>CM059355.1:451200-916027 GCA_030324255.1 Phytophthora capsici
CTTGATCGCTGAGACGTACTTGAATGATTGCACCACGTCGATCAGCATTCTTGATCGTTGAGGCGTACTTGAATGATTGCACCACGTCGATCAGCATTCTTGATCGCTGAGACGTACTTGAATGATTGCACCATGTCGATCAGCATTCTTGATCGCTGAGGCGTACTTGAATGATTGCACCATGTCGATCAGCATTCTTGATCGCTGAGACGTACTTGAATGATTGCACCATGTCGATCAGCTCTTGATCACCTCTCGAATTTCGGTGTTCTTCCGGAATTGGTGTCGATCACTCGATCAGTACCAAAAATTTGGTACCCGTACCGGTCACTCATTCAGTGCCATAAAATTGGTACACTGTCGGGATCCGTCTCAGATTGATTCGACAGAATCAGATCTGGTCTGATCGCATACATCATCTGAGTCTTTCCCGATCACACCACGGCAGCTGGTCTCTTGATCGTGTCGCACTTCACCACAATAATATAACCCTAAACCTGTCTTAAGTTCAGTTCTAGCCTCCCTAATGGGGGGGGGGCAAATCTACGATATGAGCAGGAAAAGAGAAGCAAAGCCGTGCACGTTTTAGAAGCAAGCGTTTGCACAATTACCAAGCAAAAAACATGTAGGGGGAGTCGAACTTCATTAAAGTACAAAACTTTGTTTATATTAATAAAACGATGCCCAAGACGAGCGAGTGCCAGCGATTTCTACGGGAGCTCCATGATGTCCTGGCGATAGCTATACTTGACGAAGACGGTGGGGAGGACGTGGAGGTGCACTCTTTAAAGCCGTTTTTCTGCCAGTAAGGCCGACTCCCGACAGCGAGTCTGCCGCCCACGCACTTACAATCCACAACCGCAAAGAAAAGCCCTGTGAAGAGTGGAGCTTGATTGGTCGCCAGTACACTTCGTGCTTCGAGTCGGACAGGTCTTCGAGTGCAATAAGACTCCATAAGATGATATCGCTTTCGTGACCAGGTGTACAGATGTGGTGAAGCGAGAAGGCTGGTCGTCAGCGATTGATCGAAGGAGACATGATCGAGAAGGATGTGGAGTGATTAGACGGAACCGGAGTGGGACTATCCAGATCTATTCAGATCTGATACGGAGTCGAATCAGGTACCAACTTTTGGGTACCAGTCAAGTGGATCGATATGGCGCAATTATTCAGGTATACGGCTGGCGATCCAGAAATGGATCGACAAGGGTGCCATCATTTCGATACATTATCCCGATCGAGAAAGTGGATCGATATGGTGCAATCATTTCGGGACATTATCGTGATCGAGAATCTGGATCGACAATGGTGCAATCTTTTAGGTACACTTTTGGATCGACGGCGATCGAGAATGACATGTACCGAATAATTGGTACACCGGATGAAGTTCAAGGTAGTCAGTCAGCTGCGAGGGAGATGGGCAGATGATGGGAGGAAAGGGAACAGATAGGAAGGATCTAAGATGGTTAACAGAGAGAGAGATTTTCCTTGTAGCACGCAAGTGGTGTTCCACAGAATTCCAAGGCTGGGAAGTATATTGGCCCCCTTGACGAAGGACCCCAAGACGCTCAAGGACAAGACACGCGACAACGCCTGGAAAGCTTGGCCAGGTCAACGCTTCTTTCTCCACCCCCCTCAACTCCACCGCTAACAGTAGGCGGCCCAAGCATCTACATTGGAACCCATTGGCCCCTTTGGAACACACAAGCCCGAAGGACCCCCCCAGAGTGGATCAAGTTTATTCAAGCTTCGACCTACTCTACCTACCGACGATCGTGTGTAGAAGTATCCACACGTCGTCAACCGATTACCCCTGAGTGCCGTCCACACTCCAACTCAACCAAGAACAAACCCCTTGGCCCCTTCCAGGTCACCCAGGAAGAGCGTTAACCCCGCCAGGTCGACGGGTACACAAGGTGAGAAGATCTTCAGACCCCACGGTCGATCGGAGTACCCCCTCCGTTAGTTGGCAGTCCGGCCCCTCTGTGTGTGAGTGCCCCTCGCGTCGAAAATCTTCGCGGACCACTACACCACACAGAGATCAACCGCCCACTATGAGATGTAACAGAGAGCTGAGAAAAACGCGTTTTTGCTCACTGAATATTTTGGATTTTGCCATGTGTTGTTAGGATCTTCCCTGGCGGTTTCCGTGCCTCCACATTCCCAGTCTTCATCTTGCAGCACGACACGGTCAAGACAAAATGGAGAGCGACGATGACCAGTCGCGGGCGAGCTTCTTCGATTAACAGAGCTACACTAGCAAACAAGACGTCGTTCAAGCCGTGATCCGATACACCAGCACCATAAATAGCCCGTTTCGTGTGATTTTAAGCGACAAGAGGCGTTACAAGGCAACATGCACACAGGAAGGTTGCAAGTGTGCGGTGCAGTTCGCGTTTTCGCAGACGTTCCGTCCGCCCACGAAGTTCATCCGGCATTCCTGTGCGCTGTCTGAGACCACCAAGTCGTCATACCGTGAAGCAACTGGGAAACAGATCGCATTGCACCCCATGGGGTGCGAGATGCTAATATCAACGGGTAGGGCATTGCGCTACAAGGTTGAGCCAGGAAGTATCGGCGCGTCGACGGAAGGTGTATCGCCGTCGTCGCATCTGAAGAGTGAAGAGTACACCGAACGTCAGAGCCCTGGGAGGAGCTCTGGCGGGGACAAGGAGGAAGGTTCAGCGATGGACCTCGAAGAAAAACCTCACCCTCCTCCCTTGGGCCCTCCGGGGCCCCCCGCGGATCGCGACGCGAGTCGTAATCCGCCGGATGAAGATCCATCCGTGAAAACGGAAGGACCTTCACCCAAAACCACCACCCCCACTCCGCACTCCTCCTCGAAGAAGTCGAAGAAGGCGACGTCGAAGCCCGCGAAGATGAAGCTGAAGGCACCCGACGCGGACGAGAGTGGTGATACCAAGACTTGGACGGAAGACGAGCTGCGTGTCGTCCTCTACCGGAAGAAACTCCGCGCGTTCTTGATCGACGACCCAGTCATGAAGATGATGAAGCCGAAACTGATCGGCGATCTTCAAGGCCCAGTGATCAAGCCTGCCAAGCCGGTAGACCAAGCGGCGGCGATCAGCGCCCTGATGCGCATGCTGAAGGAAGCGGGAATCGTGGCCGGGAACTTCAACGCCGAGGAACTGCTCGAACTTGACCTTCCCATACTTGAAGGATCCACCAAGCACTTGGTAAGGCTGCTCACACCGTTGGTAGGCGCCGTCATCTCGACCGCCGATCAGGGGCTGACGACAACATACTCAAGCCAGTCCGGGTCACCCCACTCCTCGTTCGCGTCTGCGAAGACGTCTGCGAGGGTGTCGGAGGCGGGATCCGATAGCTCGATCGAGCTAAGCAGGATGACGCTTGGACCAGCCGGAGCAGCCATGTTGGAAGCCAGGAAGAAAGAATCGACCCTGGCGCCGGTGTCGACCGTGGCGTCCAGCCCTGGTAGTCTTCAGTCGTTCTTCAATGCTGCGATGGATCGCTACCAGAAAGAGCAAGGAGCTGCAGTCGCTCTGACGCCACGGGTACCCGATCTTCCGAAGAACATCGGTGCCCAAGACGTCGACATGGAGTCGGTTGGATCACATCATGATCACCCAGACGAGTACGATCCAGACGACTTGGGTATCGAAGTCCCGCGTGTCAACGCTGTGTCGCCCGCCGATGCCACGTCGTCCGCTGGCACCTCTGCAGTTCCCCGAGTCAGGATCTCCGCGATCTCCGAGCTGAAGGAATTCTCCGGTAAGGATTTCGATGAGGAGAAAGCTAGAAGCTGGTTGAGCAAAGTGAAGTCCGCGTTCGCCCAAGATCAAGCGACCGACAGCGAGAAGTGCATCGTCTTCAGCAACCTCCTAGTTGGTCCAGCGCGAAACTGGTACCAACAGTTGGGGAGAACCACCCGCAGCAAGTGGAACGACTTGCTGGGCGACTTCCGAGTCGAGTACTGTGGGCTGGGCGTATCACTCGCGAGGCAATATTACCACGCGAGGAAGCGATCGGACGAGAAGCCTCTTGAGTATCTTCATAGGCTCACCGTGTTGGGTCTGCGCGCGAAGTTGGAGATCAAGACTGGATCGGCATCCACAAAGCGGGAACATGTGGAGCATTTCATCGAGACTCTGGATGATCGCGAGTTGGCCGATCAGCTAACTCTGCTGCGTATCACAGACGGAGACTCCCTTGCCGAAATTCTACGTGCACGTCAGCGTGCCAAGGTTCGCCAAAGCAAAGCTGTCGCTGGATCGAACAAGTTCCGGCAGAAGGCGCCAAGTGGTCCACCGCAAGCTCCTTCGAAGTCCACTCGCGCCGTTCGCGCAATCCGCGCTTCGTATGACAGCGCTGGGTCGGGATCCGATCTGGATTCTAGTGGATCGGAAGATGATCGAGCTCCGTCGCACGTCTACTTGGCCGCTGCAGCTGATCACCGTAAAACGGAAACTCAACGCCCGAGCCGTTGGGAAGGAGGCCAGTCGCCGGCTCGCACTGATCGCGAAGATGGATCGCGCCTGGAGGAACGTCCGCCACCGTGCTCGCACTGTGGATCCACGAGGCACTCCGATCTTGGATGCTGGTGACCTGCGAGAAGTGTGGCCGCCGTGGTCACCCTGCTGATCACTGCCTGTACGTGTGCCGCGCCTGCGGCAAGCTCCACGAAGACGGCAAATGTCCGATGGAAGAGTTTTATAACTTGATCCGCCAGTGGTACAACCCGACGCGCCACGCCGGAATGCTGCCATCCAACGCGGAGAAGATGTTAAACTAGGACGCTCGCCAGGTTTGAATCTGGTACGAGCCGAGCGTTCTAAGTTCTGTATTTTTGCATACGTTGAAAGGCAGCCGAAAGCAAGAGTCAGTGAACCGACAATCCCGATCAACAATACATATGGAATTCATGGAAGACGTACCGCAACGATAGCGAGCTTGCGGAATGATGAGTTCTCCCGATCGGAAGTTGTGATGGAACTTGATTTAGCTGACGGCGAGTTGCGTGGATACTGGAAAGATCACCTGCCTGATGTGGAGCATGGAAGACCAGCGTTAGTCAGCAATACCAAGATGTCACCGTCTGACTCAGGTGGAGATCTCTTACCTGGCGAGTCGCGCGGTTACTGGAAGTATCACGCTCCTGGCAAGTGGTTCAAGCAGGCCAAGGCCACCGGCAAGATCAACAACGCCAGAGCAACGCTGCTCCTAGATTCCGGCGCTGAAGTCTCAATCGTTAGCACCGCCTTTGCTCGTAAGGTTGGCTGCATCATAGACGAGAGTCAGAGACAGGATTGCATCGGGATCGGAGAAAATGTGTACGCAACTCTGGGACGTACCACGATCAAGATCACGCTGGCTGGTTTCTTGGTTTACTTCTTCGATGCGTGGGTTGGTGACATGGTTGGGCAAGACGTGATACTAGGCATGGATTTCATGATCCCAGCCGGCATCCGTCTTGATCTGGCCGACGGGACTATGTGCCTCCCGAACGAAGTACGGGTACAGTTGACGGGTCGCCGCCCTCCGTATGGCCGAAGCAGCCACGACATCGCGCTCGACGACAGCGTTCACCTGGAAGTCGGAGAGTCTGTAGAAATACCGATACAAAAGCCCCGAGCGTTAGAGCGAGAGAAGTTGTGGATCGCCCGTGGAGAAAGATGGGTACCTACCTTGGTGAAAGGTCTTGGCCGGACGCAGTACTTGAAGATCACGAACATCAGCGACAAGAAGCTGATGTTGCAGAGACTCACACAGTTGGGACTGTGGTTGGCTGAAGATCTCGTACCGCGAACACCTGGGCTCATCTCCGTGGGATCGCGTCGATATGCTGAGTGGCAGAATCTTGCGTACGAAGCCACCACTGATCAGCAAGAGGAAGCGGAACCTGAGCCGACGTACATGGGACCACTGGTGGATCGACCAACGTACGACATCCCGAAGGGTATCCTGAAGCGTGAAGGATCCAGACCGAAGCCCGAAGTAGCTGCTGTGGCGGTGAAATGGGCTGATCCAGTCGACTCGAAGCAAGATCGGCGGGAATCGGAGCCAGAGTGGATGGACGACCAGGAGTGCAAGATCGAGAACCGATCGAATTTCGTGGATCGGGAGTCGATCAGCCCGATGATCGACAGTCCGAAGCCGCCGATCGACGATCAACCACTGACCGGCTCAGCGTCTGGTACTGTCGACGATCCAAAAATGGAGTCGGAGGTCGAAGTCAGCGGGACGCCTGAAGACGACGAAGTCTGTTACCATGAAGGGAAGGACCTGATCGTTGAAGATCTGGAGAATCAGATGGCCGTACTCCCGGAGGTAAGCGCCACCACGGAGGAAGTCAAGATCGAAGATATCCAGATCGAGGAGGCAGAAGGGAGAACGCCGGAACAGATCGATCGATTGAGGCAGATCATCTGGAAGCGCAGGCATCTCCTGATCGGAAAAGGGAACGCTCTGCCCCCGGCTGCACGCGGCGCGGTCTGTGACATCGATGTTGGTAACGCAACCCCTGTTGCCCAGCGTGTGCGACGCGTCGCTCCACAGTTTCGGGAGAAGTTGTCAGACTTGATCAAGGGACTGTTGTCCGCGGGAATCATCACCCATTCGACCTCACCTTGGGCATCTCCAATCGTGGTGATCATCCAGAAGAATGGGGTCGACATCCGTCTCTGCATCGACTACCGGTTGGTGAACAGCTTGACAAAGTTGATGGTGTACCCCATGCCGCTAATCAACGATCTCTTGGACGATCTGGATAAGGTCCTCTGGTATTGCTCACTGGATATGGCGAGTGGATTCTGGGTTGTCAGCATGACGGAAAGAGCCAGGTTGATCTCTGCGTTCATCACCCCTTTCGGACTCTTCGAGTGGACACGTATGCCCTTCGGATTGAAGAACGCCCCGCAGATCTACCAGCGCTTGATCGACAACGCGCTGTACGGACATCTTCGGATCAGAGCTGATCAAGAGTCGAAGAAGCTGATCGACGTGTTTGAAGACGGTGAACCTGATCCTGAGCTGAAGCCATCAGTACTCGGAAGACGGTCATACATTGATGACATCTTGATCACTAGCTCTGACTGGGATGATCTCTGCGAGAAAGTCGAGCGGCTCCTAGACACCTGTGATCGATGGAATCTGTCAATCAGTGTGGTCAAGAGTTTCTGGGGCTATAGCAAGGTGGCGTACCTGGGACATCAAGTGTCAGCGGAAGGTCTGGAGGCAAGCCCGAAAGATCTAGAAGCACTGGGGAACTTACCCTTCCCGACTTCGCTCCGATCTATGCAGTCGTTTCTTGGGAGCTTGAACTACTACAGTCGGTTCATCGAGGACTTCTCGATCTACGCTGCGATCTTGTACGAGTTGCGCGAGGTGGATTTCCATGAGTATCGGCTGAGGGACGAGAGAGCCGAGGAACCTCAGACCGGGGGCGACGAGTCGTTTGAAGACGATCGGTGGGCGAGAGCGATCACCGCTTTCACTTTGCTGAAGGCCAAGATCGTGGCCACGCCGATCCTCCGACACTTCGATCCAGATCGAGGTCCTGTGGTCGTGCTGTATGCGAGCCAGTGGGCGATCTCTGCCGCGCTCATGCAAGAACATGATGGCGTGTACTGGCCAGTGACCTTCACCAGTCGTACCTTGAAGGCCAACGAGCTGAATTACAGCACGGTCGACAAGGAGGTCTTGGCCCTGCTCCGAATGCTGGATGTGTGTTACACCCAACTGGTCGGCCGATCCGTCAAGGTCTTGTCTCGACACTCCACGCTTGCGTGGCTGTTGAACTCGTCCGGACTTGATGGGCGATTGGGCAAGTGGGCTGCTCTGCTGTCAGGATGGACGTTGGAGATCGTGAAGTGTTCCAGAGGCGAAGACGAGATCCTGGGTGCCCTCGCAGCTAGTATCACACCTCGATCAGAGATGGATCACGCCTTGATCGCCATCGCTCCGAGGAAGCAACCACGCAAACTGATAGTCACGCCGCCACCGACGGTAGACCCGGACGAAGACTTGCTGGTAGTCTCCTTCGATGGATCCGCAAGTGTCAAGAGGAAGGTCGGCGCGTTCAGTGCTGTGATCTGGAAGCTCCCCGAGTGGACGGTCGTTTCTGCGGAGTCGAGATTCATGCCGGAGATCACTGTCAATGAGGCAGAATATCAAGGGTCTCTTACTTGGGCTCGATCTCCTTCCGACGTCAGACCGGGGGCGGATCGTGATCTGCGGTGATTCGAACTTGATCATCCGCCAGATGCGCGGTGAGATTGACTGCAAGGCGCCTAAACTCCAACTGCTGAGACAGAAAGCGATGGATCAACTGAGGGACTGGCCGAGGCACGAATTCCTACACGTCAAGCGAGAATGGAATCAGAGTGCAGACAAGTTAGCCAACACGGCCTTACAGCAAGAGGCTGGAGAGATCGTTACCTTGGAAGTGGATCGGCAAGACTTGGCCACGCTCAATCGCCTGGACGAAATTCTGCGGCCGAAGGAAGACGACGCGGCTGTCCACGTGTCTGCGGTTACCCGAGCCGCGGGGCGACGACGTCAAGTACGACCGGAAATCCTGCAAGAGTCAATCGTACAGCAGATGAGGGTTGAGCGGGTCGTACAAGCTCAGGATGAGGAGGTATGGATCATGCAACTGAAAGCTTACCTGCAAGGCAACGTGGTAGACTTGTCAGCTGAAGATGCGAAGGCCTGCGCCAAGATCGCCAGCGAGTATGATCTAGACGAGAGTAGACTGCTGCTCTATTGTCCGACTGGGTCAAGATCGAATGCCGATCGAGATCCGATCGTCCGCGTGGTTGTACCTGAAACGCTCCAACAAGATTTCCTGCATCATTACCACGTCAGCCTAGAAGGAGGACACCAGGGAATCGGGAGAACGTACGAGCGGATCAGGAAACACTTCCATTGGCGTGGCCTGTTCAAGAGTGTGCAGAAGTACGTAGGTGAGTGCATCGATTGTGAGACCGGGAAGGGACGGCCTCTCATACAGGGAGAGTCGCCAGGGAACATACAAGCTACGTACCCTTTCCAGGTGATCGCGATGGATCATATCCCGTCATTACCGAAATCGTTCAAAGGGAATACCGAGCTGCTGATCTGGATCGACTTGTTCACCGGTTACGTGATCGCGAAAGCCAGCAACTCTCGGACGGCACAAACGATTGCAGAGAACTACGAGGAATGCGTCTTCCGCCGGTTCGGTGCCAGCGAAGTCATCCGACACGATCGAGAGCCTGGATTCATGGCCGATTTCTTCCGTGCGTTCAACCGAATCGTGGGGCAAAAACAAAGCCCCACGATGGCGTACCGACCGCAGGGTAATGGATCGGCAGAACGGATGGTACAGACGCTGACACGCTCCCTGAAGATGTATGTCGCAGATGTCGATCAGCGAGACTGGGATGAATATGCCGAACGGCTCACTTTCGCGCTCAACACAGCTCACGATCGCACACGTGGAGATACTCCATTCTACCTTGCGCACGGCTGGGATCCGCGAACGCCGCTGGAAGCTGCCCTGCCGATCGCCATTACAGGACATCGTGATCGAGACGCCCGCCGCTGGAGAAATCACATCCAGAAGCAGTACCAGCAGGCACGCGAACATGTGAATGAGCGCCTTCGTGACGCCATCCGGAGTAGAGCTGATCGCCACAACGAGGAAGTACGCCCGCACGGGATCGAGGCTGGATCGCAGGTATGGTTGTATCTCGAT
This sequence comes from Phytophthora capsici, assembly GCA_030324255.1. Classification (NCBI taxonomy): domain Eukaryota; phylum Oomycota; class Peronosporomycetes; order Peronosporales; family Peronosporaceae; genus Phytophthora; species Phytophthora capsici. The sequence continues at coordinate 460,919 of CM059355.1, forward strand.
CGCGTGAAGGTCGGCTACGCGAAGAAATTAGCGCACATGTGGCACGGCCCATTCCGCGTCGCGGAACTGATCGAAAACCACGCTGCTCGTCTTGAGATTGCCGGATCGGAATATAACGTATTCCCGATCGTACATCTATCCAAACTGAAGCTGGTGAGGAACTGCCCCGATCGGCCGAAGACCCGACTTGTGGATCCGGACGCCGATCGTTTCGATTTCGACGAGGCCTTCTTGCCAGAAGATAGCTGGGAGACAGCACTTGAGGACGACGAGTACGAGGTGGAACAAATTGTGGACGTACGATCGGGCCGGAGAACGCGGTACGGCCGCGTGCATCGCGAGTTTCTTGTACACTGGAAGGGCTACGAGGAGCCCACGTGGGTTGACGAGGCTGACTTGAACTGCGGCGCATTGTTGCGGGAGTTCGAGAGGAAGAGGGCGAATCGCAATCGCTTTAATGCGATGCAGTCGCACGAGGAAGACGAAGGAGACCCTTCGCAGTAGTTGGGATGCTGCAAGAGGGAGAATGTGGAAAGAAAGGCATGTGGGCACGTCACATACCAGATGAGTGGTGGATATTTGTGAAAAAGAAAGGAGTGTTGTTAAATCGAAGGGGCCGTCCCCAACGATTGAGCCCAAGGGCTCTTACATGTAAAAGGAAGGATCACTCAAGGATTAACTGCCGAAGGGATCAGCCTACCTGATCTAGTCCTGACCGCTACCGTCACTACCGGAAGCTGCTGTTGGCCGGAATTTGCCATCGAGGCGCGCTACCTGTAGGCCGGGATGATCCTGAGGGTGGGTGCGAAATTGATTACGCCATGGATCGGAGGTGTCCGTGAGCGCCAAGGCCTCTAGCAAGTCGCTAGGACGCACGCGCGCCCCAAGACCAGGGCACCAAGCGCTCTGCTCAGCATTTCGGCGAGGGAAGTGCAGGATGAACGGATCCAAGAAGAGATCGAGATCACAATGACCTGCGATCATCCCCTGGAGGGCGACTTCCAACACCTTCTTCCAACGAGGACCAGCCCGTGAGCGCCGCTGCTTGCGATCGTGGTTGAGGCGATCGAGATAGGGACTTGCTCTGCGCATCTCTGAGGTGAGCGTGAAGTGATGCGTCGCTTCCCACAGCGCCTGGAGGTGGTCTTGCTCGAAGGTGGTATACTGCAGGGCAAAGTCCGCGAACCATCCCGTGAGATCGAAGGAGTGGGGGACCACAGGCGTCTGTAAAGCCGTCCAAGGCTCAGCGTCATACAGAGCGCGCACATTAGCCTCCGTGATCAGGTCGCGATCCCACATGGACGATCTGGGCTGGGGCAGTCGAGCTGGGAACAGCCAAAGTGACGGACGGCTCCAATCCTTGAAGAGAGCGTCGACTGTGAGGTTGCGAAGACTGACCCGCCGTACCTCAGCTACAGGCCAAGGGACTACGTCTCGACGAGCGAAATGCCGGGGTCGACGATAACCCGGGATCCACTGGCCACGCCCGATCCGGGTGGCTGGAAGACGATCGAGCGCATCGTCGGACAGGAGCCCGCTCGATCCAGAGTCACCGTCGTCAGGAGACCCGCTGGATGATTCACTTGAACTGGGACTAGATGGACCATTGCCACCGGCCCCCGGTTGAATATTAGCCGATCGGGTACTGTCTTGATCAGGCTGCGATCGAACACCTCCATGGTCGGATCCGTCGTCATCGCTGTTGTCTTCATTCTTGTGCTCGGTGTCACTGCCGTCCTGAGAGTCTCCGTCGTCTTCGTCCGAGTCGATCTGGATCGGCCGAGTAGAGGACCCCGAAGACGAACGCGGTTTCTTGAAGGGAGATGGAGAATCCGCAGACGGCGATCGACTGCGCTTACGTGGGAGCGGCCGACTGGGTGTTGATGGGTTCGACCCTGAATCGCTGGACGGACGAGTCTGCACAAGTGAGGAGAGTCCAGCTAATTGTTGGCCGATCGTGTCGCGCTCGATCAGCAGCCGGTCGCGTTCGGCCTCGGCTGCTTCACGTAGCTGCCTCTCCGATGCGAGACTTGACTGTAGAGAGTCGTTGTCGGCCCGTAGCTGTCGGAGATCATCGGCAGAAGTTTGGAGGTTGGCGACCTGTTGCTCGAGTCGGGCGACCGACTGTCGAGCCGCATCCACGTGTGTCTCTGTGATCAACGGCTGGTTAGTCATGATCGGAACAAGGGTATTCATGCACAATACTTACGGTAAGACTGCATCTCACTTCGAGCTCGATCTCGGTCGCCCCGCGCACGTCGGAGCTGGGCTTCACGATCTTGAAAGTCGAGTATGGCTTGATCCCGGTCAACGCAAGCCTGATCACGCTCGGAGATGGCACGATCCAGATGAGCATCACAGCTTGCCCGAACGTTGCTCAAATTCTGCTGCGCGGTGCCGAGTTGACGCTTGAGCTGGTCAACTGCCCCTTCGAGAGCATCTTGAGAAGCTGCCAGAGCGCTGTTGGAGTCGTGAGCCTCGGCCAATTCGTGACGAGTTCGTTGGTGGTCGTCGACTTCACTGACCAACTGGGCCTGAAGTCGATCACGTGCAGCCATCGCTTGCTGCAGAGCCTGCTGCAGATCAGCGTGAGCAGCGATCGAGGAGTCGAGTTCCGATCGCAGTCGCTGCAACTCTTGGGAACTGACAGCGGGAGCTCGCAACAATGCAGCTGCCAACTGATCGGAAAGATCGCTGATGATACGACCTTGATCGGCAATCGCGTCTGGATGTTGTTGTCGCATGGTCTGGAGCTGACTCTCCAGGTTGGCGATCCGAATGCGATCACCTTCATGACCCGCTAAGGCGTTGACGACTTCACCAAACTGCTTCCGAGGCTCGTGCAGGTCGTGGCGCACAAGATTGTAGCGGTGTTGGCAAAATTGGACGAATGGCGACGCAAGCTGAGCGGCCTCGCGAAATTGGTTCTCCAGATCCGCAATACGGTGTTCAGCGGAAAGCAGTTGCTGCTGGAGGACGGCATAGTCGGCTTGAAGTTGCTGAAAGGCACCTTCCCGCTCCAAGGCCGTCTCGATCGCTGCAAGACTCGATCGGATCGCTGGAACATCCAAAGGGAGAGGAGTAATGTTGGCATTACCAAGTTGGACGTCCCGCCGAGCAGACCCTGCAGAAGAGGCTCGATCGGGGACCGCCGAAGCTCCAGTTTCGGCGTCGTGATGATCTGGAACAACAGAGTCGCCGGCTGATTGATTGCCCACGCGCGGCGACCCTACACCCGGAACAGGGGCACTAGGAGCATTGCGAGGAGATGAAGCATTCTGGGGGTTGGTGTTCACCGGATCTGAAGGGAACGAAGTGGGTTAATGCAGCCCTGGAAAGGATCGGAGACAAGAGAGGTACCTGCACGCTCTGGGCTACGCTGTTGCGCCGCGGGAATATCGATGTGTGGAGGTGACGCCGTCGGATGATTCGGATCTGCCACAGGAATAAGTGGTTAGCCACGCAGATACGGCCATTTACGATTGGATACGTACCAATGTTGCTCGAACTCTGACTGGGAGAAGCCGAAGACATGAGGAGGTAGCTTTGTGGGGGAAGAAGCAAAAGCGAGTGTGAGCGGGTGTCCACGGCTCAACCACCGTGTAGTGTCGCCTTGGACAGGGGGCGATTGTGGTGAAGCGAGAAGGCTGGTCGTCAGCGATTGATCGAAGGAGACATGATCGAGAAGGATGTGGAGTGATTAGACGGAACCGGAGTGGGACTATCCAGATCTATTCAGATCTGATACGGAGTCGAATCAGGTACCAACTTTTGGGTACCAGTCAAGTGGATCGATATGGCGCAATTATTCAGGTATACGGCTGGCGATCCAGAAATGGATCGACAAGGGTGCCATCATTTCGATACATTATCCCGATCGAGAAAGTGGATCGATATGGTGCAATCATTTCGGGACATTATCGTGATCGAGAATCTGGATCGACAATGGTGCAATCTTTTAGGTACACTTTTGGATCGACGGCGATCGAGAATGACATGTACCGAATAATTGGTACACCGGATGAAGTTCAAGGTAGTCAGTCAGCTGCGAGGGAGATGGGCAGATGATGGGAGGAAAGGGAACAGATAGGAAGGATCTAAGATGGTTAACAGAGAGAGAGATTTTCCTTGTAGCACGCAAGTGGTGTTCCACAGAATTCCAAGGCTGGGAAGTATATTGGCCCCCTTGACGAAGGACCCCAAGACGCTCAAGGACAAGACACGCGACAACGCCTGGAAAGCTTGGCCAGGTCAACGCTTCTTTCTCCACCCCCCTCAACTCCACCGCTAACAGTAGGCGGCCCAAGCATCTACATTGGAACCCATTGGCCCCTTTGGAACACACAAGCCCGAAGGACCCCCCCAGAGTGGATCAAGTTTATTCAAGCTTCGACCTACTCTACCTACCGACGATCGTGTGTAGAAGTATCCACACGTCGTCAACCGATTACCCCTGAGTGCCGTCCACACTCCAACTCAACCAAGAACAAACCCCTTGGCCCCTTCCAGGTCACCCAGGAAGAGCGTTAACCCCGCCAGGTCGACGGGTACACAAGGTGAGAAGATCTTCAGACCCCACGGTCGATCGGAGTACCCCCTCCGTTAGTTGGCAGTCCGGCCCCTCTGTGTGTGAGTGCCCCTCGCGTCGAAAATCTTCGCGGACCACTACACCACACAGAGATCAACCGCCCACTATGAGATGTAACAGAGAGCTGAGAAAAACGCGTTTTTGCTCACTGAATATTTTGGATTTTGCCATGTGTTGTTAGGATCTTCCCTGGCGGTTTCCGTGCCTCCACATTCCCAGTCTTCATCTTGCAGCACGACACGGTCAAGACAAAATGGAGAGCGACGATGACCAGTCGCGGGCGAGCTTCTTCGATTAACAGAGCTACACTAGCAAACAAGACGTCGTTCAAGCCGTGATCCGATACACCAGCACCATAAATAGCCCGTTTCGTGTGATTTTAAGCGACAAGAGGCGTTACAAGGCAACATGCACACAGGAAGGTTGCAAGTGTGCGGTGCAGTTCGCGTTTTCGCAGACGTTCCGTCCGCCCACGAAGTTCATCCGGCATTCCTGTGCGCTGTCTGAGACCACCAAGTCGTCATACCGTGAAGCAACTGGGAAACAGATCGCATTGCACCCCATGGGGTGCGAGATGCTAATATCAACGGGTAGGGCATTGCGCCCTGTTGCTATTCAGCAAAATACTGAAGATGGCTGGAATTACAGCTTCATATATGAACTGTGTGCATACACTTCGACGTCTACACCTTGAGCTTTTCGGCAGTGACGCTGACCAGTATACGCTTCTTCCCTCTTACATCGACGAACTGAACCGTCGCGGCCACAGGACCAGCATTGAACTCACGGGTGGAGTTTTCAAGCGTGTGTGGATTGCCTTTAGAGAGGGAATCAAAGCGTATACATCTTATCATGAGCGTGGGATGGCTGTGGATGGCACCTCCCTAAAAACGTCCATTGGTGGTGTCCTGCTGGTCGCGTGCTTTGGTAACGGAAATAACGAGATTCAGATTGTTGGTATCCGCGTCGTCGCAGTAGAGAATGAAGACAACTGGGCATGGTTCTTAGCTAATCTGCTTCCACACCTCCGGCCATCACCCGCATTCCTGATTTCAGACTGCGACAAGGGCCTGGTCAATGCAACAAAGGCAACAGCACCAGATATCGCGCACAACTATTACTTCCGGCACCTGATGGAAAACTCCAACAAGAAATTCAAGTCAAAGCAGTTGAAGGCGCTAGCGTGGGCAATGGCGCGTGCGCGGACAGTACTGGAGTATGACAGAGCGGCTGCTGACCTTTCTGCAATGAATGAGAGCGCAACCAAGTGGCTACAGGAGATAGGAAAGGAAACGTGGGCTACCGCTTACTGTCCGTGTACCCGGTTCAACACCCTGACTTCGACTAACGTGGAATCAGTCAAAGGTGCACTGAAGGGTATTCACAGTCTTCCGATCCTGGACTGTCTTAAGGAGATTGAACGGTATGTGGCAAGAAAGGGATGGAGAACACAAAAAAGGCGGATACCTGGGGTGAGTTGACCCGTTACGCGTCGCGCAGGGCAGTCAAGGTGCTTGAAGACACCGTCAGTGGTTCGCTCGAAGCAAACTCCTTCACAAGCTATGTTGTGGAAATCAAGAATGGAGTCGGAAGTATCCCTCTCAAGTTTGCACTCCAACTATGTGAAGGCGTGGTAAAATGCTTGGGTGGGTACTCGAGGACGCTAGCGCTCCTTGTGTTCACGCTGTGATTGCGCTCAAGCACGGCGGTAGACTGAAGGAGATGACAAGATTCTATCGTGGTTCCTGGAAAACGTCAGTATTCCGAGAAGCCTACGCGGAGCGAGCGCGCGCTACTATCCTGCCTCTAGTGCTCAAGGATGCGCTTATTCGCGGTGAATGTATGGCTCCCGGAATTCCAAAAAAACGTGGTCACCCAAAGAAGAAGCGCATTCCCTCACAGCAGGCAACAGAACATCTGAGAAAGCAAATTCGGCGGTGCGGAATATGCAAGCAAGTTGGCCACAACCGGAAGAGCTGCAGCAGTCAGCCGTCCTAAACGCCCTTGCTGACCAGCATTTGCATGATGCATGTAGAGGTTTTTCTCCGAAATTGGGTTTTCCTTGCTAAAAAAATAACAAAACTGTTTGGTATATTAGTGGTATTCAATTTTGCAGCAGCAAGAAGCTTTTTTTTCGTACAGCAAGCCCTACTTTTTTTTCAGCGTTCTGATTGGCCCAGGCTGCTTTTCGCGTTCTGCAACAAATTCGATGCTTGTCGAGCTGCAGCATTTTCTCCGGAGCAAAGATCCAGCCGAAACGCCTCAGTGTGCATTAAACTCAAGGGCTTTGTGGTGGCGACGATGGAAGGAGAAGCGGAATCCACGTATCAACCGGATGAGAACATTAACGCTGCCAACGTCCAAGAAGAAGAAGAAGAAGCCAACGAAGGAACTACAGCAGATTTAGCGAGCACTGCTTAGTCGTCAACGTACATGCTGCTGGAAAGGCTGCAAAAAGATTGACAAGTCCAACGGAGGGAGCACTCTTCGTGAATGTCATCGACCTGGCTGCAGGCGTGTTGTCCATGCAGCGTGCGCAGCAAGTGCAGCGGGGCTGCCGTAGCTTAGCGTCAGAGGAAGACGGTTAACTCAACGAGTTAAGGATTAACACACACCTTATTAAGGGTTAATAGGCCTTAATATCCGAAGGCACCTACTAACTACGACCTTAATAAAAGGACTTTACTCTTAGTGTTCCAATCCAAACTGTTTATTTATCTTTTATTGCGGCTAGCCGCCTAGGGGGTAAATGTTTGTGGTTAACTATCTAACATAGTAAAACCAAGTGAAATCCTACTTCAAATGCATAACGTGTGGCTCTCAGCCACACACACTCCCTCGAGTGTCCGTACATCAAATATGTACCTTACACAAAGTGTATCCATGTGTGGAACACACCAGGTGTAAACCCGTGTAACCCCGTTACACCACCCCCCACCAAGATGTGGACACCCGTGTCCACGACACTTTCTCAGTGAGGTCTTTCTTCTCAAGACGTTAGAGGTCACTTTACCTCATCACAAGTTCAAAGAACTTCGGCTCCCAGAGCCCATTATCGAAACTGCATTCTAAATGCTCAGCCTTTCGCCACGGTCATCGGACCCTTCTTCGCCCTCTTCTAGTGGCCGCATGTCGGGGTGCGACAGCCCACGATCGCCGCAGGCCGCAGGCCGTAGTCCCGACAGGGAAGCTGCTCCGCAGCGGCTCAGTGTACGACAGTACCACGAGGAGCACCAACGACGTCATGGCTCCGGCTCCGCGAGCCAACATCCGGGTGAGAGCGGAGCTCCTAGCTCTCCCGAGCCATCTACGCCACGTACGCGTCAAAACGCCTGGCTCGACGAGCTCGAACAAGGCGAGATCATCCCAGACGACGGCGAGGAACCTCCTACACGCCAGGAGGCTGCCTCTCAGAGGCCTTCAAGCCCGGCGTCGCGCTCTCGCGAGCTACATACGCCTAATCCGTTCCCGAACCGTGATGGTTTGGCGAACGCCTTGCGCAATGCGCCTCCTCTCTCCTCAAGGTACGAGGACGAGCTCCCCGAGCCAGGTGTGGTCTCCAACGACCTGGACGGGGCTCAAAGCCGACAGCTTGAGGCTGCCTCTCGCGCACGGTCTAATAGACCTGTGGCCCGCCCCATAGTGGGCACGTCGCGTCGCGACTACGGTTATGACCGTCTCTCTCCTGCAGAGGTCGTTCGACGCGCTGCCTCGCAGCTCTTGGACACGTATACGTGTGGGCCCGCGCCCGAGACGACTGATGAAGTCGTCCAACAACGATCGCTCCGTGAGCGCTTCCTGACTCCGCAAGTCACAACTCCTTCGGAGTACCGTGAGCGCCTGCGTCAGCAGCTCAACGGTGAGGCCGTACCGGCCATGCGGACAGTGCCGGTGGTCCTCTCAGAGGGTGAAACGATGGCCGCTTATGAAGCGCAGTTTCAGAATTGGGTGGAGCGATCCCGACGGCTCCACTCCTATGATGCTCTCCGAGCTAGTTTCTCGGAAACTGATATCCGCTTGGAGCGGCGCTTACGCCTCGACTTCGCGAAGCGACAAGCAAGACGGCGTGTACCGGGACAACGTCCCTCACGCTACGAGGCACCCCGGCCTCCTGCTCCCGCTGTGAGCAGTCCTACCCATAGCCATGGGTCGGCTGGCACAGCCACTGGTCAGAGCCTGAGCTCAGCTCTTGACCTGTCGTCACCCCACTCTAGTAGTGGGAAGCGCGGCGCGCCCGGCGACTCCGTCGCGCGCCCTGCGGGCGCTCCGTCACCGGGTGACGCCGATCGTAAGCGTCCACGACGTCAGGGCAATCTTGCCGAAGTGGAACCTCGAACTCTCATGAGTTCTGGGAATGAGGATACCCTCTCCACTTTACCAGATACTGGTTATGACCCTGGCGCCTGCGTCGCGCCATCAGGTGCTCCACGTGGTAGTGGAGATTCCCATGCTCATCGAGCAGAGCAGGGGGAGGCCGAGCGGCCGCTGGACTCTCGCGCTGCGAGCTTCGTGGACTTCCTCTCCTTACAGAGCCGTGTCCGCTCGGTGAGCGACTACGTCGCGGACGTTGATCGCTCCTCACATCGCCTAGCGAATAGCCTCGAGGAGGTCGAGCGTCGCCTCGACTGGCTGGAGTCGCCTCAGGCGATGCAGCAGCGGGTCGTAGACCTTGAGCGCCAGATTGCTCAGCTGCAGGGTCAACTCGACCTCTTGGTTCGGATGCAGCCGTACGGCTCTCGTCCCGTGGCAATGCCACCGCCGATGGCTCTACCGCCTGCTGCCTTGCAGCTTCCTGTGTCTCCGCACCCTGCTGCTCTGCAGCGTCCTGCTGCTCCGCAGTATCTTGCGCCCGCGGACTCTGGTGCTGTGCCTCCGCACCCTGCTGCCCCGCAGCCTCCTGCTGCCTCGCAGCCTCTCGCTGCTTCGCAGCCCTTGTCCGACCCGGCGCTAGCGCCTCAGAGCTCACCCGAGCAGGGTCCCGGTATGGCTTAAGCAAGCCCACGTAAAACCCCGGGTGCGTACGCATCTTCTTCGGAAGATTGAGCGTGTACGCCAGGCCCTTCTTGGCCACGACCTTGAACGGTCCAATGAACCGAGGTCTCAACTTGGTCTTAAAGACCGCAGACACTGCATGTGTAGGTAGGTTTTTAGCGTTTAATAAAACGAGATCTCCAATCTCAAACCTTTCCATGTTACCTCTGCCTTTGGCATCTGCATACTCCTTTTGGAGATCCTGGCTTTCAGCCATCGCGTCGCGCACTTGGCGCATGACGCTCAGTCTCAAAGAGACAAAGTCATCGACTTGCTTGCGAACCGCAACTGGGCTGACATCAGCAAGCCGATCGGCTAACCCTCCCCCATCAAGCCCAGAGCCACACCGTGGCGGCGTTAGAGGGACGCGAGGGTCGACCAAGCCGTTCACATAGAACGGGGTGAAGCCTGTCGAGGCATGCACCGCATTGTTCATAGCGAACTCAACGAGGGGGAGCATCTCGCTCCAGCGTCGTGGCGCCTCAGCGCAGACGCTTCGGAGGATATCCTCCACAACGCGATTAACGCGTTCAGTTTGACCATCGGTCTGCGGATGATCCGCCGTGGACATGTCCAACTTGGTGCCGAGCACCCTGAACAAGGACGTCCAGAACTTCGCTGTAAAGCGAGGGTCTCTATCAGAGACAATTGCCTCAGGCAAGCCATGTTGGCGAAAGACTCTGTCTATGAACAGCTTAGCTGTATCCTCACCGTCAACGGTGTCCGGCACAGCCGAAAGATGAGCCATCTTGCTCAGTCGGTCAACAAAGACCACGACACCCGTGTTGCCCGCCTTATCCTTAGGAAGGCCAAACACAAAGTCCATACTAATGGACTGCCAACATCCCGAAGGGACAGGCAAACTCGCCAACGGCGCAGCCGCATGCGGCGCGGACTTGGTCCGTTGACATGTCTCGCATGTACGCACATAGGTGCTTGCCCACTTGTACATCTTGGGCCACCAGTACATCTTGCTCACCGAGCCATAGGTCTTCTCACGACCAAGATGTCCACCGACAGGCGTATCATGCACCTCATAGAGGATGCGATACTTAAGATCCTCATCGTGAGGGACGACCACTCGAGGAGTGTCCTCAGGGTCAGTGCTGTAGTACAGCAGGCCATGATCAAGCGTATAACGCTGCAGCCTCGCGCGTAAGCGCGGTGACAATTCCTTGTCAGAGTCTTTAAACTCTTCGCTCCCAAGAGCGCGTAGCAGAGCTACACATGTGTCGTCTTGGGCGTACGCCCTCCGTATAAGGTCGGGGACCGACGACGTCACGGTAGTGACATGAGTCAACTCGTAGTCTGGCCTGCGCGATAGCGCATCGGCCACTACGTTTAGCCGTCCCGGCTTATACTTCACGTCGAAGTTATACTCGGCAAAGAATGAGAGCCATCTTGCCATTTTCTGTGAGAGGTGAGGCGACTGAGTCGCAGTGCGTAAAGACGCATGATCTGTATAGATCACAAAGGGCTTAGAGCCGAGTAAATGTACTCTAAATTTGACTAGAGCATACTTCATTGCAAGTAGCTCTTTGTCATGAACTGGATAGTTCTTCTCAGCAGCTTTAAGCTGGCGAGATTCAAACGCGATAACGCGCTCACGCCCTTCGGCGTCTGCTTGTAATAAAGCACAACCGATTGCAAAATCGGAGGCGTCGCAGACGACGCTAAACGGACGATCCGGGTCCGGAAGCGCCAAGATGGGCGCGTGAAGGAGACTCTCCTTAACAGCCTTGAAGGCTTCGTCGTGAACGACATCCCAGCACCAAGGTGCATCCTTCTTAAGGAGATTGGACAATGGCCGAGCCATGTCAGCCTCGTTCTCGCTGTACTTGTGCAAGTAATTGGCTAAGCCAAGCCACTTACGCAAGTCCTTCGGGTTCGATGGAACCGGCCAGTCCACAATGGCCTTAACCTTGGCAGGATCTGCCCTAAGGCCTCGCTTCCCTATGAAGCATCCGAGGAAAGGAATTTCCTCCGCGCCAAAGACGCATTTATCCAAGTTGGCATACAACTTATTCGTGCGCATGCACTCGAGCACCGCTCGCAAATGGTCAAGGTGGTTCTCCACATCAGACCTCCCGTGCTCCGCACGACTATGGACGAAGATGTCGTCGAAGTACGTCTGAGCGTACGCCCGATGGGGCCTGAACAACTGCGTCACTAGACGATTGAACGTCGCAGGCGCGTTCGACAGCCCTTGGGGCATCACCAACCACTCCCAGAGCATACCGCTCGGAGTACTCACAGCCGTGAGGGGTATATCGCTAGCTCTCATGAGCAACTGATAATACCCGTCGACCAAGTCGAGTGCACTGTACAACGTACATCCCACCATGTTGTTCTGTAGAACATCCTTTCTAGGAATCGGCGTCTGCGCCGGAATGGTGGCTGCATTCAGCTTATTGAAAGCATGTACTATGCGCCACTTGCCATTAGGCTTTCTGACACAGAACGTGGGTGTCGAGTGCGGAGACTTGCTCTCACGCACCAAGCCGGCTTCGTGCTTTGCACGGAAGAACGCGTCGATGACGTCACATTGCTCCCTTGGTAAGGGCCACTGCCGTGTTACGCAGTATTTGGTTCCAGGAACCAAGTCAATCTCATGACGTACGCCTCGATCCGGAGGCAACCCTGACGGCGGGTCCTTCGACACCACATCGTGGTATTCCTTGATCAAAGGATAAAACGGATCCGAGGGATCCTTGAGGATCGAAGATCCACTCCTAGCGCTTAGCGCTCGCTTCGTGTCCTCTAGGACAGCTTCGTCCACGACGGACGAGGAGTTCAACTCCTCCTCGGGTCGTATCATGACCACCTCGGCAAGCTCGCCGGCCTTTAAGGCCTCGCCAAACTCGGCGACGGACATCTCGTCCAGCTCTAACAGACTTATGTCTCCGTCGACATCCCCTGTCACTCCATTCACGAGTGTGTACAACTGCTCACTGCAGTCGCGTGGAGCCTCACCGCTCAACACGCTGGACACCTCGTCCGACGTCATAGACGTCACAGACGCTCTGCGTCTCTTCCTCCTCTCCCTCCTCGCCCGAGCACGGCCGGATGAGGGCTGCAGGGCGACATCACCGTCGCGCTGCCTAGGTGCCAACGCACCATGGCTCCTCGGAGAGGGAACAGTGTCATTCGAGACACTCAGCGGCGGGTCAGCGACCCTACGAGCACCGCTCAACGGAGTACGTGCCGTTACACAATTGTCCTTAGGACACAGCGGTGGGTCAGCGACCCCACAAACACCGCTCGGCGGATAACGCGCCACCCCGCGCACGCCCTGTGAGTTACACTCACGGCTAACAGCAACCTCGTTGCTTACCAACTCTGACATACCAATGTCCAGCACCATGACCGACTCGGTCTCGTGCTCGCGCCAATAGCGCTTCTGTCTCCGAGCAGAGGTGGGTTCATGACTCGCCAATGCTCCACTAGGAGACGGGCGCGTAGCGCCCAACGTCTTCGACTTCCAGTCGATCCATGGATCGTGGCTCTCGAGCCACGCCATACCAAGGATGAGGTCATACCTCTCATCCAGGTCTAAGACCAAGCAGCGTTCCACGCTATCGAAGTCTAAGAACTTCACGTTCAGGTCAATAGAGACCTTCGACACAGTCACTAGTGTCCCCGTCGCAAGACGGACAGAGATCTTATCTCTTCGAGGCTCCTTTAAAGCCTCCACATATGATTTAAAACCATCGACAGTGGAGCGCCGGACATAGTTGCCGGACGCTCCCGAGTCTATCAAGACTCTCCACGGCTTGTCGAAGCCCTTCCCGTTCGCTTGAACGACTAGCAAGCCGGGCTTGCACTCACTACGTGAGCTAGAGTGCTTAGCTCTCTGCGGGGCTGAGTCCCGTTCTCTCCTGCCTCCCAGAGGCCCAACAGAACTCAGTTCCTCCCCAGTAGGGCGCCCCGCGCCTACTGGGTTCCGTCGTTTCCCCGCGACGACCCTGGTTGAGGGTTCGAAGCGGTGCTTCGGCTCGATGGAGCCTGGGCCTTGTTGCGCAACGGGCAACTAGGCCTCAAGTGGCGGGTGCTCCCGCACGTGTAGCATCGACGGATGCTGAAGCGCTGCTCAGCAGCATAGAGGTCAGCCTCGTCTTCAGCGTGGCTGAGGTCCATCGGTTCAGGACCGCTCGAAGAGCTCGCGCTACCAGCGCTCGAACCGTGTCTCGCAGCCTGGAAGTTATAGTCGGCATTCAATGCCACGTTCACGGCCTCCTCGAATGAGGCAGGGTGAACAAGGAAAACTTCCGTTCGGGCAGCGCCCGTGCGTAGGCCCTCCATAAACACGGTCACTGTGACCGCCTCGGGGAGAGGGCTCGACGCCATACCGGCGATCAGAGTTCTCAACTCTTGGACATAGTCCAGCAACTCCTTTTTACCCTGGCGGGTAGCAAGGAACTTCGACCGTATACGGTACGCCTGGTTAGGCGGCGCGAACACGCGCACTAGTTGCTGTTTCAGCTGATCCCAGGTCGGGAAAGCAGCGTCCACAGACGTGCCGCACGTTAGTGCCCATTCTTGAGCTCGGCCACTGAGCTTCGAGATCGCCAGCGCTACGCGCTGTTGCTCAGTCTGGAGCAGGGCCGATCCCATGGCCATCTCGACCTGTCGGGTCCAGAGAAGGAGGTTCTCCCCTTCCTTCCCCTCGAAGGTCTTCACGCTCACCATGAGCGGTTTCGGTCTATTAGACCACTCGTGCGTCGACGACGCGGCCGCGGACGATGCGGCGGACGCCGTTGCGCTCACGCGCTCTTGTACATGCTCTAAGAGCGCCTTCTCGTAGCTTGCAAAAGCCTCCAGTCTGGCGGATACCGCCTCTGGCCCTTGCGAAGCAAGATGAGCAATGCCCTCGGGGCCCAACAGAGACATAAGCTTTTTAAGCGTCTCTTGCTGGCCAGGCGGCAAGCTCGCGAACACAGCGTGTTCCATCCTCTCAGAGGGATCAGTCAAAAGACTCAGTCGCAGGATTGACTACAAGTGCTACCAAGTGCAGCGGGGCTGCCGTAGCTTAGCGTCAGAGGAAGACGGTTAACTCAACGAGTTAAGGATTAACATACACCTTATTAAGGGTTAATAGGCCTTAATATCCGAAGGCACCTACTAACTACGACCTTAATAAAAGGACTTTACTCTTAGTGTTCCAAATCCAAACTGTTTATTTATCTTTTATTGCGGCTAGCCGCCTAGGGGGTAAATGTATGTGGTTAACTATCTAACATAGTAAAACCAAGTGAAATCCTACTTCAAATGCATAACGTGTGGCTCTCAGCCACACACACTCCCTCGAGTGTCCGTACATCAAATATGTACCTTACACAAAGTGTATCCATGTGTGGAACACACCAGGTGTAAACCCGTGTAACCCCGTTACAGCAAGCATGCTGGCTTCGTTACCATGCGGGAAACGCTGCTACAATGCTCTAGTTAAGCTGCCGACTTCTTCTGTTACGCAAACGAAGAAACGAGTACCTTGGCATAACTATGGCCCGGCGCCAGATGCTACACTGTCTACGGTAATTAGTCTGAGCTCATAAATAGTCTGAGTTCAAAAATAGTCTTTGTCAGACTATTTAATGTTGAATCAAAATCACTAGATTCAGAAATAGTCTGACCATGTCGAATTCAAAAATAGTCTTACCCGAGCGGTAAAGGGTGTGAGACTAGTCTTCAGTTCTGAGTTCGAGGCACCTTTATACCAATATTTGTTTTACAAATTGAAAATTTCATTTAATGGTTTACGAAGTGCCGACCAAGTGCAAGCATGCGACCACAAACGCAGTTCCAGCCGTGTGTGTAGCGTGTATGATGTTACCTCCGCTTCGGTGGTAGGGGTGAAGATCAATCTGCGGATTCTTTCGTCATCGTTAAACAAAAGATGCTTGGAAAAAAGCAGTGAACCTTCAAAAAGGTTAAGGACGGTATGTCGTACGCGCGCAAAGCATCGAGCTCATTTTGAAGGTGACCCAGTAGAAACTGCAAAGTGACTCGTTCTAACAATAAATGTTTTGCTGCAACTTAGTTAGCTGCTAATTTGGCCGCCAAGGATTGTTTTGGGGGTTCGAGTCCCTGCAGGTGTCAGACTATTTTTGAATTCATAAATAGTCTTAGACAATAAATAGTCTAAGTCAGACTAATTATTGTTAGTGCATTCGAATTCAATATACACAAAATAGTCTCAGTCAGACTAATTACCGTAGACAGTGTAGTTCAATCAGTGTTCTTATTGATTGGCTGACTGACGGTAATAACTACAGTCGCTACCGAGGTGGTGATGCAGAGTC
Source organism: Phytophthora capsici (assembly GCA_030324255.1). Taxonomy (NCBI): domain Eukaryota; phylum Oomycota; class Peronosporomycetes; order Peronosporales; family Peronosporaceae; genus Phytophthora; species Phytophthora capsici. The sequence continues at coordinate 476,840 of CM059355.1, forward strand.
TGGAGAGACGAAGACGACGATCGCAGGGGAGATTGCACTGAGGATTGCAGCAGCTGGAATCACTACCACTCGGTCTGCTAAAGACATAACGAACAAAATCAGCACACTGGAGACTTCTGTGACGAACCCAATACGCCTGTTCGCTAGCGGATCGTATGCCGGACAGTACTTTGCCACGTCTGTCTCGCCGGGTTCTTGTTTTGTTTGTAGGGCTCTTCGCGATTTAACACTCAACACCAAATGGCTCAGTCACCTGCGCCGGAACGTCACCGTCCCTATTTATATTCAATATAGTGAGCTCGTGCTCTTTACGTCCGTTCGTTCCTCTGTTCCTTCGTCCAACAACGCTCTCGTTCGTTCAACTCGTTCACCTAGCAGACTCGCTCAAAGCAGCAGCACCACTGTCCTTGGATCCCACACCTGTAGTGTCGCCTCCAGCCCGCTAAAGACACAGTACCGTCGGTCCTTCGCTAGCCTGCGCACTCGATGTCGCCCAAAACCCAGTCGTTACAACCACCACTCTTCCGTCGTACAGGCTACCCGGTATTGTCCGCTATGACAGTCTTCCCTCGCGTTTCCGCAAGTGGTCAACCGTCCGCAATCTTCCACAACACTCGTCCACTACTCGTCCCTCAGTCCACAACTTCGTCGTCCGCAGCAATTCCACAAGTCCGTCGTCTCTCACTCGTTCTCTGCAACTTGCAGTCTGTCGCTGTTCCTTGGCAAATTGCACACTGTCGTCGTCCTTGGCACATTTAAGACTGAACTCCGTTTCCTACTGAAGAGACTGGCTTCCGTATCGTCGCAGCCCACGATCTCAGCATAACCAACGCTCAGAGGTCGCCCACTGCTTCGAATCACAGCGCTTTTGTCGCCATAGTCTTCTTCCACCGTTTGCGATCGTCCATCCAACAGACGTCCATCACTATTCCACAGCTTTGATGGGTGCTCACAGCGATCTTCCGTCCATACGCCAACAACTGCCGTCTTCTCTTTACTGCCAGTTCTCATTCCGTTACACGCCTTCTTCTTCTCCAGAGTCTTCCACGACTCTGGCGGCCTGGAAAAACTGTTCATAATCTCGCATCGAAACCCAGAACGCACCGTCGTCTCGTCCTGCATGTTCCGCTGCTCGATGTTCGCTGACAGCTCTTCTCGGTCGCAGTTCCACCTCGAGTACATATTGCCCAGCTGCATTTCGCCTACGTCGTCGCCGAAGTTCCACCAGCATTCCACGTTGCTCCTCGGGTTCATCCGTACACGCATTTGTTCGTTCTGTTCGTTTCTGTACTCCTCGTGCCTTGACTTCACCAATTTGAGCCGTCGTTGTTTCACCAGCTTCTCGGTTCGTCGTTGTGCTCGATTCTTGCTCGAACATCCCTTCATCCTTCAGGTCCTCAATGATATCGTCACCAATCTTCTGCAACAACTGTCCGGGACGCTCGTACTTCATCAAAAACGACACGTGAGCTATTATCAGCTCCCCTCGTCCATCCAAGTCTTCTCGTCGCAGTAGAAAGTTGTCATAACCAGCGGGTTCCACTATTTTCGTAGGTCCGATCCACGAATGTACAAATTTAGATGCTTTGGGGCCTCGTGGAGGTCGAAACACCCAAACTCTGTCTCCTGGTTTGAAATCACTCTTCTTCTTCGACTTCCGATTGTAGTACTTCGCTTGGCGATCTTGCTCACGTCGTCTTGCTTCTTCAGCGCACTCGTGACTTCTTTTCAACGTTCTCAGTAGCTTTTCATGGTACTCAGACAACTCGCCAGCTTCTGTCACGTGTGTTCGTCGTAGCAACTCGTTCGGCGTTCTCAACTTTCTTCCCATCATGAGCTCGTTAGGGGACAATGACACCGTCGAATGCCTTCCTGAGTTATATGAGTTGACCGCGAAATCCACCCAGTTGTCCCAATCACACTGTCTTTCGTCGCTCATGTAAGTCGCCACACAGTCCTTCCAAGTCCTGTGAAATCTCTCGACAAGGCCGATCATCTGAGGTCGGTACGGCACTGGATTCGTCTGTTGAGCTTGCAGCATGCTTACCAGTTCTTCTATCACCTTGCCCGTAAGCTCAGGAGCTCCATCCGTCAGCAATTCACGAAAAGGTCCGAATCTCAAGACTATCTCCTTCATAAGAAACTCCGCAACCTTGCTCGCTTCGTGGCTTTCTACTGTTGTCGCGACCGCGTACCTCGTTACATACTCCAAAGCCGCAATTACATATCGTTGTCCATGTTCTCCGACTGGTAGAGGTCCCGCTACGTCCAATGCCCAGCGATCTCCAACATCTCCGCCACGTAAACTTCGCAATGGAGGAACCACTTCCTTCGGCTTCGCTTTTCTGCTTCCGCATTCTTGGCATCCACGCACCCACCGTCTCACGTCTTCCATCAAGTTCGGCCACCAATATACTTGCGATATTCGTGCTTGAGTGTGTGTTGTTCGTAAATGACCAGCCCAGATAGAATCATGGCATTCCTTGAACGCTATCGCTCGTAGTACTGCCGGTAAGATCACTTTAATGCCGTTCGACGTCTCAATCACTGCTAATCCATAGCTCGTGGTGACACGCATTCCTCGGTATTCCCCGCTCTTCACCAGTTGCTGAACCATTTTGCTCTCCTCTTGTGCTTCACAGATTTCGGCGTCAGTCAGCTGCAACGTATCACCCTGCTCACGGATTCGTCGTCGTTCTGCTCGTGCCTGCTCATGTTCAGCATATTGTTGGCTTTGCGTCCTCGGATTCACCGTCGCACCCGATTCCGGTCCTCTTATAGGCCCAACACTCGTCTGCAACGCCGCTTCTCGTTCACTTCTGGCGCACGAGCTGTCATGCGTCTTCAATCGTCCGTCCAACTGCTTCGCACGTCCATCCAGCGGTTCCTGGGGCCTCGTTCGTCGCTTTGGCGTTGTTCGCGTCGTCATCGTCTCACTAGGTGTCGTCGATTCATCGTACATCCTTCGTACTTCCGCGCTTTCATCCGGAGTTCGTCGTAACGCCTCGCTTCTCGTCAATGGCTTCCTCGCACTCGTGGTATCGGTCACAGCCTTCCTTGCATTAGTAGTCACTCTTTTCTTCACTGGAGTCGTCGTTCCGACTGGTCTCACCGCCGAAAGTCCGTTCTTCTTCGACTGTTCGTTCATGGTCGGCTGTTTGGTCATCACCGACTCCAAGTTCGTCATCGACTGTGTACTCACTGCCGGTTGCTCGTTTCTCATCGTTCGTACGTCCATGGCCGCTTGCACGTTCACATCCTCCTGCCGGTCGTCCACGTTCGTCGACCTGTCTGAGTTTCGTATATTGAGTGCGTCGTCCCCAGCTACCGTCGCGTCACTCGTCAAAGTTCCTGCTGTTCTAGCCTTCCGACGTTTCCTTCGTCTTCGTCCAATGGCTGCCAACGTCCTGGATACCACCGGAGCTCTCGACAGTGCGTCCGCCACAACATTGGTGCTTCCTGGCCGATACTCAACCGTAAAGTCGTACTCCTGAAGCGTAAGGGCCCATCGGTGTAGTTTGCCCGTCAAGTTCGTACTCGTCATTAACCACTTCAGCGCAGCATGGTCCGTCACAATTACAAATCGTCGTCCATAGAGGTAAGGTCGGAATAGTTTAATGGCCCATACCACCGCAAGACATTCTAACTCCGTAATGCCATATTTCGCTTCAGCTTCACTGTTCACCTTGCTGGCGTACGCTACAGGTTGCCATCCGTTCCCGCCATCCTGCATCAAACTCGCGCCAAGGCCAATCGTAGAAGCATCGGTACATACTCGAAAAGGAAGACGAAAATCCGGATAACGCAATACCGGCTTGGTCGTTAATATTTTCTTCACTGCCATGAACGCTTCCTCTTGCGACTCACCCCATTTCCACTTCACTTTTTTCCGCAACAGCTTCGTGAGAGGCTCCATCATCGACCCAAATCCCGACACAAACTTCCGGTAATAACCTGCGAGATGTACAAACCGTTTCACCTCAACAGCATCCGTCGGCTTCGGAAATTCACTCACTGCAGTCACCAACCGATTCAATGGCCGCACTCCTTCCTTTGACAACTCGTGGCCCAAGTATTCTATCGTCTCGATAGCGAATTTGCATTTCTTCAACTTCAGGGTCAGTCCAGCCTGTGAGAGTCGCTCCAATACGCACGCTAGTTCGATCACGTGTCGTTCAATGCCTCCCTTAGTATAGATCACAATATCATCCAGATACACTAGGCAAGTCGTCCATGTCAATCCTCTCAGTACACCGTTCATCATGCGTTGAAACGTGGATGGTGCGTTCATTAGCCCAAACGGCATTCGTAGAAACTGATATAGCCCTTGTTTCGTCATGAAGGCCGTCTTCACTTTGTCCTTTAACGCCATCAATATTTGCCAGTAACCCGCTTTGAGGTCTAATGTCGAAAATAACAATGCACCACCTAAGGCTTCCAACGTTTCGTCAATACGCGGCAAAGGGTAAACATCTTTCCTTGTGATTTTGTTCAGAGCGCGATAATCTACGCAGAACCTGACCTCTCCGTCCTTCTTACGCACTAAGACCACAGGAAAACCCCATGCACCATTGCCTTCTTCAATCACCCCAGCAGCCAACATCTTCTTGACGTTCTCTTCAACAATCGCATCGTCCGTCTGCGCTTGTCGTCTCCGTTTCAACATGATAGGGGCAGCGTCTCCAGTGTCTATATGATGTTCTACAGGCAACGCCGTGGCTGGTGGGCAATCTCCCGTATTTTCCACCAAGTTACGATACGTCCTCAGTAGTTTCATGATCAATTCTCGGCTGTCTTTGTCTTCTACGCCGATCTTCACATCGTCTTCATGCTCCAGGGGCTTTTGGCTACTGATACCATCCAGCCAGCTCTTCACCCGATCACGCTCAAGTTCGCCATTGATCTCCAGCACTTCCATGTCACTGTCAATCGGTACCCATATTCCAAGCTCTTTCTTCGAAGGCAGTCTCGTCATTCCTGGTGCAGCATTAATCATAGGAACTATCGCTTTACCATTGTGTGCCCTAGTTACAGTCGAGGCTAACGTCACAGCTCCCGCGCATCGCGTTGGTACAAACATTCCAAGTTCTCCGTCTGACGCAGCTACTGACACTTCCACCGGCGTCACTGCATTCCCCGTCAACTGCGTCCTTCGCGTCATTCTAACTGCTGCTACCCGTGCTCTGGTGCTGTCATCTCCAGTGACTTCATCTGTTCGAAAGGGGATTATGATTCTGCGTTCGGGTTCTCGGTAAGTTAGCTCATTGCGCTCGAAGTCCAACTTCGCGCCGTGCTCTTTCAGAAAATCCACGCCCAGCAAAAACTCATCATCACAGCCCTTCACGATGCACGCGTCCGCGCATACTACTTCTCCAAACACCGTTCGGAACTTGAATCGCCATACGCCGACAACGTCCAACAAAAATCCGCCGATTCCTTCAACATAGTCCACAGGCGCTTCCACATCAAGTCGATCGCCAAATTGCATCCATGCCGTACCAGCTACCGTGAATCGTGCACAACTATCCAGTTTGATGTCTCGCCAGACTCGATCCACTCGTATTCTCGCTGTTGGTAGGCCGTCCGCAGAGCACACGTACTCTCCATCATCGTTGTTGGCCAGTGATGCTGTGTTCGTTCGATCTCGCAGTCGTTTCACTAGCTTCACAGGTATCGGGTCCTTTCGTTCTTGTCTTTCTGTCGTCGCAGGCGTCGTGTCTCGCTGGTGACGTCGTTCTTCGAGTTCTTTCAGTGCACGATCAGCCTTCTTCTTTCGCTCAATTGACTTGTGATCCAACTTTTCTTCTTTATGGCGCTTAGCATGTTGCTGGGTCATGATTCGGTTCTGTCGGCGCCGTCGCGCTTCTCGCCGAGCCAGTCTTCGTTGATGTCTTCGTTCTGCCGTCACATGCCGTCGTCTTGCTGCACTTTCATCGTCACCAGTTTCCTCAGTCAACGCGCCTTCCCCAGTTTCAACTTCGTCGCTGTCATGTTGGTTCTGGTCGGCAGGAGGTCGCCCGCCTTCTCCAGCTTCCGAAACGTCCACGCTACTCGGTGTTCCTGTATCGTCGTCTCGGTTCCTTTCAAGTTCCAGCTGACGCACTTCCTCACTAGGACTGCCAGAGTCACCACGGTTCGTTTCAGTTCCTTCCACAATCGACTGCTCCAGAGGTGCCTCTAACCGAATGCGCCGATACTTGTTAGTGATCATAGCTGGTCGTACTGTGGCCACGTAAATAGCTGCTCGTTCATCATCACGTTCGTTTTCATTTTTCTTCATCTCTTCGACGGTCTGCACTACTCCTTCATCTTGTAACGCCACTACCGAAGGTTTCGTCGTCTTCTGTTCACCGTCAGCAGCATCGTTCGTCTGTCGGAGAGTGTATTGTTGTTCCGGACGTCATATCTCCGTCACTACGCCCGGGACTCGTTTTCCGCCGACTTCTTGGTTTCTTCCGCCTTTCGCTTCAGATACACTTCGTTTCGCTTCTTGGCGTCGGGATCAGTACAGTCTCTAGCGAAATGGCCTCGCTGATAGCACGCGTAACACTTCGGCTCGTTCGGACACTGTGACGCCCAGTGGTTGCGTTGCCCGCAGTGAAAACATGGCCGGTTAGGAGCATCACCGCGTTCTCGTTCTCCATAGGTTCTCTGCTGGACTTCCACGATCCGAGTGGTGCCATACGGTCGCTCGTCAGAGGTCATCATCTTCGTAGCCGCTGTCGCTGGTGCCGTTGCCGACTTGTGTCGCTTCTTCCGGGGTTCCTTGATCTCATCTTCACTACTGGAATCTGGTATTGTTCGTTTGGAGGTCTTCTTCACTTTGGGTGACGGCGCGTCCGTTTTGGTCTTCGCTGCAGCTTTCTTCTTTTCTGCTCGCTTCTTACCCGCGTTGCCAGGTGCTGCCCAAAATCGTCCGTTCCACTTTTGCCCTGGAGGAAGCGCGTAGACTCCAGCCGGCCAGTTGTACACCCCCTGCTGATTCGTACATATTGCAGGTGCATCTGGTTGTCCGGTCACAGTCGCACTTCCTTCCACCACATTCTCAGTTCCATCTGCAGGCAGAGCCAGCGTTCCAACACCCGGAATTATCACCATTCGACTTCCATCTCCAGTTGATAAGGGGTTGTTCTGAGTCACTTGCTGGTTCCCGAGTACGTAGTCCATTGGGTCATCGATCTCCACGGCCTTTTCTACTGCTTCTTCCAAGGTTGCGGGTACCGGCGGCTGCTTCACCAGTTGTCGCACTGTCCGGTCCAGACATCGATAGAATTGGGCGAGAAATACTCGTTCACTGACTTGATTCCGGTCTGCTGCTTCACGCAATCCAGCTGCAAAGTCTGCGTAGGGTTCATTCTTCAATCGGAATCGAGCGTTCACTCGAGCTTCCGCAGCAGACTTGTCAACCCGGGGTCCATATCTCCTCAATAGCGCCACTTTCAACTTCGTCCAAGTGCGGTCTCGTCGATGTAGTCTTCGGTCCATATTTACCCACCATCGGGCCGCGCTCTCCATCAATTTGTTGCCAAGGATAAAGTACAGCGAGCGATCCGACCATTCTCCACGTCCAGATTCCTTCGCGCCTTTCAATGCCAGATCAATTCGATCCACCCATGTTGATACAGAAGCTCGTGGCGTCGGTGTGAAGCTTGGAAGTTCGAGATCCTTGATGTTTCGCGTTCGATGTCGTCTTCCCCGCTCATCATGGTCCCGCTCCCCAGATCCTCCTCGGCGTCTTCGATATTCATGTCGTTCTCGTCGTACACGCCATCTCTCTCGTCTCGGTGATCTCCGTACGCGTTGCCGGCCCACTCGTACTTCAATACTGGATTCACGTTCGCTTCCCGTACCAGACTCATTGCTAGAACTGCTACTTCCGTCGCTGTCATTGCTGCTCCCTCGTGAACCTCTTCGACCTCCGTGAAAACTGTCGTCGCTGGAGCTCTCGTCTCCATCCGAGGGGTTTGAGTCTGGCGCGCCTCGTCGGGGTTGTCGTCTCCGTTCTCGACGTCGTCGTTCTCGTTGCTCTTGACGATTTCTTCCATCGCGATCCCGTCGTTCACGTTCTCTTCGATGCTCATGCCGTCGGTCTCGTCTCTGTGGTCGTCGTTCAGCATCTTCATCATCATCATACTGCCGTCGACGAGGTCGTGAGTGGGTACGTCTCTGTAGGGCTACTTCATCATCACTAATGTCCAGAGCTGGTGCTTCTCCGTCCTCAGACTCCACGTGTCGAGTTGGTGGCGGTTTGTCTTCATCGAGCAACGAGTCCTGCGTCTTCGAGGTTCCTGTCAGTCGCTGCAGATCAGTCGCCAGTTGCCTCATCCTGTCTGAGACGGTTGCTCCTCGTCCCGTATCAGCTTTGGTCATCAACCCACCAAGTCGTCTTATCGTTTGTTCCAAGACCCTTAGTTCAGCTTCAGCTGACTCCTGAACACCATCGGAGGCGTCTTCGTAAGGCTCGGTGGCAGCATCACTCGTAGGTTCGATCGTCCGTCCTTCAGTCGCCGTGTCATCCACTTCGACCGTCGATCTTGGTTCGAAACCTACTGTTGCATCTACCCTCTCTCCATCGTCATTGTCCTCGGTTTTCGTTTCGGCTTCAATTGGATTGGCTTTCCTGCTACGTGTCACTCTGCCTGTTGTCGTAGCAACCATTAACGTCGCCGTCCGAGTACCCATCGTGTTTTTCTGTGCCTTCCGCGATTCTCGTTTCTTCGCTAGTAGCCCCTGTATGACCACCATGTGACGAACCCAATACTCCTGTTCGCTAGCGGATCGTATGCCGGACAGTACTTTGCCACGTCTGTCTCGCCGGGTTCTTGTTTTGTTTGTAGGGCTCTTCGCGATTTAACACTCAACACCAAATGGCTCAGTCACCTGCGCCGGAACGTCACCGTCCCTATTTATATTCAATATAGTGAGCTCGTGCTCTTTACGTCCGTTCGTTCCTCTGTTCCTTCGTCCAACAACGCTCTCGTTCGTTCAACTCGTTCACCTAGCAGACTCGCTCAAAGCAGCAGCACCACTGTCCTTGGATCCCACACCTGTAGTGTCGCCTCCAGCCCGCTAAAGACACAGTACCGTCGGTCCTTCGCTAGCCTGCGCACTCGATGTCGCCCAAAACCCAGTCGTTACAACCACCACTCTTCCGTCGTACAGGCTACCCGGTATTGTCCGCTATGACAGTCTTCCCTCGCGTTTCCGCAAGTGGTCAACCGTCCGCAATCTTCCACAACACTCGTCCACTACTCGTCCCTCAGTCCACAACTTCGTCGTCCGCAGCAATTCCACAAGTCCGTCGTCTCTCACTCGTTCTCTGCAACTTGCAGTCTGTCGCTGTTCCTTGGCAAATTGCACACTGTCGTCGTCCTTGGCACATTTAAGACTGAACTCCGTTTCCTACTGAAGAGACTGGCTTCCGTATCGTCGCAGCCCACGATCTCAGCATAACCAACGCTCAGAGGTCGCCCACTGCTTCGAATCACAGCGCTTTTGTCGCCATAGTCTTCTTCCACCGTTTGCGATCGTCCATCCAACAGACGTCCATCACTATTCCACAGCTTTGATGGGTGCTCACAGCGATCTTCCGTCCATACGCCAACAACTGCCGTCTTCTCTTTACTGCCAGTTCTCATTCCGTTACACTTCCTTTAGAGCAGCAGAAGATTGGCGAAAATCTTTTAAGAAGTCCGTGTCAGATGTGTGCTCGTGGTTGTAAAGTAGCTTGCGCCAGTGATTCTTTCGCTTTTGGTAGCGGGAGGGTCGCGTGACATAACGCGTGGTTTGGATGTGCTCGTACTCGCAGTGCCAAAACTCGTCCAGATCGTCTTCGTCAGAGTCTTCGTCGCTTAGGAGTTGCCGCAACAGGGCTGAACATTCCCTCGTCATCACGATGTCTTGGACGCTTCGTAGCAATTTATTACGCTTGGATAAACGCCGCATCTTGACTCAAGATTCTGGAGTTGTAAGTCTCGTCAGTGAATGATCCTGGCTGATAAAAAAAAACGAGCTGTTGCTGCAAAAAGTTTGCACTGGGGTAGCCAATTAATGTGGCTTTGATTGGCTAAAAATGCTATGCTAATAGCAGTGCCAAAAAAAAACGTGCTGCTGCTGCAAAATTGAATACCACTATTTATTCTGTTAGTATTTGGTATTTTTTTTCTCGAATATATTGGTATATATTTTGTATTATCTTTAAATTTATGTGCAATTTTTCAAAGAAATGTTGTGAGCAGTATTTTTTCATGCGGGCTAAAGAACTGGGGAAGGACCCGCTTACATGGGTAATGAACATGCTTGTCTACATTTGCTGCACGTCACCTAACGCTTCTTTCCCTTCCAGAGCTTCGTGAAGCTCTTCGGTGTCCACGTACACTGTAACTTACACGAACTGGAGGGGTTTCCATCGAGTCACGCATGGAGATGGACGTCGGGCTTCTGGAGGTCGCGTCTGCTGACGAAAGCCCAATGCTACGGAGTGGTCGTGTCCGTCTTGGAGCGAACCGACCGAGGTGGGGCCTGTGGCTCTTAGCAATTCTAATTGGCTCTTAATGGTGCGAATGTGTGGCTAATGGCTGGTAGTGGAACTGCTACTGGATGATGGCACTGCTCTAGTTAAGGCCGTGCTATGGGGGGAAGGCGTCCAAGCACCTGTGGCACTGGGAGACCTCGTACATGTAGAGGGGAAGCTCAACATGGACAAGAACTGGGATGCGATAGAACCGTCAGTCGCTTTGAGAAGCTGCTTATGATACCAGAGAGAAGCGAGAAACTCATCGTTAAACTGTGTCGTTTTAGGTCTCGAGAGCTGCGGATTCTTCGGATCTCCAAATTGGAAGACCCGAATGAGGAGCTGCTTCATTGGAGCCAGGTGATGGAACTGGAGCAAAAGTTTTACTCTGCTGGAGGACAACACAGCGACACAGCGGCTGAAGCTGAAGGTATCGTTCAAGGAGGACCATGGGAGGATATTGCCGCCGAGGCCTTTTTCAGTCTTACTATTGACCCCAACACAAAGCGGCAGTTTTTAGACCGACACGATAGTGATCCTCGTGACTACATGGTGGTGGAGACTCTCGAAGCTATTCTGCTCCAGCAGAGAACAAGCAGTTTTAAGGAAACCACAAGCGTCACATTCAGAGATCAAATTGCTGCTCTGGAGTCTGACGCGACCGTAAGTTACGTTCCAGTTGGTTGTGGCACTGCTTTTTCTTTAACGAACTGGTTTGGACCCTTTCAAGACGAACGGAGATGCCCTAGCAACCAACAAGAATCAAAGGATCCGAGCTTTGCAGTATACTTTCCGAAAGTTACGTCGATCAGGACTCTTATACCTGGAAGACGACGAAGCTGATCGCCATATCCTGCTGAGCTTTGAGGCTGTGATGAAGCCTGCGCTTCTGCACGTGTTCCAAGGTGCGTTCTAGATAATAATGATTCAGATTGCTTAACCATTAACTGCTGTGTAGCCCAATCGCAGGGCCTCTCTATTGCAGAGATTGCAGATGCAATTTTGACTCAAGTACGATTCAAGTTCATTCCACTACGATGGATCGAGACTAGTCTTGAACATCTTTTAGCATCTCAACTGGTGGTTCAAAGAGAGGAATCGCAGCTATTTTTTCCCAAGCAGAAGCAATTTGAGATGAAGCTCCCCTATGCGCTTGACTCCAAGTAGTACACCCACGGTGGAAGCTCCTTCGACTTAGAGCAAGAGACGAACAGCTTCCCAGTTTCACTAGCACCACCTTGCACCGTCTTATTACTTCTTGCTGATGACGGGGTAGCTTCGACGCTCACTGTGATTACTCTAGAGGACTTAGCAGGGATTGACAGGGACGTTGTCGATAGCACAAAGCGCGGGTTGTCCACTATGACGTCAAAGTCGTGCGGAGTTGAAAAAACGTTCTTGAACTCAATGTCCTTCGTCGTTGAGAAGACGTAAGGTCCTTGGGGCAGTGGGGGCACAGATAACCCTTGCAGTGTGCACTTGTACTCGCCAACAGTTTCCGAAAAGAGCGTCAAAGTGTCACGGAAATCCCCAATAGCTTCAGGCTCAAACTTGATGGTGATAGACTCGTGTTTGCCATCCCAGGACGAAGATCCTTCGACTTTGCAGGATTCCGGCACGGAAAATGACGTTGGGTCGTGAACGGAACACGAAAGCTCTGCTGCTGCCTCGGCGTAGCTTGTAAAGGTAAACGTCTGCGTCTGAGAGCTTCCTAAAGGAGCTTTAAAGTACAGGATGCGCTCAGAACCGACAGCTTGGGTGTTGAGCACCAGCTTGTACGTGTACTCTCCAAGCTCCACGAAGTTAATGGTCAGTTTTCCCTCAATTGGAGTCTCGGAGTGCAGTGTTGGCCGGTATTCAATCTCGTAGGAACCTTCGGATCGGCCGCTGATTTCTCCAAGCTGTCGCACCCGAATAGACGAGCTGGAGCACTGCCACCACCGATCTTTGTCCACGAAATTGATCTGGTGCTGTGGGTCAAAAGGGTTTTCAATGGCAATCGTTTTCCTAACAGATTGACGCACTGGAGCCTCAAAGTAGAGTGTGTCCACATCAACAGCCTTTGAGACGGCCACAAGCACGTCCTGGGTCAAGTATTCCCCACTCTCTTGGTTCACCAGCTGCACTGCTAGATTCACTAGTCCTTCGGTGTAGCAGAAGAACTTCATGTTGTAGCTGCGAGTTGCGCCAGCGTGCAGTAGAACCGACGAAGGTCCTTGTACAATGATGGAATCGTTCCCAGGGGGCTTTTGAATCTCCGCAGTAAACGTCTGTGCAGACTTCAGCCAGTTCTTGATAGGGATCGAGATTGATAACGTTTTCTTGGCTGCAGTAGACAGGGAAATCGTAGTAGCAGGTACAGGAGCTGAAGCTTTGCCAAACAAATTGTACAGCAGAGCACTCCCGTCAGGTATAGCCAAGAAGACAGACCCGTTGTGAACTGTGGGGCGTTGGATGTCGATTTCTTCCTGCGAATTTTGCTTTGTCATGGTCAAGGGCGAGTACAACACGTCGAGATTCACCTTCCCGTGAGCTGGGACCAGCACATTCTCCGGACAAGACCAGTGCTCGCCCTGCACAACGGGGAACAAATTCCAGGGAGACGCAGTGGTGTTCTCCAGTATAATCTCCTTGTGGGTCTCCTGTCGCACTGGGGAGTCGAAGTGAACGTCTTGAATAGATGAAGTGGATTGAGGAACGCAAGAGCCTACGAGCGTCAACGTAGCGGGAGCTGTCCTCTCAATCAGACAAGTCACTCTCTCATAGCGAATATCTGGATTCACAGCCACCGGTTTGAAAGTCACCTCGATGGTTTTGTACTGGTTGGGGGCTACCATTCCTTCAGAAGGAGAAACGACAAAGTCGGGGGCGAACTCTCGCACATTCCAGTGGAACTTTGTGGCCACATCTCCACGATTCTGCAAGCGGATCTTCCTCACCAGTTGGCTGCCCAGGCAAACGGCTCCGTACGAAAGTGTATCCGTCTCTAGCACCACTTCAATACCCTGGCAACAGCCAGACAATGTCAGCAGCTTCTTCTTGCTGCTTCCAACGCGAATAGACACCTCCTTCTGGAAACTTGGGGTCCGTTGGGTGGGGGCGAAGCGGAATTCGATATCTGCGCTCTCTTTCGCTCGAAGCGAGAACTCTTGCTGAGGGAAAATCGAGATACCCAGGGCCTCCAGCGACGCCACTCCTGGTTGAGGTGTGTCCATACACTCCATCATTGTCTTCCGCTTGGAGCGGTTCACGACCTTCACGGTTCTTGATACCTGCTGGCCAATCTGTAAATTTCCGAGAACAACCATCTGCATGGACGAGTTGACCAGCTCCACCTTTGGGAAAACGCCTTCTCCCCGGATACTAACGTTAACAGTAGAAGAGCTGTTGATAGTGAAAGGAATCACCTCAAGGTACGCGATTTCTTGTCTTGCTGTGAAGGTAATAGGAATGTTCACCGTCTCTCGAGGTCCCAATTCGATTGGAGAACAATCCACACGCAGATGAGGCTTCTTCTCAAACAAACAGTCGAGATCGATGCCGCTCTCCGGGTCCATGTTGAATACAGTGAGAGTCACAGTCTCTGCCATCGGAGTTGAATCATTTTCTGCGATGAAACACGGCCCAAAGTCGTGGGACGTGAAGGAAAACTGTAGCATTGGAGGAACAGCGTTGCCATGCAGAGCCAAGACGTAAGTGCGAGAACCAGCCACTGTACACGTCGCCTGCATCCCATCGAGAGAGGTTTGCTTGGTTGGTGCGAAAAGTAGTCGGCACGTGGCCTTGTCGTTCTTCTTGATCGTCCCCTGCATAGGCTCAATGGTGAAGGCCGCGGATGGTTTTGCCAGCGTCCAACTGAAGTCGAAGTTGAATTTGCCACTGTTGTGGACCACCACAGATCGCTGAGCTTCCTCGTTAACTCGTACAGCTCCAAAGTCCAAGACATTCCCGGGCCCAGGAAGGAGCGTTCGGCTTTCGTTGTGGTCGTCACATTCCAACGTTAAGGCGTCGTGGATACTGTAGCCCTCTCCTTTTACGTTCAGAGACAGACGCGTGGGTTTTCGCTTGACGATGCAGTTGAGATTGAAGCTGTAAGACTTTTCCTCCGTCGGAATAAACTCGATCTCGATCGATGTCCGGCTGTTAGGTGGAATGACTCCACTCAGAGGATGAACAATCAGAGCTGGCAGTTCGCCAGCGAAATCCAACGACGTCTTGTCGAACACAAAGTTGAATGGGATGTGCTCCTGGTTGACGAGCGCGATGCTTTGTGACGTTTTGGTCCCAATTAGCAACGTGTTAAAGTTCACACTGCCACGATCCAGCGCCACACGAGGTTCCGTTGTCGTTCCTACAAAGAGAAACAGTTGGTTGACCTGGAAGTGCGGGATTTTGAAATACCAGAACATTTCCTGTAGCTCCAGTTGCTGGGGGGTGAATTCAAAAATCATTTCGCAGCGTTTACCAGCTAGCATGAGGCCTTTAGGCGTAGCACAGCGGAAGCAAGGGTTAACTTCTCCCTGTGGCGTCCACGAGAACTCATACGAGACGTTCGTAGGGTTCACAACGTAAAAGCGTCTTGTGTTCCGAACACGAACACCCAGCGACTCCATCTCGATCACTTTAACGGAAGGATCCAATGGTCCCAACTCTCCATGAGGGCCGAGAAGGCTTGGCGCTCTCCACTGTGCGTAATCGCTCCTTTCCACGTCGAAATGGCAGGCAGGTCGGAGAGATCCGCCTCGAACTTCCACTTTAATCGCAGTGACTTTGTCTCCATGTACGTCCGGAATCTCAAAGTTCAAATAGTAAAAGTACTCGTTCACCTCCATCGGCGCGAACTTAATGGTGAACACTTGGCTTTCTCCCCCACGGATACTTCCAACAGAAGGAGCCACTTCAAACGGACAATTGTCGTCGAAATCTCCAGCAAGTAACGGGTATCCGCCCATGCCCGAGTGGCCAGGGAGCTCTTGGTCCCATCTACACGAGTACACCAACCGAATCTTGCTCTTGTTTTGTAGAGTGATTTTGTGGGTACACGCTTGTAGCATGAAGGTCTTCCGGAAGGTGATGGCTGTTGTATCACACTCGAATGACAAGACATCAGCAGCTGCGAAACAGCTCAACGGGATGGAAGATGAAGCGCCAATTGTTTCATACTCAGGTTCCGCGATGGTTTGCTTTAAACCGCCACCTGCTCCTGCTTGTTCGAAAGTAATTGTCTGGATAGATTCGTCCCAACCGCTCTCGTCGTTCTGGTTTACCGTCTTGTTCTTGTAGGAGATCCGCTGGGACTGCAGATCGATCCGGTGAGCCTGATAGACGGTGGCTTCACTTGCTGAGTCTGGTTCGAACGTTGCTCGGATCAGTTTGTGGGCTTTCGGTCTCAGATGCCCAATGCCAGGCGAGAAGTGAAAGGTTTGTCCTTTAGGCCACTCGAACCGCACCACATCAGCTGACTGGTTGCATAAGGAAAACACTTTTGTGTCTTTAAAGACGAGACTTTCGCTTGCTGATTCGTTGCCGTCTTCGTTGGCACCAGGCAGACGGATATCGTCAAAGTGGAGCTCATCATCGAGTCCTTGAGGCAGGTCTTCGAACACCAGGTCTTCTCTGTATCCAGAGCCAGAGAGCTTGAACGTGGTCTCTTCAAAGGGGTTATTTTGCACGGTAATCTTCAGCTGCGAGGTTGTGAGTTCGTCATGGGCCTTCTGTGGTCGGAACTGTAAGGTCAGGGACTCGGTGGCTTTCGGTGATACTACGACCGACCCATTCCCTAACGCAAAGAGGAAATTCGGGTTGTTCTGGATGGAAAATAGCACAGTGGCTGGCAGAATTCCATCGTTCCGTAGTGCTAAGCGCATGCTCTTGGTTTTGGACGTCCGCACCCGACCGAAATCCATGACCAATGCGCCCGTGGAGTCCCTAACTGTAGGCTCTATCACTGTGACGCAAGGCATCGTCCCTTCGCCTCGCATGTCGAACTCGAGAAGCTTATCAGTCACGCTGCTTTCAGATGGACTGTCCTCCACTTTGGCTCGGAACGTGGCGTAAAACAGGGCGATGGTCGTTGGGCGGAAGTAGACGCTTACGAAGCGGTGCTCAAGGGGAGGGATCTCCCACACTGCTGGCTGGACAGTAAAAACTTGAGCCCCTTCTTCGACTTGGTTCGATCCAGAACCCGATGAGATGGAAAAGTGGACTGTACTGCTCACTTTCATGGGGTTGGAGATCTTAAAGCGCTCGACAGTCCCTTTCCAATTGGCTGCAGCGATCAAAGGACCGAAAGAAAAGACCTTTTCCTTCTCTGCGAACGTCACCGCTTGGATACTACCAGGGAACGAGCCACTTCGAAGTGTTGGCACAGCAGACTCAACCCCTAGCGAGCGAACTACCGTCTGCTCCTCGAAGATACTTTCGAAGTCGGTAGTGTTAATACCAGGATAGCAGCTTTCTCCGACCAATTCATACAGCAACGTGTTTGTTTCTGCCATATCATCCCAATTGCGACCGGAAATCTCGATCTGCAGTGTCTCGCAATACACAGCGCAGTCCTTCGGCTGGAACCCCACATCCAGTCCCATCGTAACCCCAGGGTCGACACTTCCGCAGTCAGGAGAGACTGAAAATTGGCCCAGACTTAGCGTGGCTGGGGACAGTGGTGTGTCGATCATCAGTGGGTCCTTCCTCGAAGTCTCTGGTCTGGACGACTGGACACGGAACTTGAACTGGAATTCGCCGTCGTTGCGGATCTCGATGCGCTTCGTTTGGGCCTGGTCGCTGAATTTATGCGGCCCAAAGTTGATTCCTCGGTTCGGCTGCAGTCGGAACTTGCTGAAGACGGACCTGGCGCTCGTGTAGACAAAGAACTCGCGGCAAGCTTCCCCCGAGAGCATCTCGATAATGGTGCACTTGATGTCCCTGCAATCTCTCAGAGTAACTTCGCTCTTAGAGCTGAAAGCAACACTCACAGAAGAGGACTGGCCAGGTTTTAGCACCATTTCACTGGGCTCAATGGTGAAATACTCGCGTGTGACTGGGTTTCTAATGGAGATGATATACTTGATGCTGTATTTTCCTTGGTTCTTGATGTTGAAGGCTCGCGAGTGTGTCTCGCCAACGCGAACGAGTCCATAGTCCAGGCTTCCATCGCCAGTAACAGAGCGAGCACCTGAGGCTCCTGCAGGACTTTCACTCACTTCATTGTCGAAAGAACTCACGTCGATCTTGTAGGCTTCACCTCGTACAGTCAGTTCAACCAGTCGATTCCGGTCTCCCAGCTGCAAAGCACTCTCAGCATCGGAGAACTCAATCCGGAGGGGAAACTCGTGTACAGCCTCCGTCCCTGCCGAGAACACGACTACAACTGGGACCTTTTGCAGAGGCTTCACAGTTCCTTCTAAGGGGAAGACCCGGAAATCTGCGGGTAAATCTTGGTCGAGTAAACGCCACGAGACCGCAACAGGTGACACGTTTTCGATGTAAAAGGTCTTTTCGTCTTGGCGCTTTAGCAAAAGCTGTTCGAAGTCCAAGAGACGGCTTTCTAGGGAATGAGGTGGGACGGGGACTGAGGGCTGCTCTAAAGTGGATCGAGATGAAACAGGAGCGCTTCCTGGTAAGTTGGAGCGAGACGATACAGGGGCTGGATGGTCCTCAATACTAACAGCGGCTTGATCCTCTCGCTCTGAAGTACTCGCAGCTGCAGGCTGTTCCCACGGTCCACATAGCTTTAATTCTGGAGTGCAGCCGTAGCAACTGATAGGGAACTGCACAGGCTCTGGATTGTCGCTAATACAGCAGATCAACGCGTTCTCGTGCAGTCCGTTTTCCTTCGGGTTCGCCCACACTTTCACTTCTCTCGTTTCTCCCTCTTTCACCTCGAGAGCAGTGGGGTACACCACAAACGTTGCGTCGTCCTGCTTCTCCATGGCGAACTCCAGTTGGATCGGGAATCTGCTGCTGTTGGACATCCGGAACACTTCGATGTTGTTGGGACTCGATTTCTGCCACTCGATGAACTCCCGTTCGATCTCGGGGGCTTTCACAGGTTGATTGGGGATGATTAGAGGCCCAAACTCGAATTGGTTCCTCGAGATGACGAATTTCTTCTGCACGAAACCCCCTTCCGGTCGACTCTTGACTCGGTGCATGAACACATTCCTCGGGTCGCTGTTGATGGTAGGAACCGCACAAATTCCACGCCCAAAGAGCGTAAATTCGCGTCGGACTCCAACGATCTCGAAGCCCAAACTACAGTCGAAGTTCCCTACATCCGATGAGGAGAATTGGACCAGAACATTCACGCGCGAGTGAGGGGCGATAACCCAGCGACAGGCAGGAGAAGAACCTTTTGATTCAGCAGCTTCCAGCTCAGTGCTCGACACTTCAGAAGACTCCTGACTGATCAAGTGAGCTCCAGCTTCAGATCCAGGATTTATTCGGTCTTTTCCCCCTGTTGATGGACGAGACGAGTGTTTGCTTGGCACTTGGGAGCAAGATCCGCTAGGGTGCAGACTCTTCTCGCTACTGGCTTCGGACGCGCAGGTTAATAGTGGTGGTGGTGACCTCAAGGAGAAACGAGCCACTTTTCGACGAGAAAATCTTTCTGGGGGCCTTCGGATGACCTGGGACTTGGTGGCGGGAGGAATACGCAAGTGACTGAACTCCAGTTCTCGAACAAACTTCTCAATAGTAGAGTAGATGATACCGTGGAGAAGAAGCGGTGGACCAGCGTCTACGATAGGGACGTCGAGGATGAAGTTGTCAGGTGTGGAACGCTCTTTAACCAGCGCCCACAGAGTATCAGCGCTGTTGTCTGCTTTAGCTGTATCGGAATTCTCAGTCTCCACTCCATCTCCAACTATGAACAGAGACAATTGCCGCTTCGTAGTTTCCAGTGTCTGCACGTACTCCGCATACGTCATAGGTTTGAATACTTCAGCAGACAGAGATTGAGTCAACGTGACGGGCTTCTCTTGGGTATCAGTGTCTTCCTCAGGTGAAATGTTGGACGCAACATTTACCAGATCATTTTCACTACCTCTTCCGTTGGACTTTAACGACTGACGTGAGGAAGAATCAGTGAGACCTTTGTTTTCTTCCTCTTGTAGTGTACCCCCCTTTTCTTCAGTCATTTGATCGAAATCTGCTTCTTCAATAGCTCCAGTTTTTTCGTTAATCACAACATTCCCGGAGTTGTTCCGAGTTAAGCTGCTACGCGAAGGAATCGACACCACAGAAGGGTTTTGTCCTAGCTTCTCCTCTTGGTTGACGAGCAGAGTAGTCATCGCTTCGTAGCTGTCTTCGTCAAAGCTCAGGACAATTATTCGCGCTGTCTTGAACACCCTCGAGCAGCTTTGTAGTGTTTCTTCCAAACTTAAAAACGAGTTCTCGAACCCATCCAAGACGCTACCGCTTTTCAGATCAGACTGGGCCAGTCTCCATAGCACAATCTGTTCAAACAGAGAAGCTATTCGTTGAGGGATCTTTTCATCTTGCTGGAGTCCTTCGTGCTTTTCATCTGATTCTGGAGTCTCTTGAGTTTGTTTTTGAGCTTCGAGAGCTTCATCCTCTCCGCCTTCACAAGCAGGAACCTCGTCAAGCTCACACGAGTTTATCCCAAGAGCTTTACGTGTTGCAGTGGCAAGTGGACCCTTCGCACCACAAAGAGCTTTAATTGCGCCATCAATCGTCCACACAGCCAGTGATTCCTTCTCCGCAAGAAGACGAGCCTGTGTGGACTTCCCACACCTAGGAGGTCCCATCACGATGTAGTCGATTCCCTTTCTTGGAGCAGCATTAAAGTCCGCAATAGGGATCTCCATAGCCGAATCCGCTGGCTCTTGCGAAACGACATCCTCGTTCTCTTGTGGGGGAGACTCGGTATCAGCACCACCAGATTCACCAGAACCTTCGAGTACCTGCGTCACATCCGTTGCTAGTAAACCATTTTCCTTCAGATATTCCGCCACAGACTGCCCAGGGACTCGTACTGGTAGTTGAAGAGTGTCTTCAGAGGTAAAGACACTTAGAGACCGGAGCAAAGCTTCATCCTGTTGATATGTGGAGTCAAAGTCCAAAGAGAAAACTTCCACTGGGTAGTCTGAATCGTTCCGAATTTCCACAACCTGCTCCTCCGATCGAGTGCAAGGCAGCACTGGCCCCAACTCCACTAGAGGAGGAGAGAAAGACACTCGTAACTCTGCTCCTTCACCTCGGCACACAATCGATCGCGTCTTGGGGTTAGAGTTGATTTTGATCGGCAGTTTAAGCATGAATTGGCGTCCATCGTCCGGAATAAACTCGATCTGAATGTTCACTTTGGCCCCTGGTGCTAGCAATCCACTTTGAGGGGTGAAACGGAAGTTCCCCACGTCCTTCGTAGAGCCCATGGGCTTCTTGAACGCCCACTCCGCAGCCACGGCCGACACGTTCTGCAATTGAGTAAACATCGTGTGGCAAGTGCTGACTGCCATTTTGCCAAAGTCGAGACTCTCGGAGGAGATGGAAATGTCCGGCACTGTGACGAGAGCACGAGCCATCACGATGCACGGAGGTCCGTTCTTAATCACAATCGGCAGTTGAACCACGTGGAGCCCCATCGCGATGTTCTTACGAGCGTGGAAGGTCACGTTAAACTCCACAGACTGTTTTTCAGGCAGTCGCACCACCCGTTCAGGCTCAATCTGGAAACCCTTAGAGCTTGCCAGGTTCTTGTCCAACTGAAAGGATGCAGGGCCGTGGCCGATGTTTGTGACACTAAAACGCTTGAACTTGTGTGTCCCCACGACGACATTCCCGAAGTCCAGGACGAACTGGGACAGAATGAACGGGAACACTTCGGTTTGTCGCTTTTTCTGGGTCTTGGCTTCTGACGTGGACGATGGAGGTCTCGCTGGTTTCGCCATAGCATGGGGGGTAGACTTAGTCTCTGCATCTTTTGCTGGGTTGTCACTGCTCGGTTCCAGGCTCTTCAGAGACTTTACGTCTGCCTTCTTCTGTTCTTGTACCAGGAGATAATCCGCAAAGAATAAGCGGCAAGCTTCGATTTCAACATCCAACTCGTCTACAGATGGAGCTGGACCGCGAAGAGGACTACCAACTCGTGGGTTCACTGCTTTTGATGGAGAGACTGGCACAGAAGCTACGGGATTCGCCTTCTCTGCTCCTCGAACTGCCGTTGATAGAGTCGACTTCGAGTCGGAGAACCCCAATACGGCGTTGTTTCCGGCACTCAACATGTTCCTAGCATCCACAGCCGCCGAGCTTAGCATTCCGAGCTCGAAACTGTCCTTTGCACGCTTCTTAAGTTCCTTCCACTTAGGAGGTTCCCCTCGAACCGTGCTGGCTGGGTGGTTCTCTCGCGGGAGATTGAGTGATACAGCTGCGAACGTCCCAGTACCGAAGAGCCTGAATGGAATGGGCTGGAAATGCGCGATCTCCAACACTATCGTCTCTTCGAAGTATTCTGGAATGCCAGGTCTCATGCGGACGAGAACTCTCTGCTTCTCATTTGGGGGGATCTTCCCACTTGTAGGTGTAATCTCCAGTGTTCTACCACAAGCGACACTGTCGATGAGGATGTTGAAGGAGAAGGGGACTTTACCAACATTTAGGATGGAAAAGTCCCGGTCTTCTGTCTTGTTGTACAGCACTTGGCCAAAATCCAGAGACTGTTTGTCCAGTTTGTACACGAGAGAAGACGCCTCCCCTAACAATGTTAACTCATACTCGGGGCCACCCTCAACCTCGCAGGCGACGGTGCTTTTGAACTTGCGGTTGGCGTGTCCGTAGTAGACAAACTCGATCTTCTCACTCTCGTTGGGCTTCAGTAATCCACGAATCGGTAGGATGTCGAACACTTGGTTAATTGGGATGTAGGGTTTCTTGGCAGTCGCCGTGGACAGTGCCTCTTTCTCGTCCTCAATGAAAATCCACCGGAAACTGGTATCCACTTTCGATACATTGGTGACGTTCATACTGATGGACTTCTGTGTGTCGTTCAATGTACAGCCAAAGTCAATCTTGGTCATCTCGAACGAAAGATTGGGGAAGCTGATGTCGCCCAGAAGCTCCACGCTGTCCTTCTGTGGGTGGCCAGTGTAAGCGACCAGAACTTTTCCATTTATCACGCGACAGGTGTAATCGTCCTTGAATCCAGGATAGAACTCGACATTCAGGTCCACCTTTTCTCCAGGTTGTAAGACTGCCTCCCAGCAGTCGAGCGCAAACGGGGTCTGAGTGCGAAGGGTGAAGGAAAGGGGAAGTTCGCAGGCGTTCGTGAGGCTCAGTGGTTGTGTCTGTGGCGTGATCTGGTTCCCTGGGTGATGAATATACTCGAACGATAATAACGACGAGGTCGGGGTGAGCTTTGGGTCCACGAAGTTGGCGCGGATTGCGGTCACGAAGGCTACTTTACTGACCTTTTCCTTCCCCACACGCGTCTCACACACCAGCTCCTCTTGGAGTAGACCAGCAGTGGAGGAAAGCCCTTTGAAGACAAAGACGCAGGCAGTGCGGGGCTTCAGTTCAATTGTTCCTGGGAAAACCGAGAAGACAGGAACAATTTCGTCTCGCCCTTCAGTGGTACCTCCACTTCCAGTGCGGTTATTCCCACCTGATCGACTGCTTTTAATTGTAGAACGACTGTCCTGCACAGCTTTCGATGCCTTCGTGGAAGAACCACCTTGATCTGTGGAATTGGCTTTACTGTTGGCCGCAGCGGCTGTTTTGTTCACCCACGTAAGTATTTGCACACGTTTCCCTTTGTTCTCCAGCGTGCAGCTCCATTCGCACTCCTTGCTGGTCATCTGATGACTGAAATCGATCACCCGAAGCTCACTTGGCGACCACATGGTCGTTCCGGTGCCTCGAATGGATAATGGCACGACAAGATTGTCCCCTTCAGTGATCAAAATGTGCAGTTGGTCCTTGAACACCACAGTGTCATCCAAATTGGCCACCAGTACGAAGTCCAGAGTTTCTCCAGCCATTAAAATGCCCTCCTTCTTGTCGATCTGGAATTTAGAACGCGCATTTCGGATGAAGGTCTTGTACACCGCCGGGATCAGCGACACGTTGGTCATGCGAAGAACTCGCTCGTGGTCCACTAGACACGTGCAATTCCCCCAATTGATCTCGGGTTGGTCCAGCTCCACCTTTGGTCCAGAACCTGTAGCGCTTAAGGTCACAGAGAGCGGGAGATCTGTGCTTCCTGGGACGGTGATCACCATTGGAAGGCGGATGCTGCCCAACTTTTCGCACGACAAAGAGATTTCGACTGACACACGTTCTCCTGGGTTTACCGTGCTCGGTAGCTCACTTGTGCTGTAGGTAGCGATGGCGCGCGAGTGATCGTCCTGTTCACTGATCTCGAAGCGTCCAAACAAGTGTGTGGACTTGTTCTCTATCACCAGCAGTTGCTTGTGCGGGTAGCGCAGAAAGCACCGACCGAAATCCAGCTCTTGTTGGAAAATTACTAGCTCAGGAACGAAGCATTGGGCCCGTACAGGAATACTGAGCAAGTCAGCTCCTACCCCAGTGACCCCCACGACAAGTTGATACTGATACACCTTGACGTTGTACGACGTAAAGCGAATGGATACCTGCTGCTCTCCGTACGCGTCCAATTTGCCATCGGACGGGTCCAATTCCATTTCCTTTTGTTTATAGCTGGCCTCTTCCGGGACACGCAGAGAGTAGTTCATAGCAATTTTTGACGAGTTGATAAGCTTGATAGTTCGAGTCTGCGGGAACGAGTAAGATACGGCTCCAAAGTCCACTTGGTCCACGTCAAAGTGGAATACTGGAGGGATGACGCGGGCCTTGAAGCGTACTGTGAGTTGCTCATCTGACCCTTGCATACTGAAGCGAATGTGGTGAAAGGCTTCCCCCAGTTCCTGTGAACAAAACGTCACTTCAACCTTCAGCATCGCGTTTACTGCCAGTGTTCCTTGACTAGGCTGCACCGTCAAGGAGGTTCCAGGGGGCATCGCAAGCGGGATCAGCTCGAATTCAGCTGGGATTTCCCCCTTGTTTTGGATTGTAAAGTCGCGTGTACGCTCGTCGTTGATGAACACGTCGCCGAAGTCGAGCAGCTCGTTGTACACCACTTTGGCCTTGGGACCAATTCCCTGTCCGCGGAGCCGCAGTGGAAGGCGGGCTGCCTGTCCTGCCACCTCTAAGAACGCACAGCAAGAGTACAGACGTGCGATTTCGGGGGTGAAACACACGACGACGTCCACTTCGGAATGGGCCCAGACACGTCCACTCAACGGGGTCAATGAGAAACACGCGTCCACAAACTGCATGGAATCGTCGAGCGCCGCCTTCCTTAGGTGCCGGTATTTTGTGTCCAGAATCTTTCGTACGTCAAACGGCGACTGGGTGAGCTCCAAGTTGGCGTCTTCTTCTTCTTCTTGGTTTTGCGGGTGCAGCTGTTCATGTTCTGCAGCCTCCAGCCGACCCAGCTCCTCCAGTAAAGTAGACCGTTCTGTTTCCTCTTGATCCACGTCTGCGAAGGATTTCCACGAAAAGTCGAGTGTGAACTCGGACTCGTTACAGATCTTGATGGTCGTACGGGACGATAGGGACAGGTACGTGGCGCTGGGCTCTGCCAGCGGTTGACTCAAGAAGACGTCGACATTGACGACGCGTCCCATCAACTGCACGACTGCAGTTTGTCCGCTGTCATCCTTCGCCTCGAGTTGTCCTTCTCCAGACTCTAGATCAGGCGGCACCAGACTCAACTCGATCTGCACAGCTGCCCCCTGCGCCAGCGTTGCACTAGGAGGCGTCACTTGGAAGTTCTCGCTCGTCTGGAAGGCGAAGGAGGAGCTGCGCGTGCCAACGTTTCGCACCGTCAGGACGCGAGTTGAGGCCATTTTGACTGGGCAGGAGCCGAATTCGAGCTCGTCCGGCAAGTCCAGAGCTGCGAACCGCCCGCGAACTCGAACAGGTAGCAGGAAACGTTCGCGCTCCGTGCAGCAAACGAGGTCTAGTGAGTAATCTGTGACTTCCTGGGGGAAGAACTCGAGTGCAAAGGCGATCTCCATCCCTGCAGCCACTTTGCCGTCGACGCGATCCGTCTTGCCGGCGTCCCAGGGCCGAACGCGAAAGACCGGAGACCGCGGAGGTTCGATCTTGAGGCGGCGCACAACCGTGTCGCAGTTGCGAAAGCGGAGCTTGATGGTCAGAGGCTCAAAGGGCGTGTACTCGTCGATCCAGACCTCGGTAGGCGTGGGCTGGAACAGTGGCTGGTGCAGGGGGACGGTGCTCGACACGCGCGCGGTGTGGTCTTCGGCGTTCACGAGCTCCACGATCCGACTGGTGGCATGCTTGGCAGCGTGGGCCTTGGCGGTCGAGAAGGCCGTCAGGATCTCGCTCGGCTTCGGCATCGGTCAAAGCTCTTTCTTGTGTTGAAGAGTCTTTTGATCTTCTCTTTGTTTTTAACGCGACATAATATAACGCTATTTGATTATCACATTTTTCTAGACGTCATCGTGTGGCATTGATTTTGTCGTCGGTAATGTATTGTTTTTACGGTGACAAAATATAACGCCTTTTGGCTTTTTAAATTGTGGCAGCTGAGACATGTATTGTAGGTTGAGCTACAAAGTTTAATGCCGGTACACAATAATTATTTATGTAGGGTTAGGTGTAGAATTTTACATCGAATTTGAGCCAATCAGCTAAGAAGGCTAGACATTCCTCCTGAGAAACATCATGAAGTTTTAGTGACGCGGCAACAGCAGCAGCAGTTCAGATTTTAAGCAGGAGCCGCCAGGTGAAAGACAAACGTCTCCCAGCCGCAATCTCCGCCATCTTCTTGCTTTAGCTTGTTCTCCACTTCTTTATGAGCGCATCCATGGCTGCGCGCGTCAAGCAGGTGCTACAGCGCTACGGCCGCACCGCCTTCCTCTTCCACTCGACTGTTTTCGCGTCGACGCTGGCAGGGTCCTACGCTGCCATCAATCAGGGCGTCGACCTGCAGGCTGTTGCCAAGCGCGTCCCGTTCGTGGACCTGTCCAGCATCGACCCGGACGCCGGCACGCTGGCGCTCGCGTATCTTTCCACTGTAGCCACAGGTCCAGCCAGAGGAGCGCTCACCATCGCCGCGTCGCCTATTCTCGCGCGGCTGCTGGCGCGTAGCCGTCAGCTCACTAAAATGTAGACGAGCAGCTCGCTTAAAGGCGGGCAGAGAAGCCCTAGCTAAATGCACAATACAAACGACCTTCTTCCTTCCTTCCGGTGCTGCAACACATCCCTTTCTCGTCCCACGTGTCATTCATAATCCAACACCACACGTTCACCTGCCCATTAAAGCTGCGTTGTGTCATGCGCCGCTTCTTCGGCCGCTTCGCCAGTCGCCCGCGCGTCGTCGCCGGTCACCAGACACCGTCGCGCGCTGTACCCGCGGACATCGTCCGTCCCCCGTACGCGGCGAGCGGCGGCATGTCGGACCTCAAGCCCTTTATCCCCATCCTGGACGCCGAGCAGCAGCAGAAGCTGCGCGCCGCCTGCGCGTTGGCTGGGGACATTCGGGAGTTCGCCAAGCCGCTGTGTCAGCCAGGAGCCACCACAGAAGACATCGACCGCCTCGTACACGAGGAGATCGTGCGGCGCGGAGCGTACCCTTCGCCTCTAAACTACGGCGGCTTCCCCAAGGCCTTGTGCTCGTCTGTGAACGAGATCGTCGTGCATGGCATCCCGGACAGCCGACCGCTGGAGGACGGAGACATCGTCAATATTGACATCTCCGTCTTCCTGGACGGGTTTCACGGCGACACCTCGCAAACGTTCCTGGTGGGGGAGGTGGACGAAGCTGGGCGGCACCTGGTAGACATCACCAACCAGGCGCTCATGGGCTCAATTGAGGCCTGTTGCAAGCCGCTCAACCGCTTTGCCACTATCGGAGACTTTGTGCAGAAGCTCGCGGACAAGGAGGAGCTGGGCGTCGTACGGGAATACACTGGCCACGGCATCGGCAAGGAGTTCCACTGCCTGCCGTTCATCCTGCACCACCGCAACGGTGAACCGGGCAAAATGCTGCCAGGAATGGCATTCACAGTTGAGCCGGCGCTGACAGAGGGCAGTCCGAAGGTGTGTACTGGGGGTGAATTGCTGTGGTTAAGAGATAATTTCTAACTGGTTTGTTGCTTGGATACTACTAGATCGTGCACTGGGACGATGGCTGGACGGTGGCGACAGCAGACGGAGGACGATCTGCGCAGGCGGAGCACACGGTGCTGATCACCGAAGACGGCGTCGATATCTTGACGTAAGCAAGCACCACTCGGCGGCCCCTGTTTGATAGCTAGACTAACTACGCCAAGACTTGAACGCCAAATATCCGATAACTCTCACTTCTTCGCGACTTTAGGGAAGAACGGGACCTGAAGCTTCGTATCCAGTGGGGCCAGTGTTGGCAGCTCCTCTTCACTTTCCTCGTTAGCGTTCGAGTTGGACGCAATGCTCAGCCAGGCCAGACTGAGATATGAATGCATCACGTCTGGAACGGTGTCTGGGTACTTGCACAGGCCGCCAAACGGGAATTGGCACGAGTAAATGAACTTTTTGCAGCTCGGAACGTCCACAAGCGAGTGTTTCCCCAATAGATCGAGCGTTGCGCCATTCCAGAAAGCGTAGCACGAATCTGGATCCTTGTTGCATCGGCCTTGGAAACCTCCTTGTTGTCGGAATACAAGCCACCGCACGAGCTCTGCCTGTTCACAGTTGAGCTGCAGCATTCGTCCGGAAAGGAAGAGTGACGCGATGGCAACAAAAACTGCTCCACCATGCGATTCAGCGCCGGTTGTCAGTCCGATTCCTCCGTCGTAGTTCTGCAGACATCATTAATGGGGTGAGTTACAGCAAGAAAGCCTCAAAACCCAAGTCTCTGGCCGTACCAAACACGAGTTGATGAAGCGCACCATGGCCGTCAGATCGATGCCGGACCAGTCGTCCAGGATGTACGAGATAGCACAAGCGCAGTAGACGAAGCGCATATCTTCCTCTGATCCTGCGTTGGTGGATGAAAAGCTACAGGACGCAGTCAGTATCCATAGATTCTACTCTAACAACAGCCTCCTTCGTACCATCCCGTCTTTTTGTTCTGCAGGTGCTTGAGTGAATTGGTGATGGCTGCTTTGTTCACTCGACTGAGATCGTCCCCGAGTGTCCGCAGGATGCAGAGAGCAGCGAAGGTCGACGCAATGTTGCTGGAGTCGTACACCTCGCTCTCGTATTGTCCAGGTGGGCAACCGAAGACGTTGCCCATGTACGTTCCTCCTCGGAAGCCGCAGTCGCCGGCGTTGAGACTGCCATCGCGACAGTCCGGCGGCACCTGCAGACTGTAGACCCAATCGATGATCTGGTGCTTGTTCACACGCTCCAACTCCCCCAGTAGCGCCAGGCCGTGGATGCAGAAGAAGGCTAAGACCACGCGCTGCGAGTCCTGTGACGCGTAGGGCGTGGGCAGTCCCCGTAGGTTCTTGAGGAAGTAGCGAACGTGCAGCTCGCGGTCGAACGGCAGTGACATCGTTGCGTGAATGAACAAAAAAGTGATCTTTTGGGTCGGTAGCGCTTTAGAAAGGGAAGGACAAGTTCTACAGTTGAGCAAAAGGAATGAAGAGATTTATTAGGTTGAAGCTGCTTATTCGATCTGGAAGACGGCCGAGTTGGGCGGGCCGGTCATACTCTCGTCGTCGTCCTCGGGGCGGCGGATCCGGAAGTCAAACTTGACGTTCATCAGGCGCTGGTTGTCGGTGCGACGCATGACAGCGATGTCGCCCACAACCACGTCGCCCTCGCACACCTGCATAGGCGGGTAGAGCGGGAAAACCTGCTGGCCCCAGTGCGTGGGTTGCACGAAAGGCGACGTGGTGAGCGTCACCTCCTTCTCGGCCGGGTTCTCGGGACAGCCCTTGAAGTCGACGTCGAACCAGCCAGCGATGCCACCGAAGCGCGACATGATGGAGATCGGCATGGAGAAGGACGCCTTGACCTCCTTGATATCGTCCAGCGTGCACGAGCGGAGGTCCCACTTGGCGAACTCCACCTCGTCACCAATGAGGTCTCCAGCACTGAGTTCCTCCCACGATGACGTGTGCAGCGAGTACTGCTCTTGCTCCTTGCGGAAATCGTTGCCCAGCACACTCATGTCGACACCCCACGAGACTTTTGTGTTGTCCACGAAGTTACGCCAGCCGTCCATAGCCGAGGAGAACTCGCTGAAGCGTTTGTTGCTGTTGTCCTCGTTGCACATGGGGGCGATGGACATGCTGGCGTGCGACGGGAACATGGCTCCTTCGGGCTTGAGCCACCGGTCGCGGGCCACGATGACCGAGTCGAACATGGACTCGCGCAGAAGGAAGTAGCCCATCCACTCCGAGATGATGACGTCCACCTTCTCGGGTAGCTCCACGTCCTCGATCTTGGACTGGATGACTGTGATGATGTGGTCCTGGCCGTTGGCCTTGATGACTTTTCGTGCCTGCTGCGCGATGTCCGTGGCTTCCACGGCGTAGACTTTGCGTGCGCCTGCCTGAGCCGCCCAGATGGACAGAATGCCGCTACCAGTTCCCACGTCTAGCACCACCTTGTCCTTGAAATGGTTGGGGTTCTCGAAGATGGCGTCGCGGTAGCTCTGCATGCGCAGGTCGTCCGACAGCATCTGCTTCTGGTGGTAAATGTAGGCGTACGTGCAGAAGTAGTTGGCGAAGTCCGACGACGCCTCCCACTGCTTCTTCTTGTCCGGCGAGATGTCCGTCATCTTGGCTGTAGTTTAATACTGTGGGGCGCAGGGGGAGGGCAGCCAAAGGAAGGAAGCAGCAGCAGCAGCAGGCAATACGCCGATTGAGAGCCACCAAAAGCTCCTCGATCATTCGTAATGTTGCGCTTATGTAATGTTGCACTTGATTTAAGTCACTGCGTTTCAAATTTCCACTATGTTGCGCTTGAATTAACCGTCTAAAACATGGGGAATAGTGACGACTTAAGACGCGCGTTCCAGGCGCTATGCGGCGACTACGAGGAGCTTCTGGACGAGGCGGCTCAGGCCACTCAACCGGCAGATGAGCGAATCGGATTGGCGCTTTTCAAGATCGACGAGGCGTGTGCAGCGGCCGACGGACTGCGGCAGGACGCGCAGCAGATCGAGGAACAACTACTGGACGAATTGTTAGACAATTGCCACGAACTGGAAGATATTTTCTTACGTATCAACCTCATTGAGGTGAGTATTTCCAATTAGCTATCGAGTTGGCTTAGATACTAACGGAGTGTGTGCATATTGTAGCGTTTCGTGGGGCGAATGCTGCAAACCACTCGGGAGCTTGAGAAGCGCACGGAGAACGTCAGCCGCGCTGCTGGCCCCGTCTTCAACCCAAGCACCAGCGTCACCAATTTGTTCCGGTCGTTCTCTATGTCGGTATGTACTTGAACTCTTGTGGATAATATATAGACTTCTCAACTGAATGTGTCTGCAGCGTGGAGCTCCGGAAGCGCCTTCAAATGACGTAAAGTGGAGTCCAGTCACTTTTGATTTCAAGTCGAAGGAGCTCATGGAAAGGCTAGAGAAGAGCGACGCACGGGAACTCGGGGTCTCCATCTCATCAGCAGCGGCAATTGATCTGCCAGTCTCAGAAGTAGGTGAACAGGAGTAAAGTTGGCATAAAAATGCAAGTTGAAGCAAGTCGTACTTAAGAGAAGCGCTGGAATTGACAAAATGGAGACAACGTGGCGGAATGAGCCGCTGGTGGACGCGTCCGGCTCGCTTACGCCTGGCGGTGCGCAGCTACTGGAGAAGGAGCTGGGTGAGGAGCGTCTGGCGGTTGTGACACTTGTCGGTCCGCCGTCCACGCGTGCTGCAAGGGGCGAATTAGTGGCCAAACTCCTGCAAGAAGAGGAGGCAGTTGTCTCTCCTTCTACCAGCCACGAGGCGCTCGTGTTGCTGGCCAGTGTTGCGTACGTTGAAGAGGACTTCCAGGTGCTGATTCTAGATGTGGACGTCACAGAGGACGAGGATTCGGGTCTTCAGCAGCTCGTCGGCGCCTTCTGTGCGTTGTCATCGCTGGTCATTTCGAGCTACGACGAAATCGGATCCACCCGTTGCCTCGCGTCGTTCCTGCCCCAGTTCCAGTCGCTCTTTCAGACGCTAGTGGGGGAGTTTGCTAGTATGATAGTGTTTGAGATGCTGCCCAAATTGCTTAGTATCGACTGGTCTCCTAGTCGCTCGCTCCAAGACAAACTAACGGGGATGGAGGAGCAGCAGAAAGTGGCTCGTGTCGAAGCACTGGAGAGTCTCGTCAGGTTCAAGAAAGTGGGGATTTGCTACGCTCGGAGCATTGCGGAGATGAACTTTGAGAGCTTCTGCGGTGCACACGCCACTGTTAAAAGACTGTTTGGGCTAGAAATGACGGGCGAAACGCTTGGTGCTCTTCTTCGAAAGCTGTCGGCCCAAATACTGGAGCAGGATCCACTGGACTTTGGCACGGCGTGGGATGATTTCGTGGAGGACAAGTGCCTTCTGCTGGCGGGAGACGCCTTGAACATGTATGTGGACTGTGTGCACCCGTCCGTACTGGAGGATCCGCCCATGGAGCTGGCCACATTTAAGCAGCTTCACGAGGAGATTTGGCGACTCAGTTTGGATGTATATCGCTCAGCAAGCAAATACCAGTCTTCGAGGTATCGTACTGTTCGCAACAAGTTAAAGGCAGATATCCTGGCACATTACGACACTGAGTTAGCCACACTCACCAAGAAATCACGCGAGTATTGCGAGGAGATCCGTGGCACTCTATGGGCAGAGATACTCGCACGTGTCAACCACGCACGAGATGGAGATACCTTCTCTGCAATGCTCGCTTCAATCCAAGAATTCGACAAGCAGTTCAATGAGAAGGCGCGTGGTCCCGAGAAAGCTGCTGTACTTCGCGACTTCTACCAGTGCGAGGCGATTCAAGCCTTCCAGCAGCTTGAAAATGTGGTGACCCAGCAGTTGAGTGAGTCTCGGCTAGAAGAGCTGCGACTTAAGCTGGAGAAAGATTTTGCAGACAAGAAGGATGCGCTTGTAGAGCACTTCAAGCAAGAAGAAGCCCAGATGCGCGCTGGAATGGCCCGGGACATGGAGACAATGCAAAAGATGCACGAAGCCAAGGCCGCCCGTGTAAAGATCGATGGGAGCGAGACCAAACGGCTTCGAGATGAGCTGAACGATTTCAAGCGCCAGAACGCTGAGCTACGGGAGAAAGCGATTGTGTTAGAGCACGCCCAACAGGATGCCTCTAACCAGAAGGCGGTACTTGCCGCTAAAGTTGAAGAATTGGAACTTGCTGTGCATCGTGAGATGGCCAACCGGACGGAGTTGGTGGAGACGCTAGCGTTAACCATTAAAACTGCTGAAGAGAAAGAAAGAACACTGAACACGAGGATTGACGAGCTGCAGCGGGAGCTGGGGGAGAAAACATTTCGTGTTGAGGGGGAACTTCAGGACTTAACACAGCAGCTGAGGAAGACGAACGAGGTAAGACATTATCATCGGGAGATACTGTTGCAAGGCACTTACTGTACATGTTCTATTGTTATAGGAGAAAGAAGAGCTCCAAAAGAAGTTGAACGAGTTTTTCCTAAAGGTGACAGCACTACCTGAAACTTTGCAGCAGCACTTATTTTGTATGGAAAGCGATGGCCAGGTTGATTTTGCAGACGCACTCACTAGCTACATGAGCTAATAGAGAAGACTTGTGTGGGTGTTCTATCGTCTAAAACTTACACTAACATTTTCCATTACCTGACATTCTTCTGTGTACATCGCTTCAAGACTGCGTCGAATTGGTCAACAGGATGTTTCTCCTGCATCTTGTAAAAAATCTGAACTAGCACGTGCGCATCCAGAGCGGCGTAGTGCATCTGGGCTTGCGTAAGTGGTCGACGTTCCCAATCGGACATGCGTACGCGTTTATCTAGCGGCAGACCCAAGTACGTTTCAGCGATTGCTGTCAATCCCAAGCGAGAAGACTTGCCGCCGGATTCGTGCTCGCCAGTTTTGCTTCGTTTGTGCTTCCGTTTGGCCTCGGAACCTGAGGCCTCACTATTGCCTGCAGAACTACTAGCGTTGTCATTGCTGTCCTCACTTTTGTCACCACCTTCGTCCGCTTTAGTTTCAGTAGCACTGGTACCTTTGAGAGTAGGAAGTTTTTTCGTGACTGCCTGAAGATCCACCAGCATCGACATGACCTTATCGGTGACAAATCCCCCAGTCAGGAACGGCCGTAGCGCCTTCACGTCGCCTTTCGTGTCAAACCCGAGTTTAACCACTGAATCCGACGTGAAGAGCGGAGCCAGCACTCTTCCATGCTCGTACAGAGCTACCACATCCACTACAAACGCCTTCTCACGAGAAGCTAGCTGAACAAGGGCACACTTGGCTGGAGCATCCTCGGGGGTAGCCGAAATATGTACCGCCTTCCACTCGGAGTCAAATCCAACGACAGATTGCTGCATAAGATGGTCCACGCACGCCTGTAATGCCGCCGGGGTGTCCACAAAGACAATGTTGCCTTCGCCGATAGTGTCAACCAGCGACAAGCATGAGTCCAGCGGAGCCATCTCGTCCTTATTCCCAAAGGTTTTCCCGTCTTCTGCTGTCGTATCGACCTCAGGAAACTGCTCCGATAGCCCCGCTCGGAAAACAAACTGCTTCGTGGCTGGGTCGCTTGATCCGGCATGGCGGATAATCATTTTGCACGCGTACCACTTGAGATACTCAGAGCTGTCGACAAATTCCAACGCTTGCTCGTATTCTTTCGAGTAGATGAAGAATCTCAGCGTGGCTTTCTGTCGGCTGTACAACAGATTAAACACAGGTATCGTTAGAGCCCAACGTAAAACTGAACCCAAGCAGCAACGCACCGTTCGAAGTAGACTGGGAAGGCGCTGGCCTTGAGCTTGAACAACGAAAGTCTCTTTTTGATCACTTTGTCCTGCACGTTGCAGTCGATCAGCATCTGCACGAACCGCTGCTGGTTCTCTCGGTGACCCTTAACGAACATGTCGCCCGTGCGGAAGTCCTTCTGCTTGATGGCGGCCTCCAGCACCACATCCGCCGGCAGCAGGTGCTTCATCTTGACGCACTCCATGAAGTGCGCAGCCAGCCCCACGCGGGTTTTAAGGAGTAGAAAACAGAACGAAGTGAGCGTCTCCACGCCCACGCGGTAGGCGAGCGCAAAGTCGGCCACGAAGGGCATGCGCGACCGCTTGAACGCCGGTAGCATGGAGCCAGCCAATAGACTGTCGGCTACAGAGACTTGAGGGTCTTGCAGCAGTTTCATACAGGCCACAGCAGTATCAATCCACTGCGAGACGAATGTTACTTGCTTGTCCGGCAGCTGACCGTAGAGCTGAACGCACTGAAGGAAGCAGGAAGGTGCGTGTGGTACGGACGCAAAGGCCGACGAGATCTCCACCTGCAGCTTGGCTGAGTCCCACTCCCGCATCTGTTCCATGGCTTCCTGTACGCGCATTTGCTCGAATAGCTGCGCCAGAGTCTCTTCCTCTTGCTGCTCGCCTTGATCAATTGCTACAGGTTCCGTCATCTTTAAAGGTCTCTATTATAATGAGCTCTTCACAAAAGTCGGGTTGAACTGTTCCATACAAAAGACAAGTGAATTCGTTTGGAGAGGGACACTTTGCAAAATGGAGCGTCATCGTAGGAGTCGCTCTCGGTCGCCGCCGTCGGGAAGGCGCAGCGGCAGTCGCTGGCAGAGGAGATCCAGGTCTAGATCCAGGTCCAGGTCCAGATCGCAGCCTCGACGTGGCAGACGCGAGCAGCAGAGCAGGGAGAAGCGCTCGCCCCGCAACCAGGACAAGAAGACCCGCGACTTCTCCCACTTGGTCCAGTGGGGCAAACAGGAGGATGAGGACAAGGAGGGGGAGCCTGTGGAGGTGGAGAAACCTAACTTTGGCCTCACAGGCGCGCTGGCTAAGGACCAAACGACTGGAAATATGCAGAACGGAGTGGTTATGAAGTTCTCCGAGCCGCCTGAAGCCCGTGAGCCTACCAAACGTTACAGGCTGTACGTGTTCAAGGACGACAAGAATATCGGTGCGTTGTTTGGTTGGACTGATGGAGGAGACGTACGTATTGACTGACTGTTTGTTTGATTATCTTCCGTATAGCAACGCTTCATGTGCACCGCAAGAGCGCGTTCCTGGTCGGACGAGACAAAGCTGTAGCCGACATCCTGACGGAGCATCCGTCCTGCTCCAAGCAGCACGCGGTGCTGCAGTATCGCATGTACCAGAAGGAGACGGAGGACGGACTAGGCTTCGAGCAGGAGGTACGGCCGTACATCATGGACCTGGACAGCACCAACTCGACGTTCCTTAATGGCCACAAGATCGAGGGCTCACGCTACATCGAACTCAAGGAGAAGGACGTGCTAAAGTTTGGAGACAGCACACGCGAGTACGTGCTCATGTGCGCATCCTAGACCTAAAACTAGAAGAATAAAACAATTGAGAGAACAGCGCAAAACGCGTTTGTGTTGGCATTACAGCAGTTTATCTGTGCGCTTGACTAGCACACCAAAAGGCCAACAACTCGAGGCTGCAGCCGGCTGCTGGCAATCAGTCGAGGGCGCTTAAATTAGGAGTTGCTCGATCTGCTCGCGCATGCTCTGGATCTGCGGGCCCAGCTGCGACGCGTCGTTAGACGTGATCGAAGCGGCGATCACGGGGCGCGACACACCGCAGGCGCGGCCCAGGGCGACCTTGGAGGGCACGAACACGTATGGTACATTCTTGTCTTCGCACAGCAGCGGAAGGTGCAGCAGAATCTCCAGGGGCTCCGTGTCGGCAGCCATGACGATGAACTCGGAGATGCCGCGGTTCAGCGTCTTGGTGGCCTCGTTGGCTCCCTTCTTGATCTGCTTGTAGTTGGTGGCCTGCTGCACCAGGTCCAGGATGGACACAGTCAGCTTGGCGTCCGCAAGCGGGTAGGCCTTGGGGTTCACGGCGGCGTCAGACATTGTTCTTGATAGGGAAGTTGCTCACGACCGATGGATCACTGCACTGTTTCAATACTAAAAGCTTGAAGAGCCATTGAAAGTCCTTCGTCACTCCACCGCCAGCCAACAGTGTACGTCGAACCGACACCAACCATTGGCCATCTGTTCTGTAATTACGACTTGTAAAAAGTTTGTTCTACTCTACATCCGATGAATAAGACTAGTTCTTACAGGGATATTAGGTAATCACAACTTTGTGGTAAATCATCAACAACTTTCTTGTTATTAGATATCATAGGTTATAATGTTACAATAGTACGTGTCGTCAAATGAGATGCACAGTACTCCCGGAGCGAACTTTGACAGCTTGATGACTTCAAATTTGTATAGATCGGACGTGCGGCCAACATGGAGCAGCGCGCCTTCCTCCAGCTCGCGGTGCTGGCGTCGCTGGCCACCATCAGCGCCTTCGTGGCCTTCGGTCTCTACCACAAGCGCCAGCAGCACAAGGACGTGGAGCAGCTGCAGGTGGCCGCCCCCAAGTCGCAGCCCTCAACACAACAACAACAGAAGATCCCGGAGTCTTCTTCAGCCCCGAAGGATGAGCCGAAGCCAACGCCTGCCGCCAATGTTGGAGAACAGGAAGCCACACTCGCCACGAAGAAGTACAAGGCCGGAGACTATGAAGGCGCAGTGGAGCTCTACTCTGTAGCCATCTCCAAGTGCGAACTGCAGCAGCCTCTGGACGCTCGTAACCTCAAAGTCATGTACTCGAACCGTGCGGCCGCCTACGAGAAGCTGCAGGATTACGAAAATGTGGTAACTGACTGTACGAAGGCGCTGAAGCTGGACAAGCGCCACCCCAAGTCTTATCTTCGTCGGGCCAAGGCCAGAGCCAGCACGGGTGATCTGCGTGGATCCCTCGTGGACTACGTGTGTCTGCTGGTTATTTCGGAGGAGAAGCAAGAGCAGGTGGACGAGAACTTGGCCCAGGAGATCAGCCGCATCCACAGCGACATCACCGTCAAGGAGATCGAGGACGCCCAGCAGAACAAGCAGAACCCCACCCGGTACCTACCGGACCAGTTCTTCGTCACGTCGTACTACTCGTCATTCCATCCGAGTGACGACGAGAACGATATCGTTGCGGAGAAGTCATCGGACGAGTACACGACTGAACTGGAGGCTCTGGAGGCTGGAGATGAGACTCGACAGCAGCGTGGTTTGTTGTTGACCAAGCGTGGGCTGGCACTGAAGAAGGAGAAGGATTACGACATGGCTGCGAAGGACCTGGACGCAGCGTGCAAGCTTGTGCGATCTGGAGACGAGGCTTACTACACTGCTCAGATTGAGAACGGAACATACCATCACCTTCGTGGCGAGTTCGAACTCGCTCGCACATCTTTTGAGAAGGCTCTTGCAGCCAAGCCCCACTCCATTTTCGCCAAGATCCGCATGGGCGGCCTTTGCTTCGATCAGAAGGACCTGAAGAAGGCTCTCGAGTGGTTCGACAAGGCTCTAGCCGAGAAGGCGGAATGCTCCACAGCGTTCTTCCACCGCGGACAGCTCCACTCGATTGACGTGTCACCGGATGGAACTAGCAATGAGTCGTCGATGGCAAAGGCGTTGGCTGACCTGGAGAAGTGCATTAGCATCGCTCCCGACTTCGCGATGGCCTACATCCAGCTTGGTGTAACTCATGCTCGTAATGGTAACTTCCAGGGTGCCGTGGAGTACCTCACGACGGCTGCCCGTATTACGCCTGACGTGCCGGAAATTTACAACTACCTCGGCGAAACGTACATGCAAATGCTGCAGGCGCCGGGTAGCGCTGTGGAGCTGAAGACGGTGGAGGAGATGTTCGAAAAGGCTATCGAGTTGGACCCGTCGTACCCGATGGCCTACATCAACCAGGGCAACCTGCTCGTGCAGAAGGGCACAGAGTACGGTCACCAGGCGCTTGCACTGTTTGAGAAGGCTGTGGAGATGTGTCCGCGTTCCAAGTTCGCGTACTGCCATTTGGCCCAGGTTTACATGGCGATGCAGGAGTACTCACGCGCCATCGAGCAGATTGACAAGGCCGTGGCCTTCGCCTTCAGCAAGGACGAGCTTAACGAACTGTTTGCCATCCGCGTGACGGCCGAGACCCACCAGCAGGCCTCGGTGCTGCTCCACTAGTTGGAAGACCCGGATAACAATACTGTAACGTCCCTGTAGACCAAGCAACCTGAGTTTTTGCCACTTCGCATGCTAAAAACGTCATCCGATTATCGGCTTATAGCGATAGCCTCAAACTCTTAGAACTGATAATTGTTCACCCTGCATTTACAATAACACAAGTGAAATCTTACAAAACCAACTTTTAACTTGAGTATCTTCAACATCTTTGAAAATCTATTTCAGTTCAATATCACAATCCAATCACTACAACAAGGGTTTGCCGGTGCAAAAGCGTCATTCGTTGATCTCCACCTCCAAGCACACTTCCGTCAACTCCTCGCTATGACTCTCTCCGTGGCCACCGCGCGTGCCGAACTCAGGCAAAACGTCCCTTCCACCTCAGCTGCAGTGGGCGTCGTCACCATCTGTGGCGGTGGCAATGGTGCGCATGTGGCAGCCGCCTACTTGGCGTCCAAGGGCGTGCGCGTGCAGATTCTGACGCGCCAACCCGAGCGCTGGGCGCAAACGCTGGAGCTGAGCACAGCCGGCAGCAGCTGGGAGTCCAAGGGCGTCATAAACGGCCGTCTAAGTCTCGTGTCCAAGCACGCCAAGCACGTCATCCCGCAGTCGGACGTGGCCATCGTCGCGGCTCCGGCTAATGCGCATCCAGCCATTCTGGAGCACGTGGGGCCCTACCTCAAGAAGGGAGTCAAGCTGGGCGCGCTCTTCGCGCAAGGAGGCTTCGACTGGGCTGCCAAGAAGGCGCTTGGAGAGGAGACGCTCGCCAATGTGGACCTGGTACGCTGGGACAGTTGTTGAAGGTCCTCTGGATACGAATCTTTTACTGATACTTGTACTCTTATCGTGTAGCTCTTTGGGTTGCAGAACATCCCGTGGATCTGCAAGGCCACGGAATACGGGTGAGTATTGAAAGAGCTAGGTAGATCCCTTTGAAAACGGTTTCTGACGCGGTGTTTAAATGACTGCAGTCACAAGTGCCGTATCATTGGCCCTAAGCAGTGCCTGTACGTGGCTTGCTACCCTGTCGAGCGCAAGAACGAAGCGGCGACTCTCATGCAGACGCTGTTCGACATCCCGTGTAAGACGGTGGCTAACTTCCTGAATCTGACGCTCACGCCGTCCAACCAGATCATCCACCCGGCTCGCTACTACGCCATCTTCCGGGACTGGGACGGCAAGAAGACCTACACGCACGAGGAACTCAAGAAGCGCGAGGGTCTCACCTTGTGTACGTATTATTACTGGTACTTTGCTGCTGGTGGAATCACCGTGTAGTTAACACTGTTTGGTACAGACGCCGACTTCGACGAGTTCTCGGCCGAGCAGCTGACGATGCTGGACAACGAGCTGCAGCAGGTCAAGTACGCCCTGCTCCAGCGCTTCCCGGCGCTTGACCTCTCGGACGTGCTGCCCATGGGAGATCGTGTGGTGAAGCACTACGGCAAGGACGTGGCGGACCGTTCGTCGCTGCTGCAGATCTTCCGCACAAATTTGGGCTATGCTGGCTGTGCGACGCCACTGACGGAGGTGTCCAAGGGCCAGTACCAGCCTGCGCTCAAGTCACGCCTGTTCTGGGAGGACATCCCGTACGGCCTGTGCATTCTGAAGAACATGGCGGAGATGCTGGGCAACTTTCCGACGCCTCGCATCGACTTCATGATCCGCTGGCATCAGCAGTACATGGGCGTGGAGTTCCTGAACCCCGACGGCCAGCTGAACGCCCGCGAACTGTGGCGTACGGGTGCTCCCAACAAGTACGGCATTCACAGCTTGGAGGACCTCGTGTCAACATCGTTGCCCAAGGAAATGCGCAACTACCGCCACCCGCGATCGCGCATTTAGAGATGAAGCTCCTGTAGATGAAGAGGGTGCGACGTGGTTGACGGTTGAATGCCATGTAACCTTGTGTTATAGCCAGAGTTAGCCTTTGTTATCTACCCTGCACGATCCTTACCTTCGCAATAGGTTTCACGCACCGCAGCAGCTCTTGAATGCAGGGACATACTGCTGAATCGTCAAGTGAGCGTCGTCCCTGCCGTACGCCTCGATGGTCTCCAATGTTTCGGTCACGAGCTCTTTTGTAGCACTGTCCCCCGTCCCGAGGTGTTTGTCCTGAAGGATGTTGCACAACGGAAGGAACGATCGGTAGTAGTCTGCAAGCGCAGCTCCAACGCCATCGCACACCACCAGCTGCTGTAGAACCAGTAGAACACGGTGCACCACAGCTTTCTTCCGGGTGCCAAGGGCACTCTTGAGCTGCTGAACAGCTTGAGGCAAGGCTTTGAGCACCCGGGAGTCCCGTCGACCGCTTTCGAGCAGTCCCATGACAGCATCGAAAGCAAAAGACGGATAGGGCTCCATCATCTCCTGCAAACCGCTGAGGCAGATCGGTAAAAAGTGGGCGAAGTCCAATTGCTCCAAGTTGGCTGTCCACGTCACTCGTCGCACTCCGTGACGTGTCTCGATCAACAAAGGAAGTTCTTCCTTTTCCAAGTACTGGCGGAATTCACTGAGCTTGGGCTTCTTGGACCTGCCTCCAGAAGTGTTGGGACGGTAGGATCCTGCACTTGAAGTAGACCTGCTAGTCTCGTTGGAGTCCAGAGAGAGAACTTGGCTGTCCACTGCTTGGCCTCGAGATGCCATGGCGTATGAGATGCAGGAAGCGACGACCAGAACGGGTGCTGCTAATTCGGAAGTGACTGATAGCGATCGAAAACTGGAATAGCGAAGTCACTGCGCCACGTTACGTGCAGAACCCAGCGCCCATGTGAGGGCTGGAGTCCTCGCCTGGATGACCACCGGTATGAGCAG
Source organism: Phytophthora capsici (assembly GCA_030324255.1). Classification (NCBI taxonomy): domain Eukaryota; phylum Oomycota; class Peronosporomycetes; order Peronosporales; family Peronosporaceae; genus Phytophthora; species Phytophthora capsici. The sequence goes on from CM059355.1 coordinate 518,357, forward strand.
CATCCTGCGCCTGAATCTCGCTTTGATATTGCTTTTGCTCATTTTTCAAGTCCTTGAGCTGTTTCTTGATTTCGTTTTGCTGCTGCTTGAAAAGCACAGATATGTTGTGAAAAGCTACCTGTCGCAATGAGTTCACCTGGTTGGTAGCCTTACGCTTACTGCTGCAGTTTACCTGGCAGCCGTAACAGTTGTTAGTTCCCATGTAGTAACATTAGTTGTCAGCAAGGGCGTACACGTACCGTCGGGATGATTGAGTGAGGGTTCACAACTTGGACAAAGTCACAGAGCTCAGCGAAACTCGAGTGCTCACTGTACGGAATACCGTACACGTGAATTTTGCCCGAAGGATCCGTGCAGCAAGTAGAAATTGACCGCGGATTCTTGCCACTGAAAGTCCATCCAGTTGGGCGAAATGCCACAATCCGGCGGAATCGTAGACGGTGTTTCCCGAGCAGAACTGTTAGGTTGTCCATCTGTAGGTCTTGCATTCGGACAACGTGTAAGCTGGTACACAAGAAAAACGCGTTAGAAAAGTGCCCGAGAAGTTCCATGTCAAATGATAGCGTACTTGGTGGCTGCTGGTTCGATCGTTAGGAGCCGCATATCTTCTGCGGGCCAGCCGAAGGTTTCAATGATTTTCAGCTTGGCTTTCGATACGCACACCTTCATCTGGAACTTGCGCGCGACTTCCATGAACAAGCGCTCTTTGCCAATGGTATACGACCCAAAGAGGAAAAGAACTTTCTCCTGCTTCAAATGCTTATCCACAAGTTCAAGAGCGTGGTCAACAGCAACTTGCTGGGTCGGAAACGTGTACTTCGGGTCGCAGTACGTTGTATCGAGATACACTCCATCGAGACGCTGGAGCCCCACAATTTTTCCGTTGTGATCAATCATTTCATTTCCAGTTGGGATGTGAGGTTGAAGCGCGTGATAGTCCAGCATTTTCCTGTGGAAACGGAAATCGCCAGTGTGCAGGTACGTCTTCCCGTCCTTGAGACGAAAGAGGATGATTGTTGAGCCAGGGCAATGGTTAGCGTCCATGAATGTCACTTGCACATCTGCAACCATCACTGGTGTGTTCATCCCTATCGGGTGGACGTATTTACTCTGAACGCCCAACTCCTGTACGACGAGCTTAGCTGTAATTTCGTTGCAATAAATGATGCCGCAGTCAAATGTCTGTGCAGTAAAGCATGTTAGTACTTCGCGTCAGTCTGCACACTTCGGCACACACTTACCTTGGAGAGACCACCGTAGTGATCCGAGTGAAAATGTGTCAGAAAATAAATACTGGAGTTCTCCTTGCAAGCGTACTGAAATCCATCCACAATAAATGGCGGATTCGTTCCCTGGATGCATTTGAAGTCTGGATATAAGAGACGTCGTCGTTGAATAGCTTTGCGAGTAAACTTGAACGGCACGGGGCGTTTCCGAGCATTAAGCACTGCAGCTGTCTTCGAGCCTCTCATCAGCACGTCAAATACGTTCGATCTCTCTGCGAAATAAAAGTTAGCAATAGAAAATAATCGCTAGCAGCTGAACAGTAACGCGTTTGTACCAATTCCAGCTGCGGGTGTCTCCGTCTTCCCTGTTGAAGACTGCATCATGATGGAGAACGCATTTGGTGCTTGTTCCTGTTCGCTCTTCTTCTCCAGCCTCGCCCCAATGGCGTCTGCCTGCTCCACCTCGCCCATGTCTTGAGGCCGCACACCAAACTTCTGACCACACAGCTTCACGTGGCGGATGCGGCGCATGAGGTCGATCTCTGACATATCGAAGCCACAGATCTTGCACACGTAGCCGCACTCGCTCTCACTGTCGTAGTCTAAAATCTGTTGCTCGTCCTCCTCCACCTGCACTTGTGTCAACTCCGTCTCTTCTTCTTCTTCTTCAGCGCTGGCAGCTACGACTTCATCTGCGACTACTTCTTGTTGTTGTCCATTGCTCTGTCTCTTGCCATTATTCTCCGTCCTGTCAAGGCAGAGGTTCACGTGCTCCATCCGCCGGCGCTCGTCGACGTCTGAGAGCTCCTGGCCGCACGTTGGGCAGTCGTAACGCTGCTCTACAGACGCCGCATCCAGACATGCGTTAAGGTGCGTCTCTCGGTCTGTCAAACTCCACGGGGACATGTCCATGGAGCACACGAGGCAGCACAGTAGCTCTCCATCCGCCATCGTCCTGCAACTTTTCGCAGTTTGAAAAGCTAAAAAACGCTAAAACCTTTTTTTTTTCAATAAAAAACAGATGCCTTTCTTTTTCAATATTTTTACAATTTTACTTTATGTATTAACGACTTTTCACTTCTTTTTTCAAAAGTAAAAAAACATATGCCAACCTTCAACGCCATCACTTGAAACGCCGTATCGTATCAGCCTCAATCTGCTTCATCACTAAGAGCTTCTCCTTCTGCTCCCCCACCAACTATGACCAAGCACCTTCTCGTCCTCTCGACCGGCCAACACGTGGGCAAAACGACGCTCAGTCTCGGCCTCGTTAAGACGCTGCAGGCCAAGTTCCAGGGCTCTGACAAGCAGGTGGCCTATTGCAAGCCTGTGGGCCAGCAACACGTCCCTGTGGGTGGGGATCTTCGAGTGGACAAGGTGCAGTAGTAACCAGTGTTAAGGGATATTCCAGAGGTCTGAGGGTCGTTTGTGGTGCAGGACGCGTTCCTGTTTAAGGAGCATTTCGGATTGGTGCAGGACTATAAGGACATGTCACCCGTCATCTTCCCCGATGGCTTCACGCGGGACTTCATAGACGGGAAAGTGACGTCGCAGCAGCTCATGGATTCCATCCAAGTGGCCCACAGGAACTTGTACGAGCAGAGCGACTTCCTCATCTGTGAAGGAACGGGACACACAGGTGTAGGCTCCATTTGTGAGCTCAACAATGCTCAAGTGGCAGGTAAAAGAGAGCAATGGCGGCACATTGATCCGTGGGGACTAACCTGAGGGCATTGCTATGGCAGCGGAGCTCAAGATTGATGCAGTTTGTGTGGCACTGGGTGGACTTGGATCTTCCTTTGATCAACTGGCGATGAATCGAGAGATGCTAAAGCAGAATAACGTCCGGTTACGGGGCGTGATCCTGAACAAGGTCAACCCGAAGAAGATGGATATGATCCAGGTACGGTTGCTGTCGAGAATACGCTGAATTAGCCCGATATTTACGCGTATTGTACTACAGGACTACTACTCGCGAGCTCTGAAGCGCTGGGACGTCCCGCTTGTAGGCTGCATTCCCGACCTAAAAGACTTATCGTGCCCAACGATGGCGGACTACGCTAAGCTGCTCAAGTCCGATCTCGTCTCCGGTACGAACTGGTGTACTTAGTAGGACTCTACCCTTTCAACTGATAAATGACTCGTCATTCTATCGCAGGCGCTGAGGCTAGTCTCCGATATTTTAGTAGCACACGACTGGCACTTGCCCCCGTGGATACCTCGAACCTCTTCAAGGCCATTCCAAACCAGCTCGTCATCACTGTAAGCTGCATCTGGCTATCGTTGTTATTCCTTCTCTGTTGTAACTTCAAGAGATTGCTTTGCATATACAGCATAGCGGCCGCAAGGACGTGATCGACGCGATCATCGGCAACCAGGAGGCGTCCACTTCGCACGGCGAGAACCTCAAGTCTGGCCTCATTCTCACCGGCTGGAACCCACCAAGTGCTGAGCTTAAACGACGCCTTGACGCGGATAACATCCCGTGCATCTACGTGTCGCCGGACAAGGCAGACAGCTACACGATCACGGCTCGTATCTCCCAGTTCACAGCCAAAATCCGACGCGAAGACGTGGAGCGGATAGAGCTGGCGGCAGACCACGTCTCCAAACACTGTGATTTCAGCTTCCTCGACGGCTAAGATATTGGCTCGAGCGTTAACTCTGCAGCTTGTACTCTTTCAACACCTTTCAGCACGAAGAAACAAAGATAAAAACACAGCAACTCAATAAACGAAGAAAAGCGGGAGACACTTGAACAGCAACAGTCTCTCTCTCCTTTGTTGCTTTATTCTACTGATCTCTCACAACGCGCTCCAAGGGTATCGCCACGACAGGATGTCATGGCTCTCAATGCGAGTTCTAAAGCGCGAGTCTTCCTCACAGCACACTCGCAATAGCAATTTAAGAGGGCAACGTCATCTTCTTGCCGTGGTATTTGCTACAACACGAGCAGAAAAAAAACGCACACACAATATGAGTTCCCTCACTCCAGCATCGTGGAGTATGTACATGTACTAACGTACCTGATCGCGTAGTAGTAGAAAAAGTCAACGTAGAGCGCCGTCTGTACCATGCCGGCGATGAACATAAGCCAGATGAAGTGGTACGACGTCTCAGTGGCTGCGCGGTAGATCCAGTTGAGCACATAGCATCCACGGTAAGCTCCAAGCAGCACGACGTAGTTGCTCGTGAGGTTCTCCACTTCTCCGTGGCGCTGCAGCAAAATGAGCTGTGGGATGATGGCGACGGCCTCGAGGTAGATGGAGAAGGTCCAGAGGATCTCCATCACCTCAAACTGCTCATTGAAGACAAGAGCCAGCAGCGCACAGGGGAGGATAGCGAACTTGACGTGCAGGAAGGCGTCATGGGACTTGTCGTACGTGCTGCGGAACGGCTCCTTGAAGCGGATGACGTAGACGATGGCACCCGAGAAGGCCAGGAAGAGCAGCTTCATGAGCGTGTTGTAGAGACTCACAAAGTGGAAGAACAGGTCCACGTAGCGCGTGACGAACACGAGGAAGAAGAGTTCCTGTGTCTTCAGTGAGATTCCTGGCAGGAAAGAAAAGAACAGACACGTGTGAATGTTGACATCTCTGTTAAAACTGCAAAGGAGGGCGAACCGTTGGCGGAGCGTGAAGCCAGCATCTTGAGCAGCAGCACCAGGAAGCTGGCAAGGTGCGCCATGTCGCCCACCAGGCGGAAGAGATTCATCGCGGGAGCGTGCGGAGTTTTTGGCTCGAGAGCTTTTGCCACTTGTCTTTTGTGGGAGGGCAGATTTAGCAGATAAGTGTTAAATTGTCAGAATGCGTAGGTTTTCGTGTTTGTTTTGGAAGACGGCTGTTACTCCAAAATTTAATTTTTCCAAATGTAGACATTATAGCGGGTTCTCTCTATAAGCTGATAAGCAGTTTTTGGTTACACCCCCAAACTTTAGTTACCACAACCAAGATGACGACATGTCCATGAGTATGACGATGAGTATGAGCGGCATGGACATGGGAGGCACGGCCAGCGCCTCAACAACAGGTTCCAGTGCAGCGTCTGCTATTAGCGGCGCTATCGTTGCTGCTGCTCTTGCTGGCAGCACTGCACTACCGTTGCTGCTCTGCTTTAGATACTTTTGTGAGAATTCACTACTAAGTCGGGACGTTAATGGCACTCATCGTTCTAGTAGAAATAGGGGGGAATTGTCTAAGCTAGGAAAGCAGCGAGGATGGCAGCAGAGACCACCGAGCCGAACGGCCATCACCACGGAGGACGCGTCGGAGCTACCGGAAGCAGAAGCCGTCGAGCCGGAGCTGTGGGTGTGTCCGCCCATGTCCATTTCCTCTCCAGCGGCGTCGAGGACTTCGTGGCACTGGTCGTGGAGCTTCGAGACCTCGTCCGACAGATCACGCGCAGAGCCCTCGTACGTAATGAGGCAGCCCTGCAACCCCATGAGCGCGGTGGATCGGCTCGAGGCATGTGGACGAGTTGCAGAACGACAAGAACTCGGTGTCCGTATAGTTAGTTGAGCACGTCAAAAACCGACGAAACGTTGAAGGTCGTGTTCTCGGCGCACGTGTTGATGTACGTGCTGTTGTCGATGGTGGCGATGAAAGCCTCGCTCACGTCGGAACACTCCTGTGACGATCCGACCGTGCCGGAAGTGGCAGAGCCCGATGACGAGGACGCCTCGTGCTCGTGTCCCTCGTGAGCCGACACAATGGCAGCAGATGCAACAAGCAGCGTTGAAGCAGTGAAGAAGAACTTGACCATTGCGGAAGTTGGAGAAGCGACTTGAGGTGGATGCAGCAAAATCGGAACTCGCTGTGGCATCCATCTGGGGCTGTGTACGTAGAAGTTGGAAGAGTGAGTGAAGGAGTAACTTTGTTGAATAGGCTGGACAACCCAGCCCAAATCGGATTAATGTTAAGCCTGAATCTCATTGTTTAAAGCTGTCAATGTCCCGTGGATTGAAGGAAGGAAGTATGCTTAGTATGCTTGCCCTATGAACAATCGAAACATCTGGAAAGCAATGTTTCTTATTTTTAAATAATTAAAAAGAAGCGTTGTCCTCTCCCATTTTTTAAATCGGGGTGAAGCGCTTTTAAATCTGGGTGAAGCGCTTGAAAGACCCACCTACAGAGTAACTTGAGTTGGGTTTTTGTAGAATAAAAAGTAGCCATAACGGACCTGGCCTGGACGAACCTAATCGCCACGACTTGCAGACCGATGACGGTCAGTGAGGCCGGCAAGCTTCGCCTTCTCCTGGTACTTGTGGCTCGTCCTTGTGGAGATGGCTACAGTTGAAGTCGAGCTCTGCAAGCTCAGCCAGCTCCCAGCTTTGTAGTTGTAGTTCAAGATGTCGCGTCGCGTAGCAGTAAGACAAAGACTTCCAGAAAACGTTGGACTAACTGCAAAGGGGGGTTGTCACCTTCGAGGTTTCCCTCCTTTAATCCCAAATACTCCAAGTGGGAAATACTCTGTTTTCTGGTTAACTTTACAATCACTAGCTCCTATCCTGTGCAAAGTCTAACAGGTACTGAGCCCAAAGTATCGCGGGGAGACTTTGTGATTGCGGTGATCAAGAAGAGTAAGGATGAGTTCGGCGCCTATGATGAGTTCTGCGGCAACCAGCGGGACAACGACAACGTCTACAAGCACGGCGACGATTGCTGCGACGTCGCAAGGCCAGGGAAGCGCTAGTACTGGCTGTAATGCTCCCAGTAGTGGAGTAACTACGACCAGTGGTGCAAGTACAAGTGGTGGGAAAACTACTGCGAGTACGGGAGTGCCAAGCACGTCTGGTGGCTTCAATTTTCCTCCGTTCCAAGGTGGTTTTGGTGGTTTCGGGTTGGGTGCGATGGCTGGAGCGATGCCTGGCGTGAATTTAATGCCCATGAAGATGGATACAGCGCCCAAGATGAGAGGGAGAAGCTTTGATCTGTACGCTGTGCAGTTGCAAACCTTTCTGAACCGGATGAGATGCTGGGAAGTAGTAGATGGATCGTGCAATTTGGACTTGAGTGACCCCGGCCAACGAATGGTATTTGAAGCTAAGGATAATATAGCCCGAGAGGCCATTTTGTCTGGTGTTCCTGAAGAAGATGCAGAGATGATATGTCAAGAGGACACTGCAAGAGCAATGTGGGAACGGTTTGTTGATAAGCAGACCAAGCGTGAATACTCTAATTACATCTTTGCCAGGTCGGAGTTCTACTCGAACGCATACACACCGGAAAAGACTATGGATTGCTGGCTGCGCGAGATGGAGAAGCTGAGGCGGCAACTGCTTCACTACGGCAAGCATATGACTGATGAAGATTTTGCGGAGACTCTCCTAGGCCATGTATCGCGGACACATCGAGATGTGGTTCGCCAGTTTTCGAAACATTACGTGGTCAGACAGGATGGTGGAGCAGATCGGCCGGTGCCAACGGCGGCGCAAGTCATGAATGCGTTGCGGGCTGAGTCAGTTCTTGACGAGAAGGTAGCAACTGAAGAGCACAACACCAGCGTCTGTTCTTCGTGTAGTCAGAAGAAGCAAGGCAAACAAAATCAGAATCAAGGAAAAGGCAAACAGCAGCAGAAGAAAGGCAGATACAAGGCCAAGCAGCAGCAGAATTTAAAAGGTGGCAAGCAATCGGGTCAACAGAAGAAAGAAACTCGCCAATGCTTTGAATGTGGTGAAATTGGGCATATAAAAGTGAACTGTCCTACACTGAAAGACACTGCTTCTGCTGATAAGCCGACTGGATCGGAATATAAGCGGTGGCAAGACAGGAAAGGTGACGAGGACCTGGATGACAAATCCAACAGACGTGTTTCGGTGAAACGGAAAAACTCAAGCGCTATCTGTTGTCACGTTCGTGGAAGCCCTGCTCCGAAGAGGAAACGTTCTCCAAGTGAGGAAATGGAGTGGATTCTGGATAATGCTAGCGATGTACACGTGTGTAACCAACAAGACCTTCTGAACAATCTCAGAGTGGATATGACACATAGTTTTGAGAGCTATGACGGGACTGTGAAAGAGAATGAATTGATTGGTGACATTCACCTTCGTGTGCACAACAACAAACGACCTCATGCAGATATCACTATGTCATTTACAAATGTGTTGTTGATGCCCGGGGCTCCCGAAAACGTCTTGAGTCAAGATTTGCTGGAGGCGAGTGGGTGGAATGTCAAGTATGGCTGGTTAAATTCTCAGCGCGTGTGCTGGATTCGCAAAGATGATGTGGAATTGCTGATGAAGAAAGAACGACGGCGCTACCGTTTGAAGGCGACAGCGGTGGAAGCTTATAGTGTGGCGGCACTAGGGAGTAGCGAGCAACCTCAACATCTTGCGACAGCGCAAAAACAAGATGATTCGAAGCTATTGACGAGATGGCATTTGCGTTTTGCTCATTTGAATTTTGCGTCACTGAGGCAAATGGCTAAGAATGAGGTAACAGCAGGTATGGAATTTAAATTACCTGTCGTGGGTGGAGCTGACACCCCGTGTTGGAGTTGCAAAGTCGGAAAACTCACTAGGATGTCATACAAGCGAGTGGTGACGCGTCGGGCAACACGACCGATGCAGAAGATCATGAGTGACATGTGCTATGTTGGAGTGCGTACATATGATGGTTATTCGCATTTCCAGTTAGTGCAAGACGAAGCAACAAGATACTTGTGGGGGTTTCTTTTGCGATGCAAAGAGGAAGCGTCTCAAGTAGTTCTCAAGCAATTGAAGTGGTTGGTTGCTCAAGGACATCGTCTTGAAGTCTTTCATTCAGATCAAGGGCGAGAATTGCTGAATAGTGTGATGAAGGCGTATCTCGAAGAGCATGGAATCGAATACACCTGGACCAACGCTTATAGTCCTGAGGAGAATTGCTTAGTCGAAAGGATGAATGGTGTTGTCCTGGCTAGAGCTCGGACATTGTTGGAAACAGCGAATATGCCTAATGATCTTTGGGGTGAAGCATTTCAATTTGCAGTTGAAGTGATGAACATAAGTGCGACGAAAGCTTTGGATGGGGATACACCGTATCGTCGTAGATTCGGTGAGAGACCGGATGTGTCTTCATTAAGAACGTGGGGATGCTTGGTGTTTCTCTTCACGCCCAAAGTCCTTCGGAAAAACAAGCTGGAGAACCCCGGGAAGCCTGGACTTTTCGTGGGGTACGCTCAACACTCAGATAGCTGCCGTGTCCTAAACTTGTTGACTGGAAATATTAGTGAAGTACGGTCGATGGAGTTCGTAGAGGATTGGACGGTGGAGCGGAGCTATGTGGAGCGGCTATTAGCAAATAGGTATGGCAAAGGACGGAAAGTGTCACTACCGACAGTCGTGCCATACGTTCGATTGCCTGTGATGTGTGCAACTAGTGCTACTAGTGGTTATCCAAGTCTGTCAGAGCTCGGAAATTGTGGAGCTGAGAGTTCTATCAAGCGTCAGCGTACTGGTGGAGGTCGAACTGTTTGTGAGCTTCAGGATACTGTTGGTGGAGCACTGGGTGGTGCAGAGGCATCGACTCAGGAGGTGCCTGCGGGCGCAGCTCAATCGGGAGTTAAAACTCCGCGATTACTGCCTTTGGTTCGAGATGGTGAGCAGGATATTGCAGACTTGCCTAACAGCAGTCGCGTCGATGTCATTGATGCTGCTCCAGATCGACAAGGCGTGCCTTCAGTGGGAGCTACAGATGGGGAGTATATCCCAGTGCGTGGGGATGAAGCTGAGCATGAGAGTGTGGATTTGGAACATGATATTGATGAAGAAACGTTTGAGGACGACTCAAACTGGCAACACAATTGCAGTGAACGATATGACCCAGATCTCATGGATCGACTTGTCGTACATGATGATGAAGCGGGAGACGCCGAAAACGATGGGTGGAGTGGGTCGCCAGCTACAGCATCGTTTCGACGATCGACAAGAGTGAGACGCCCTAATGCACGTCTTCAAGACTATGAAATCGATATTCCGGCAAGCTTAGTGGTTGAAGCTGTGAATGCATTGACGGAACCTCAGAGCGTGAAGGAAGCTTTGCAGGAACCTGACGCAGATAAATGGAGAGAAGCATTAGAGAAAGAGTGGGGTGACTTGATGAGGAACAACACTTGGGAACTTGTTGAGAGGCCGGTTGGAAAGAAAGTGCTGACCAGCAAGTGGGTGTTTGTGCGCAAGCGAGACCCTCAAGGCCGGGTAGTACGTCACCGTGCTCGCGTCACAATAAAAGGTTGCCAGCAAGAATACGGCGTGAACTTCTGGGAGACGTATTCACCCGTGGTGTCTTTTGAAGCTGTGAAGCTTGTACTTCTTCTCGCTCTACATTTTGGGTTAGTGTGTCACCAAATCGACTTCGTGACTGCATTTTTGAATGGGCCTATTGGTGAAGCTGAAATTTACATGGAGATGCCGGAGCATTTCGACGACGGGAGTGGTCGAGTGTGCAAACTGTTGAGGAGTTTATACGGATTGAGGCAGGCCCCATTGATTTGGTACAAGACTCTGGATGCTTACTTGTTGAAGATTGGGTTTAAGCGATCCAAGATGGACAACGGACTGTACTGGAGAACAGTGGGAGGTAGCCCGATATACCTGACAGTCTACGTTGATGACATTTTGATTGTTGCCAATGAACAGAATGTGAAATTGGTGATTAGTGAACTGGCAAAAAAGTTCAAGATCAAAGATCTCGGGCGTGTCCACCATCTACTTGGGATGGAGATCACGTATGTCCAGGACAAGGTTGTATGGATCTCGCAACGCGGCTACATCTCTAAGATTTTGGAGCGGTTTGGAATGGACCAGTGCCGTGTTGTTGCAACTCCGCAAACTCTAGGAAGTGTACCAATACCAGCGTCAGTAGATGATGCAAGTGTGAACGATCCAAGAATCCCTTACCGTGAACTAGTTGGGTGTTTACAATACCTTGTTCAATGCTCACGTCCAGAGCTCGCGAACGCGGTGCGAACGCTGGGGAAGTATCTCAATTGTTACACAGAAGAAAACTGGGTGATGGCAAAACGTGCATTAAGATATTTACGTGGGACGATGGATTTTGGAATCGTGTGGCACAAACCTAAAACTACGGAGTTGAAGTTTGTTGCATACGCAGATGCAGACCTTGGAAACGAGAAAGATGGTCGATATTCAGTTACTGGATATGTGCTACAACTCAATGGTTGCACTTACGCATACAAATCGAGAAGACAGAAGATTGTGACCGATGATACTTGCTGTGCGGAATTTGTTGCTGCGAGTGAATGTTCAACTATGATTATATGGACTCACAATATTTGCAAAGAACTGAAGCTTAAGTTTCGTATGCCGACTGTTTTGTACCAAGACAATCAGTCTACGATCACTGTGATAACTGGAATCAAAGGCAACTACAAGACTAAAAGTGTGGACCTAAAGTATCACAAGGTGCGAGATTATCACGAGCATGGAGTGATTGAAGTGTGCTACTGTCCAACTGGAGAAATGAAAGCAGACATATTTACGAAACCACTAGGTCCGCAACTCTTTCAGAAGTTTCGGCAAGAGCTGAATGTGATGCCCGTGCCGATTGCCATTGAGGATGGAAATGCTAGCGACTAGTTCGTGGAACATGAAGACCAAGAGCTTGACATACTCGAAGTGGGAGTGTGGAGATGGCTACAGTTGAAGTCGAGCTCTGCAAGCTCAGCCAGCTCCCAGCTTTGTAGTTGTAGTTCAAGATGTCGCGTCGCGTAGCAGTAAGACAAAGACTTCCAGAAAACGTTGGACTAACTGCAAAGGGGGGTTGTCACCTTCGAGGTTTCCCTCCTTTAATCCCAAATACTCCAAGTGGGAAATACTCTGTTTTCTGGTTAACTTTACAATCACTAGCTCCTATCCTGTGCAAAGTCTAACAGTCCTGCCGGAGGCGTTAGGTGTGAGTATTCTACCGCTGCTTGAGGTTGTATACGGACGGGCCTGCTGGAGGAACCGTGCGCACGCCGACGCCGCTATCAGCTACGAGTTACATGCGCGGTCGTGGCAAAAACATCCTGTTACTGTTGCTGCTGTGAGAGTCCTCGGCCTTAAAGTCGCAACCGACAGGCCGTGCATGTGCAGAGCCAATTGGCTGCACCAGATTCGTTTTACCGAGTCAATGAGAAGCTGGGCCATGGAGCTGGAAGAGTCATGTAGATACATGTTTATATTTATCATCGAGTGCTAAGAAAAGCTTGTGTATCAACGCTCAGCTGCGACATTCTTTCTCAGCTCCTTCACTGATAAATAGCAACGGCAGGGGGTCGAAGTTCGGTTTTGTAGATGGAGGAAGAGGCTGTAGAAAAAGATGAGAAAGAGGCCACTGCCGTTGCTGACGCGGAGGAGCTCGTTGGGCCGAATGAAGTCGTCGCTCGAGCGCTCGATGGGACGAGATTCTACCTCTACAGCCATCAGGTACTGTACGTTTGTCTCATTCATGTAGAAGAAAAGGCTTTCTCATTCTACCACTAACAGGATTTGTCTTGTAACTACCGATAGGCTGGAGGCCACACGGCATTTCTACGTAGTAGTAGAGGGTCAGTATGCAAACCAGTCGTTGCACTGGAGCTCCAGTTCTACGAAGCACTAGCGCCGCAATTCCCACAGCTACGGCCGTTTGTCCCTCAGTTTCTGGGGAAAATTAAAGTGGAGCTGACAGCTTCAACACCGAACGAGTCTCCTAGTTCTTTCACGCCATCGCAGTCACCTTCGACGTCGTCAACGGAGCAGCTCGCAACACCAAAGAAGTTTCGCAGAGGCTCCCTTGGGAAGAAACGCCGTCTCGGCAAGTACAGTTCATCCAAAACTCAAGCCCCACCGACGTCAGGAGGAGGATACAGCGCGAAGCTCTGGAAACAGGAGCGAGCCCAGAAAAACAAGAAGAAAGGAGATAGCGTTCCCTCCTTGACGCGTGCCGACAGCGGTAGTTTGAAGGACTATCTTGTTTTGGGCGACCTCACGCGAAACTTCCGTCGACCCTGCGTACTCGACATCAAAATGGGCACTCGCCAGCATGGAGAAGATGCGCCACCTGCCAAGGTAATATCCCACACAGCCAAATGTGCTGCCACCACGTCGCATGCTCTCGGACTGCGGCTCTGTGGTATGCAGATCTACGACGAACACGAAGGCACTTACACTATTTGGGACAAAACGTGGGGGAGGCAGCTCACGCCGGACGACATTGAACCAGCTCTTCAGACGGTAAGCGAGTGAGTAGGTATCTTGTAGTAAGCTTAGTCACTAACCTCTCTCCTGGCACCACAGTATCTCACAAGTGCGACAACGATACGCTGGAAAGCACTAGAAGAACTTCAAGTCAAAATTCGACAACTGAAAAGCGTCATGGCCAATACAACTGGTCTGCGCTGTTGGGGGTCCTCACTTCTGCTCATTTACGAAGGCGATCAAAGCTATGGCCCACCCAGTGCTGATGTGCGTCTCATTGACTTCGCACACTGCCAAATGAGCTCTTCTCTCGATACACCTGACGAGGGAATGCTGCTTGGACTTACCAATATCGACCACTACTTGAGCGACATTGCGTCCCTAAAACCAAGAGAAGGGGATACAGCAGGATCAACCACACCTTCTTCTCCTAAGACAGCGAGATTGCCCATCGTAGCCTAGCAAGGAACCCAACGAGCAACAACACGGTGTTAATTTCAACCTCCTCAATATGACATCCCCTCTTTTTCGACCTAGCTCTCCGTCTGAAACTGCTTTACCATGGATCGATACTCGTTTGCCTCTTCTGGTCTGCCAAGTGTGGTAAGCAACTGAGCGCATTTTTCCAGTAGAGCACAACGTTCGCCTACGTCTTCAGTCACATCGAGCGACTGAATGTACTGTCGAAGAGCATCCTCAGCACAATTCTGGGCCGCCAGTACGTCCGCCAGTGTTTTTCGAGTAAGTGAGGAGTCCTGGCAAACTAGAGATCGCCTCAGTAGTTTTTCTGCACTTTCGAGACGATCAATTGCCACAAAAGCATTGCTGAGCTCTCGCAGCAAGGCTGGATTACTGAGATTATGCCGCAACGCTTGGGAAACAAAGTGCTGGACATCTTTTTCACTCATTGAGGCGCGTGTCGAAAGAGCGAGAAGCGCGAGGTACCCCCATACGTCGGGGTTCGAGGTGTCCAAACGATTGGCCTCAGCCAAAGCTAACTCGGCACATTCCCAGTTTTCAAGTCGTAGGCATGCGATTCCCACACCGAGCCAGGTCGAGGCTACACGAAACTCATCGCATCCTAACAGGAATGTCGCTTCAGCGGTCTCGAACTGCAACGAGTTAAGAAGTGCAAGCCCAAGCCGCAGGTACAAACCAAGCCGCTGCTCCTCTGTGGTCAGAGTGTCACGATGTTCCAGCGCTCGCTGTAGACATTCAATTGCCGTCTTTGTTTGTGAGTCTTGTTGAAGGTATACCTTTCCAAGTGTAAGCCACGCAACAGGATGCGATGAATCGACCTCTAAAGCTTCTTGTAGCAACTTGATTGCCTGGATACTCCCAGCATCCCCTCCTCGCAGACACAACTCAGCTTCCATCGCTCGCTTTAGGACTCGTAGCTCACCACTAAGAACATCTCGAGATTTTAGGTGACTGTCAGCTAATTGCAATGCACGCTGCGTGATCCCCCATAGCTTACATTCGTGTGCGTACTCCGCAAGGTATATCCACACAGCACTTACGCATGAATAGTCTTTGTGCTTGCTGCTGCCACTAATGTTCTGCAGTATTGACAGCGCCTTAAGTAACTCGAGCAAGGCCAGATTTCCAGTTAGGTCTTTCCCTTCAAACTGAGAAAAGAAGAAAGCCAGAAGAGTGTGGGCCAATGCACTGAGCTCTGTGCCATTCACTTGGTCCTTTTGGGCACCATCTTCTGCCTCGAAGACTGCATTTCTTACAAGGGGCTCAGCACGCGTGAAATCGCGAAGCTCGCACTGCACAGCTATGAGAGCGATTAATGCCTGGGTCGCATGGGGGTTGAGGCGTAAGCACTGCTGCAATGCTGCTCCAGCTTTGTCAAGTTTTGCCTGGACAATACAAAAGCGCGCATAATCGTACCACACACCCACAAGTAGCTTGGTTGAAGAAGGAATATCTGCATCAGCTATCTTTTGATGCTTGGTATATGTCTTAACTTGAGCTGCATGCTGTTCAGCGTAAGCGATACGATCCAAATGCAGCAACTCACATTTCTCGAAATCACCACTAACCTCGTTCTCCACAGTCTTCAACCGTAACACTTCGAGTACAGAGCTGATTTCCGGTAATGATGGCCTCCCTTCAGCCGTTGCATGAGCCATCTCCAATAGCCCGTTCGAGTCTGTATAAAAAGTGTCGTTCAAAATCTTATGTACTTCTTGCATGAGGAGAGTATACAGCTGACCGAATTTCTCCTTCTTCTTCTCCTCCACAGTTTTCTCGTCTGGTTGAGTTCGGCCATCTTCGTCATTTTCTTCGGACGAAACTTCACTACGAGCAAAGGCTTCACGTATGACAGGTACAATCCGTTTCTTGAGCGATTCTTTGAATGTGTGATACACGCCCTGAGTATTCAGGCGATAAACGAGGGTCTGCCTCTTGTCATCACGTAAAGCAGGGGCATCAGCTGAACAAGTATCCATTCCTGGCTTCATATCTCCACTGTCGCGAAACGCGTCTTCGTACTCACGCAAAAGACTTGCTACCACCAAGCGAATTTCTGTGCGCAAGTCTTTATATATGTCGCGCCGATCTTCAGTCTCAGCTTCCAAATCGCGCGGCGGAATGAGCTCTATTATTGATTTTGCAGGAGGACCTAAAATCTGCGATGGTTGCAAGACTAGTGGTGTGTGCAGTATCTCCACAGCAACTTCGACATGGGTACCTGAATCCAAAATGGTCGTAGCAAGTGATGCTACCTGTTGAACAGTCGTATCATAATCTGCTAAAGCAGCCTGGAACTTCTTTTTATCGTCATTCGAAGCAGCGCTCGCCAACTCTTGCTCCAGGACAGCTCGTGAAATTGGTGATATGGCTCTCAGCGGTGCTTTTGGTACAATGTGTGTAGCACCAGGAGCCAGAAGCTCATTCAGTTGAAGATTAAAGTCAGCTGTGATGACATCTATCGATTTCCCGCTAGTGTTGATGGAGAGGCTTCGACGCAAAACTCCACCCACGTGTTTCTCGACCGTAAGAAATTCAATCAAAAGCTCAACAGAACTCTAAGAGGCACGATACCTGTTAGTTCAACTTCAACTGTAAGAACCATTCAGACTGGTCGATACGCAGCCAAAGGATCTCTGATTCTTACCTTGAAATACAGTGTTGATATGATAGTCGTCGGCGGAAATTGAACGCTCCACTCTCCTGACAGTGTTGAAACGGGGGTTGCAGGTCGTTCTTCTTGCCCCTCACTCCCTGTATCTAGTTGTAGAGCAGCCTTCTCGGACTCTCCGAGTGCCGGTTCAAAGTGCAATTTTCCTCCCTTCAGTACTGTAATATCAAACTTATATGGCGATGCTCCCCCCTCATCTCCGCCACCGAATTTCGTATCGCTTGTTTCATCCAACCTTGGTAGTGCAACCTCCAATTCATAACAAGCCACGTTGTTCTCCACAGACGTACAAAATTGAAGCGCCTCCTCGTTACTCATGCAGTTTAGAGCCGCCCATTCAGCTGGAAGATTCAACACACGAGGAACTTTCACCTCCAGCACTCTTGCCCCCAGCATAAAGTCAGCCAGAGCCACGTCACACTGAACGTCGAGCTCCACCACAAACATCTCTCCAGTCGACACAAGCTCCACCTTCTGCGTCTTCATATACCCGAGCAGTGGCATCTTCAATGGCACCAGCGTTTTGCTCAGTAGAAAATCCGTTGCAGGTGTTCGGGTCTTTCCGCTGTAGATTGACAGTGACAACTGCGTCTTCACCAGCTCCTTCATAGCTTCAGTCGTGAGTGGCACGGCCCTGGAGCTCTGGTTATACTCCACTTGTATCTCCTGTCCACAATTCATCGCTGAGATCGTCAGACTCTTCGTCATCATGTTGTCGTCTTCCCCGGAGAACCAGACGCTCGCAAGATCGGGAGGCAGCACGAGCTCCACGAAGCCCCACACGTGGCGCTCTGCCGTAGACTCATCGACGCTGTCGGGAAGCCACGTGAGCGAGAGCAGCGAGACGGCGAAGGCTCCGCTCGTCGTCTCCATAGTCGAAGTGGCCGATGCGGAGAGGCGCCGCTTCAACTGCAACGTGTAAATCGTGTGGTGAACACGAAATTGACCATCACTCTTGTTTGGGACTGGTTGCAGTGAAGAGATGCTGCGTGTGCTGCGCAAGGGGAGAGCGAGCGGACGCCCCGTGGTGGTTCTACGGCGCTGGAAGAGCGAGGAGAGCGCTCCACCTGTGCAGAAGCTCAGTGACGACATCCGACGCTCGCAGGAAGAGACGCGCCGAGTGCTGCTGCTGATCCGCACCTTCAAACAGGTCTCGAGTCTCAAATGTGTATGGATCTTTCGACTGCTCCTGACCTACACTCGCTATTGTCCCAATTAGTATGGCCACTACGTTGCCCAGATCGACCCACTGCAAAAACGTACGTCTTGAAACGAGTACTACATGTACGTAAAGACTGGGATGACTCATATTAATCTATTGCTGCAGGGGAGAAGCTGCCAGAGCTGGAGCGCTGGATTAATGGAGACCGATGGGTGGAGACACCCTTCTTCGATGAGTTTAATCTACGCAGTCTCGCGTCCAAGAACCTGCTGGAGCTCACGACACATGGTGCGGGAACTAATTGCACCCTCAGATACAGGAACATGGGAGCTCTGATGAATTTGGTGTGCAGGTTTCACAATCAGTGACTTGGACCGTGAGTTTTTTATCGGCCAGGATCTCTCCATTGGCCCTGTGGCTACTCTTCGAGAGGTGAGATTAAAGCTGATGGATTCTAGGACAGATACTGACGGTTCTGCTGTGAGGTTTTAGATTGTGACGGAGCTCCGGGAACTTTTCTGTGGGCATATTGGGCTGGAATATCAACATTTGCGCAATCGGGATGCGGCACTGTGGATTCGAGAGCGTCTTGAGTCATACAAGGTGAGAGACATGGCGTGTACTAGGTGAAGTCACTCTTATCGGAAGCCTAATCGTTCAAACTGTTGACGCAGGAAAATCAATTCAGTAACGAAGCGAAAGTGGACATGCTGCGTCAAATGATCCAGGCAGAACTCTTCGAGCGCTTTCTTGGACGACGCTTTTCTGGGGCAAAGCGCTTTTCCATTGAAGGCTGTGAGAGTCTGATCCCAGGCCTTTGTGAGCTTCTGGAGAGTGCCAGTGATCATGGTGTTGAGGTCGTTCAGATGGGAATGGCCCATCGTGGTCGTCTGAACGTCCTGGCAAATGTCTTGCAGCGACCGCTGCGCTCTATCATATCCCAGTTCCAACCGTATCTACCGGATGAACCCGATTACCCGAACAATTCTGATGATGTTCGATACCATCTTGGAACCACTTCAACTATTGAAATGCGCAGTGGTAAACAGTTGGAAGTTAACTTGGCTGCAAACCCATCGCACTTAGAAGCGGTGAACCCCGTTGTACTCGGTCAAGCGCGGGCCTGCCAAACTCAGTTGGGGGATGATGGTAGCCGAGTAATGCCAATTTTGATCCATGGAGACGCTGCGATGTTTCAAGGGTCGGTGCGAGAGGCACTGGGATTCAGCTCACTGGAGGACTTTCGAACGGGAGGAACGATTCACGTTATCATCAACAACCAGATTGGATTTACGACGTTGCCCAAGAATGCTGATTCTGCTGTGTACTGCACGTACGTTTGCTGATCCTGTTTTCAAACGCGAGTCATATTATTCGTGAAACTAACTATCTCGTTTGGTAATTTGTTGTTACTCAGGGATGTTGCTAAAGTTTCGAGAAGCCCTATCTTTCACGTCAATGCTGACGACCCAGAGGCGGTGGCGAAAGTGATGCGAATTGCCGTTGAGTTCCGCCAAACGTTTCAGTGTGATGTGACTGTCGATTTGGTTTGCTACCGTCGTCATGGTCATAATGAACAAGATTCACCAGAGATCACAGCTCCCATCATGTATCACTTTATCAACAAACACCCCACAGTCATCAAGCTTTATTCACGGAAGCTTATTAGCGAAGGGGCTATGTCATCGAAGGAGTACGCCAAAATGTGCTCCACGTTTGAGGACCACCTAGTCGCTGAGTATCACCATTCACGTGAAACTCACTCTGGATGGGACAACCCGGGCGATACATCGTGGAAGACTGAGTGGTACGCAGACAGCGTGAATTCTGACTCGGGTACTTCAGAGAATATCCCAAGCACTTGCGATATCAGCGACAAGCAGATCTATGATCGATCAACGGGTGTCGACCAAAACTTCTTGGAAAAGGTTGGCGGCCAGTTGTTCCGGATTCCGCAAGGGTTTTCGGCGCACCGCAAGGTTGAAGCCATCATGAACAATCGTTTGCGTGCAGTTGAAACTGGAGCTCGCGTCGACTGGGCAACAGCAGAAATGCTGGCGTTTGGTTGCCTACTGGTGGAGGGAGTTGATGTGCGACTTAGCGGACAGGATTGCGAACGTGGCACGTTTAATCAACGTCACGCAGTCCTCTACGACCAATTTGAAGCTTTGTCGGGGCGCAATTCAGCTTACACGCCTCTAAATGACCTCGATGTCGAAGGAATCAGGAGTACTCTTCAAATGACCGGGCTGGAAAATGCACAGCGAGGGCATTTTGACGTTGTGAACAGCCCTCTCAGTGAGGAGGGTGTGCTTGGATTCGAATACGGGTATTCCTTACAGACTCCTATGGGTTTAACCATTTGGGAGGCTCAATTCGGCGACTTTGCGAATGGTGCCCAGACAATGATTGACACCTTCATTAGCACAGGTGAGCAAAAGTGGCAACGTCAGTCCGGTATTGTGCTAAATTTGCCGCATGGCTTCGAGGGGCAAGGACCAGAGCACAGCAGTGCACGGATTGAGCGTTTCCTACAGCTGGTCAATGAAGATAGCGACGAATTTACACAGGAACAGGATGTCGATGCTGCCATTACTCGGACGAATGTTCAGGTTGTGATTCCATCTACCCCGGCGCAATACTTTCATGCTCTTCGCCGACAAGTATCATCCAGCTATCGCAAGCCACTGGTCATGTTCACCCCGAAATCGTTACTCCATCACCGTCCATGTAACTCAGACTTAGCTGACTTGACTCTGGGGACATCATTCCAGCGCATACTCCCACCGCACCCTGATGATCAAGTTACAATGGTGAACGATGACGAGGTGAGAATCCATTTCAGTTTGACTTGTTAGTATTGCTGACGTTATTGCTCTCTGTCTGCATAGATCCGCAAATTGGTGCTGTGTTGCGGCAAGATCTACTTTCCTGTGCGCCATGGCATGCGGAGCCGTGGGATCCGAGATATATCGACGGCTCGTATCGAACAGCTAGCCCCGTTCCCGTTTCACGAAGTAGCAGATTGCATCGCTCGCTATCCAAATGCGGAAATTGTTTGGGTTCAAGAAGAACCAAAGAACATGGGCGCATATAACCATGTCCTCCCCCGGTTACTGACGGTGTTAAAGCAATTGGGTGACTCACGCAAGTTTTCTTACATTGGACGACCTCCATCCGCTTCGCCTGCTACTGGACAATACGAACTCCACGTTCAGGAGATGAAGACTATTGTTGACGAGGCTCTCGCATGAGGATAGCTAGCACCATGAAATTACAGTCAGGTAATGTCATACTTTCACTTTACCCTGCATCGTTAACGAACGTCTGCAATTGCCACTAACATGTCGGACATTGGTGGTGCCCTTGAAATGGAGTTGATGGATATCCTTGGTGCTGACGAGGTGGCTGTCGAACATGAAGCGGGCGATGGTGCAAGCAATTATCGAGTTTGGAGTTTGAAGCATTGCTATTTATCTAACATTGGAGCTGCGACAAGATGGAGACGAACAGGAGCTTTGATAATGTTTCCAATGTGGAAATTGGTCAAATCAAAGGCTGTTATCGCGGAGTTTTTCCACTGGAAAAATCAGCCCCTCCCTCAGGGAGTCCCTGCGGTGTACCACGATGGTTAATGCTGCATTTGTCACTTCACTCGTTCTAGCCTTCTCAACGCCCCCTGTGGACGTTGTCGACCCAGTCCTCCCTGCTGTTGGCACGTGCTCGTCCACTGAAGCAGCAGGCCAAGAGTATCTAAAACTATCAAGGCTCGCGATATCTGACCAACCACGAACAACCTCACAATTTGTCGTCGAGAATGAACAAGTTGCCGACAACCCCAACAGAATACCATTTATCCCTCGCCCCGCCCTCTTGACCAACGTGCAGCATCTCATTGCGGGCGCTATTGAGTCCATCCGAGCAGATACAGAGGAGGTTTTCGTATCATCAGGTACCGACACGCACTGGAAAAGTAAAGTGAAAGCAGAGTCGACAGGTGAAGAGATTCTCATGCAGTTGGGGCTCTACCCTGTGCCCACTCCAGCCACCGGTAACTGTCAATACTATGCAGTAGCCATGTCTCTCCTCGGCTTGCGCTTCGACACAGTGCAACACATTGAGGCGCTGGAGCAATTGACTCGGCACTTGAAAGAGGGCATCGCACAGGCGATTCGTCATGGCTATGAGGTGGAATTCCCTCACGACATTCGGCAGACCATTTTGGTTAGCACTCAACTGAACGTCGGCGGTCAGGAGATCACGATACCTGAGACGGAGGAAGAATCAAATCGGCTTTTCCAGGAGTACATTCGTGCCATTGCTCGCTCGCCGTCCACAACTTCTTCGTTCTTGCCGGTGGAGCTCTGGGGGACGGAAGTTACGCTTCGTATGATGGCAAAGCTGCTCCGTCAACCGATCTTCGTGGTCATTGCGCCTAATGGTCTACAATCAACAATCGACTTCCAAGTCTACAAACCTGAACGGGTGACTAAAAGTGGATATGAGATCGACTCGGCGGAACAGTATTACATCCCTAGTTCCCAGCTTGAAAAGTGGTTTGTTCAGGTCCAGCATGCCAATGTCAAGGGCAACACGCCGATCGTGCTCCTTTTTAGCAACTTCCACTACAGTCGACTGCAATTTGCCGAGTTAAAAGGCAGATCGCAGTTGTGAAGAATTCGAGGATGTGCTGTAGCAAGCGAGCTGCGTGTTTGCACATCTGTATTTTGCGTGTTCCTACTGTACTTTTGTGTAGAACGCCGTGTTTGGCTGGCTAAAACCCGGTCGGTGCCTAGAGCAACTGCAGCAGTGCACCCGAACTTCGGGTCCCGAAGGCCTCACTTGGTCATTGTTTTACTAAACAGCGTACTGCAATTCCAGATGCCTCGAGGTACCAAATGCTTCGGCGGTCCCATAAAGACATACGGCCTCGTAGTGTACTACACCAGCAGTCGCATTCAGATTCTACCGCTGACACTTGCGCTGAATGAATTGCCTACTAAATTCCTGATGAATCGTTTTAGTTTTCGTGACCGCAAGGGATTCGCATTGCCTGTCTCCATTATGCCCTCGCGTCAAGACAGGAGATACGGTCTCCGTTCAAATTGCAGAAACTAGGCAATGCAATCCCCATCTTCACTCTGCTTGAACGCTTGCAACGTCCAATCCTGATCCCTTGGTCTGCTGCCGCCGTTCACTTCACTTCCGAATTTGCCCCCATCGCGTTCGTACTTGCTCTCCTTCAATATGGTTAACGTCTGGTACGCTGGTGCACTCCTGGTTCTCACTGCTGCTAACACGAACGCGGACGTCTGTGGAGACGCCTCAGTGACCACCACGGACGGCGCCACCACAGTTCAATCGACTTCTACCACGACCTCCACAGTCTCGTCCGAGTGGAAACTCAGCTCCTTAAAGCACCCTACCATCACCGGCCACCGCGGTGCACCGGGATACCTGCCCGACCACACGATCCAGGGCTACACGCTCGCTATCGAAGTCGGCATTGATGTCATCGAGCCCGACCTCGTCAGCACAAAGGACGGCGTGCTCGTCGTCCGTCACGAACCATACATCGACGGCACCACCAACGTCGCCGACCACCCCGAGTTCGCCGACCGTCTCACCAACAAAACGCTGGACGGTATCGTCACGGAGGGATACTTCGTCAGTGACTTCACACTCGCGGAGATCAAGACGCTGCGGGCCGTGCAGCCGCTGCCCGAACGCGACCAGAGCTTCAACGGGCTGTACGAGATCCCAACTTTCGAGGAGGTCATCCAACTCGCGCAGAACAAGTCCGCCGAGTACAACCGCACCATCGCCATCTACCCGGAGGTGAAGCACTCGAGTTTCCACCAGGCACTGGGACTGCCCATCGAGAACACCATGCTGGAGCTGCTGACCAAGTACGGTTGGAACCACGCCGACGCACCCGTGTTCATTCAGTCCTTCGAGACGCAGAACCTGCGCGAGCTTAACGAGGTCACCAACCTCACGCTCGTGCAGCTCATCGACGGCTACGACAGCGACCCGCTCACAGGCGACGTCATCTTCAAGGCGCCGTCCGACCGCCCATACGACTGGACTTTGGCCAACCGCAGTGACTACTTTGGCTACCTCACCACACCCGCCGGTCTCGCTGAGGTGGCCACGTACGCTGACATCATCTCTCCCTGGAAACGGTATCTGCTTAAGGCGGTGGCTGTCGAGGTGGACGCTGATGGCAACGTCGTGGATTCGAACGGAGACGGTAAAGTCTCGGACGCCGACTACACCGTCCTCGAATACCCGAACGTCATCGACGACGCGCACGCCGCCGGTCTCAAGGTGCACACGTGGACGATGCGTGACGAGAACTACCGATTGGCCGTCAACTACTCCGGCAACGCGACGCTCGAGTACTTGGAGCTGTTCGACATGGGTATTGACGGACTGTTCAGCGACAACTGCAAGACGGCTGTGCCCGCTCGTGATGCGTGGTTGGCGCAGCAGTAGATGAGCTAGTATGGATGACTTGGTAAGAGCTGTTCAAACGGCGTGCGTATTCAATTAAAAGTGCTCACTTCCAGGTCGTCTAACGAGCCAAAATTGATGGAGTTCACATCTCCGAGTACAGCTTCCGGTAGAGGGATTCCTGTTCATGACGCGCCTCAAGATAAGCTGCATGCGCTGTGGCATCAGGTTGGGAGTACTCCAGATGCGTAGTTCCCTCGGGAAATGATCCTGAGGCCTTGAGAGAGTGAAGCTCCAAGTACGTGCCGATGAGCACCGCAAGACCGCGCGATGTGGTTTCAGTGGCGCTAGCTTCAAGGATCAACTTCTTCCCCAAGCAGTCGGCGATCATTTGACGCCAAACGCGTGATGAAGTGAGTGCGGTTCCACTCACGACAACCGTCGCATCGAGGTCAGCAGAGAACGCTACAAGAACGAGTAAAACGAAAGAGAAAAGCTAAGTAAAGAAGACAATTGCTATCGTGACGAACGTACCAAGAAGAGAAAAGAGTACGCCAATGCGAAGAGCAATTGACTCCATGCCGGCACGCAGAAACTCGATGGGGGTTGTCCACTTGTTAATGCCACTGATAGTGCACGTCGCATCTTCCAGCCATCCCGGCGCACGTTCACCGCTTAGGAACGGTAGAACAGTGAGGCTGTGCGTCGTGGGCGGAAGTTTCTCTAGCTGTGACTGCAAATCTGGATCAATCGGTTAGTTTCGATCGCGTACCGGTGTACAACAACTTCAACGTTAAGCAGATATTCACCTTCATCATTGAGACGCAGTGACTCGCGGAAAAACTTGTACACTGACCCACCATCGCTGAGTGCCCCACCAAGAAGTACGTGGTCCTTACCGATACGGTAGCACCACAACCCCTTTGGAACTCTAGCGTTCTTCATGGCATCTGCTTTCAATACAACGCGAAGTGCAGCACTCGTCCCGATCGTCACTGCAATCCTCCTACTCCAACAATTCAATTTTGAATCAATATAATAACCACAAGAAGGAGAAAACAAAAGAACTTACGATGCATCGATACACTTGGATCCAATATTGGCCGCAGCTCCATCTGAAACACCAAGGAAAAAGGGAACAGTCTTTAGCTCAGGCCATCGTCGCGAATACGTCGAGTTGAGGCCCGAGAAAGGAACCGAAGAGTCTGCGACCGGTGGCATCTTGTTGCTGTCCATAGCAACCAGTTCAAGCAGTCTGGAGTCCCATTGGCTGCGTCTAAAATCGAGCAGTCCCATCCACGATGCTTCAGAGAAACTCATAGGCAAGCATGAGCCTTGAGAATCACTAGTCCACTTCCCAATGAGGTAGCCAGAGATACTCTGCCACTTAAAGACCCGTTCGACCAGCTCGGGCTCTTCCTCGTGAAGACGTAGGAACGTCGCAGGCGCATATGCTGGGTGGATGACTGTTCCCGTCCGGTTGTGAGCTTCTTCCAGCTCCCCACGGGCCGACAGTCTCTCCTGCAGCTGCTTGGCCCATTCAGCCGTCGACTTCTTCCTCCCAGCGTACTGCGAAACACAGAAGAGCGACAATATGAGCACTAAACTGATTCCTCATTTCTCTACTTCAAACTGAGCTCACCGTATAAACTGGCGTAACCATTTTCCCCTTCGTATCGACACCCAGGACGTTCATAGCGAAGGTGCTGAAGCCTACGCCCACGAGTCTCTCAGTGAGGTCCGTAGCACGTAGGAAGTTCATCGTCTGGTCCAAAATCTTCTCCACTGACGCCTCAATCTTGAACCCATCAGCTTCCCCATGGGCATCGATGGAGCTCACGTGTTGCTGCTGCAGAGAACCATTGATAAGGACCCATTGAGCCTCAGAGACCAACGCGAAGCAACTGGCACGGATCGAAGAGCTCCCCACGTCCACCACGATGACTACAGGCAGCCCCTGATACTGCTGCGGCTGTGCTAGACCGCGCACATACTCTTTGTATTGGAGACGCTGTAGGTGCGAGCGATAGAGCCACGCACAGGCCACTGAAGACGCCGCAACAAGCGGCAGGAAGAGCTTCATGTGAGGTCTGATCTATCGATGATGGATGTCAAAAATGTCTTAAGTTCGTAGGAGGTTAACAATTAACCCTTTGTTAAGTGCGCACTCTTGTTTAACTGCAACGTAGCAAAGCCAGGCCAGTTCAGTTTTTTACTTGCGGCCACAAACGATAGTTTACCGCTGTACGACGATGCTGAGCTCTCGAGGACTCTCGACGCTGCGCCGCGCCTTCCACGCGTCTGCGGGCCGCCAAGCCATTCAGACGGTGAACGTGCCGTCCATGGGCGACTCCATTAGCGAGGGAACACTCGTGGAGATCGTCAAGAAGGCGGGTGACGCTGTTCACGCTGATGAGGTCGTGCTTGTGCTCGAGACCGACAAGGTACCGCTATCTAATGGTATTTAACACATAGAAAAAGATATTAATCACTGCTGCTATTACCAGGTGAGTGTGGACGTTACCAGCCCCGTGGCTGGCACAGTTGTGGAGGTGCTGGCTCAGCTGGAGGACAACGTCGAGGTTGGCAAGCCGCTCTTCACATTGGACGACGCGTTGGCCCCCAGTGGCTCCAGCAAACCTGCACAAACGTCGGCCGCTGTGTCATCGGAGCCTGCTGCTGCCGTTGCTGCTTCTGCGTCCGGACACCGCGTGCCCCTTATTAAGTTCTTGGGCAAACGCTCGCTGCTGCCGCAAAAGCCCTCGCCGCTTTCCAAACCGCTGGGCCTCAACCTGCCGCCGTCACCTCTGCGTGCGGTGCCTGTCCAGCCATCCAGTGCAGATGTCCTGCCGTTCTCCAGTGCTAAGCGCTTGCCACTTTCACCCGCTGAAGTGGACTCCATCAACTCAGGCCTCGCGTTCCTGTAAACGTGTAGCCATGTGACGAGGCAGCGCTAGATGTTTTGAGACGGTGTTGTTGGTCGTTAGACGAAGGAGACAAAGTAAAGAACAAAAACTACACAAAATTTGCAGGCAGGCCATAGATATTGTAGCAGTCAGCATCACACTGAGACTGCTGACGCACCGAAGAGTTCGTGCTGTGGACACACGCCACCCCCAATGGCCCAATCGTTGCAGCCTGGAACGGTGCACTTCTTACCGCCGCCGTGGGCCTTGCAGTAGCCTCCGCCACGGTTCGTCTTGACGCAGCCATCCGTTTTACAGCGCCCCCCACCGCCGTGACGAATACAGTGGCCACCACTACTTGCCTTGCGTGTGCACTCCGGGAAGCTGCAAGGATTTGTGCCACCGTGTGCTTTGCACAGTCCACGAGCCTGCCCGAGACGTTCACAACCAGCCACAGTGCATCGAGGTTTCCCACCGTGGGCACAGCACCGTCCAAAGCGAATCTACACAAACATCAGACAGATATTCGTTCACACAACTTCCACGCGAAATAAATAGGAGCGAACAAAGTCGTACCTGCTTCTTGGTGCAGTCTGGGTAGGTACAGGTGAAGCCGCCACCGTGTGCAAGGCAGTATCCCCCTCCCTGGTCGTGCTTGTCGCACCCACGACGCGAGCAGCGCTTGCCCGTGCCGCCGTGCTGCTTGCATCGACCGCCATTAAGAGCCCAATTGCGACAGCCTTCACTCTGGCATCGCCTACCACCTCCATGCAGCTTACATCGACCTCCACCCACACAGGGCGTTGTGCAGCCCTCCACATAACACTTCTTGCCGCCCCCGTGAGCTACACAAAGGCCGCCACCTTTGTCCTTCTTGCCACAGCCCTGTACTTTGCAGAAGTAGCCACCACCGTGCGCTTTGCACTTGCCCTGTCCTCTGTCAAATTTCTCGCATCCTTCCACCTGGCAACGTGCTCTTCCTCCATGGCCACTGCACAGTCCATAGCGAATGGCCTTCTTAGTGCAGCCATTCGTCGTACACTCTCGTCCTCCTCCATGGGCTAGGCAGAACCCTTGTCCAGCGTCGTACTTGTCACATTTCTTAATGGAACACTTCCTGCCTCCTCCATGGGCACAACAAAGAGCCGATGTGCCCAGTGCCACCCGTGTACAACCTGTGACTCCGCAGCGTTTGGAGCCGCCGTGGTCTGGGCACGTGCGTAAGTTAAAGAAGGCGCAGAACGGCGTCTGACAGCGGTATCCTCCACCGTGGGCGATGCAGAGTCCTCCAGCCTGGGCGAACTTGGGGCAGTTCTCGAAGCGACACTGGTAGCCGCGTCTCTCTGTGTCCGTCGTCTTCTCTTCTGCATTTGTAGCTGCTTCTACTGGCTGATCACTTGGTTGAGCTTCAGTGGTGAGAGGTACCTTGTCTGTTAATGGCTCTTGGGTTTGGTCTTTGTCGTCTTGTGGGGCTTTAGAAGCTTCTTCAGAGTTTGGTCTATTTTGCGACGGCGCTGTGTCTTGTTCCTCTTCAGTTCGCGCTAGCAGCGGCATGGCGAAGGACGGAGGGAGGTCCGATCCGTCCATCCCTTCCCCATCGAAGCGCGACTCGTTCTCTGTACCGCCGAACAGCGCAGCAGACGCCGTCGCCACTTCCCGCTCTTCTTCAGCCTCCATCGGTCAAATATAACAGTAGTAAATAGCGCAATAGTTCTGATACGAAATATCACAATACAATTATTATTGTCGAAAAGCTATCGGAAGACCATGACGGGGATGACGAGGTGCGTTGCGGCCGCTACGCTGATAAAGGGGGAGCGCAGCATACACTGATCTGTACTCTTCCTACTTGGTCTCAGGGTGGTGATCATCCAAGACGTGAATATCACGCAGAAGTACCAGGAACTGCTGCGAAAACTAGAGTCCATGGGCGGCGAGAAGCTGGGCCGGCACGTGGTGCATTGTCGCTTATTTAACCGGAAGACGCTAACAGGTGATAGAGAAGTTGTAGAAACCATAGGCGATACGCATCGCGGAGCTAATATTCCACGTTGTAGACGGCTACGTTAACCAGCGCATGTTCATGCTGAGGATGTCCCAGAACGACGACTTGGTGTACGCTGTGCTGGCCAACGAGAAGGCGCACGGCCTGGTGCCCAGTGACAACGGGATCGAGGGCCTGATGGAGGACTGTTCGCTGCTTGAGTGTGGTTTGGATGGAGCGAATATCCTGCAGCAGGTGGAGATTTACGCCTTCAAGTCGGACGGACAGTTCGAGGTACAGTCAAGCCATGTTGAAGAGGATCTGTAGCTTCGTGCTGAGCGTTAATGGTGTTCTTGTTTGTCGGCACCACTATAGGGTACGCAGTACGTCGTGGGGGACTTCGTGGTGAGCGTCTGTACGTTCATGTCAAGGAACAACCTACCTCGAGGCCTCATCATCGAGGTGCAGTACTCTCCGTGCTATACGGTCTCACACGTGGACATGCTCATCGATGAGTTTCTAAGCAACTTCGCCTCGCACGACCATCTACGCAAACCCGTGGACAACATGCCGGCGTTGTTCGAGAAGGTGGGGCTTCCGAATAGCGAGTACAGCCTCAAGCACACGGCTTTACAGTACGTCGCCGCCTTCAACATCCTACGCAAGTTTGAAAAGTAGCTGGAAGTCGACTCGAAGCAATGCAGAGCTCAGCAGATACAAGGAAATCATCGTTACTGGTTCAGTTACAGTAGGTCACCTCGACGAATCTTCAAGGTAACTGCATTTTCGAGTCACGTACTAAGTTGGACGCTTGTCGCTGAGCTTCCTCCAGCATCTCAGCCAGCACCAACGGACTGCAGCCAGCAGCTCGCATCTCCCCCACTGTGCGAAACAAACTCTGAACGTACTCCGACGACTCTTTCAACTTCTTCCGGTTCGCCTCGGCGGCATCTGGCACGTGGCCGTCCGCAATAAATGATCCGACCTTCCTCTTTCCCTCCGTATCAGTGTTCTGCCTCCCGTTCACGTGCGTCTCCGTAAAAACAATCTCGTTTTCGCTTCCAATAGTAGCAACCTCTAGATGCATGGGGGTCTGCATGGCATCGACTTCAGGTGCAGCTCTCGGCGTATCGAGAGGTTGAGCGACCATGGCATTCCGTTCAGGTACAGCTTCGGTGACATTGGTATCAGCTACTGGTACGGTCAGTGGGTTGCCCTCCGGAAAGTAATGGGCTTTCTGAGCGTCGTTAAGAGCATCATACTGTGCCCATCTTTGTGGATGAGCGTTCGCGAGGTGCCCCTTGTAGTTTTGAGGACGGAAGGGGAC
Source organism: Phytophthora capsici (assembly GCA_030324255.1). Lineage (NCBI taxonomy): Eukaryota > Oomycota > Peronosporomycetes > Peronosporales > Peronosporaceae > Phytophthora > Phytophthora capsici. Next base: position 548,729 of record CM059355.1, read on the forward strand.
TCTGAAGCACTTAATCTTTTGCGTACGCTTCCGTTGCCCCTCGGGGGCAGACTCCCGACCGAAGTATCGGCAGAATTTGCATCCGGCTGAAATAACAACGCCATTTGGATCCCTCATCACAGCCTCGACACCAAACTTCAGCGGATGCCCATGCTGGAACGGGGTATTATGCGACGGGGTCGTCCTAGTACCGCGAGTTCTTGCCATTGCAGGCAGCTGGCGGGAGAATTTAAAGTAAGAGTGCTCTTGTTTTTAAATGCAAATAAATCAGCCAATGAGTGAGCGTAATATAAGTTCTTTAATTCCATTTTTAAACCTTACACTAAAGTTTAAAAATACCAGGTTAAGAAGATTAGACAAAATGCATTTGTATGCTACTAAATCTAAGAGGAAGCACTGGGGGAGGCAGTCGGCATAGCGCTACCGCCAAGTGAGGCCAGCGGACTGGCGCTTGAAGCTCCGGGAGACGATCCCCCCAGACAAGTGCGAGCCACGTCGTCGAACACCTCCTTGATCTCGCTCGAGCACTCGAGGTAGTCCTGGTCCCAGAACTTGTAACTCTTGTTGCGGATGAGCTCGATGAACGTCACCAACAGGCCCCACGGGTGCGGGCGGTTGGCGATAAGACGCTCGATCAGCACGCGTGTGATTTGCTCCTTCACCATCTTGTTGTTTGAGTACGAGAACAGGTACAGGATGACGCAGCTGAAGTAGTGTGTGTGGCTGTTCGGGTAGCGCAGGTGGTTCGCGAGTGAGCTGAAGTACCAGTAGCGGCCCTCCGTGTCCAGTTCATCTGCTAGGTAGCGGAGCACATCCATAGCTGCGGTCTGCTCGAACTTACTCGTCGTACTGGCAGCGCCATCAGTTCCGGCAGGCTTCGGCGTCGTAGGCGAAGATCCACCGTTGGCCATGTCGGCAATTCCTTCCTTCCCCAAGTAAAGCACGAGGGCATTAAGAGCAGGCAGCGAGTACTTGCATGACGTCGGGTCGCGCTCCACCTGGGCAGCAGGGCGCATCAGCTTGGAAATGAGGTCCGCGGGGAATACCGAAGCACGATTCGCTGTTGCGTGGAGGAATTCGTCTACATACTCTTTGATGCCGTTATGCGAGAGTGCAGCTCCCCAGGCAGGCATAAGTCGCGGGGCCACGCTCACTTCCGGTAGCTGAGCGACCTGTAGCCCCAGTGTCAGTGGGTCGGGCAGACGCATCGAGCGAGAGAACGCTGACAGGATCACATTACGGAGCTGAACACAGGCAGCGGGTAACACATCGCAGAAACTCGTGTAGAAGTCGCTCAGGAAGTCTGGGTAGTCATGAAGCAGCACCAGGATGATCCGCACTACTCCCTTGTACAACGAAGCGATGGAGTCCGGTAATGGCACGGCCGAGTTCGCATGGCGTAAGAACGGCTCCATGAACACCAGCAGATTCATGAGGAGACGGTGGAGAATTTGCCAGCCTCGCTGCTGCTTCGCACGCAGCAATAGTGGCATGAAGCATCGGTGCGAGATGAGCTCCGTCCAAGCAAACACGAAGCCAGGTAAACCGAGGGGCTGTAGTGTGTTGTACGCGCTGGCAAACGTGTTGAGAATCTGGAGGTGAATGGCATCCAAAGCCGGCTCTTGCGCCGTCAACTCCTTCATGAGATTCACAAACATGCGGAAGAACACGCGCTGGTCGAAAGGAGCCTTCTTCTTGCGTGACAAGTCATGGGCCGCAACCAGCACGTTGGCAATTGCACCAACTGCATGGTTAAGTACCTGCAGTTTTGCGGCAGGCGCGGGGTCAAGGTATTTCACCAACAGCGCCATCAAGTGCGTGAGAGCGTCTAGCACCGCGTAGTTTAGCGGGACCTTCGCACCAGCCTTGAGGGAAGCAGGGTCGCTTGCGGCAAATGAACTCTTAAGGCATGCATCCACGCACAGCTCAGTGCCAAATTTGAAGAAAAGTGATACACTTTCATCGTCAGCAAGCAAGCCGTACTGCTTGAGCATCTGGAGATACTGTGCGTGCATTTTAGAGTTGCCAGTAGGCTCCTTGTAGATAGCGATCCAGTGCTCCAGCGCGTTGCTGACGGTGTGTCGGAAAGCAGCATGCTCCTGCACAAGAGGACGTTCTCCAATGGTCTTCCCAGCACCACTACCAATAGCACCCATGCTCTTTTGTGGTGCTGGCGGCGCCGGGCGATTCTGCATCTTTTGCACTCGCGCCTGCTCCAGCAGTGCAGCGAGAATCTGTACGTTCTTGTTCGCAGAGGCCCCTCCGTGGCGCTCTACAATGCGCGCAAGAGCTTCGAGAGTGTTCGGCAGCTGACCAGCAACACCAACATGGTCCATCATCAAACACTGCCGGACAACGTGAACTGCAAACTCGATGGCCACGCTGTTGCGCTCCATGTTGCGCGCCAGGTACACATCGAACTCGCTAGCTTCCACAACCTTGTAACGGATAAGGGCCACAATGATCTCGCAATGCAACTTCAGTTTGTCGTCCACGGGTGCGCGCAGTACCCAACCCACAATCTCCTTGCGTAGCTTATCGCAGCTGGTAGTCAGTGCTTCCAACGAGCTCACAAGTATCTCCAAGAACAATTCGTTGCCTCGACCACCATTCCCCAACTCATACATAAACTTCACGATGCGGTTTGCAATTTTGAGGCAGGCTTCATCGCGCAGAGCCGGCCGAACACTTCCCCCAAGCGCACGAACCTCACGTAGGATAGCAAATACCTCGCTTTCTTGAGGAATTGCCAGCAAAGACGGCAGTTCACGCTGGGCGGCTGCAGCCTGACGAGCAATCTTCTGGACAAACAACTCGAAACGCTCAAGCAACCCCGCGAAGCGATCCAACGCTGCCACCACACTCACACCAGCAGTATCCCCCTCCTTGTCAACGACACCACCTGGGTATGCGCTAGCAACAGGGCGAGATGAAAGGGGCATGGACGTGGGACGTGGGATACGCTGGAAGGCCTCGTACACCACAAGTTGCATGGGAGGAACTCCACCCGACTTTGGCTTGAAAACTTCAGGCAATGCTGCGGGCCATTGACCACTAGGAGCACCTGGGGAACCTGCCGATGCTGCAACTGCCGTACTACTCGCACTGCCCTCAAAGAAGTGCACTCCATCCTCTCCAGGTGCCTTGCCAGCTTGCGCTTGTTGTTGCTGGTAGCGACGGCGCGATGCATAAGCACCCGCAAGAGCCTCATCAATATCACGCATGGCCTTCTCAGAAGATGCCTTCTCAATAAGCATGCAACCTAAGTCTGTGTTCTCGTTGGAACACACCTGGATCACGTGTTCAAGTTGCTGGGGGTCCCCAGCACTGGTGGGAAGCAGCGCCCGTAGGTGCGTACCAATGGCATTACGAAGTGGCTCCTTCGCTGTGATTAGTGCCAACGATCCCGACATGGACGCCACCATCAAGTGGGCTGCCTTGCGCATCTTCGTATCATCGCATTCCGTAGCAAAGTCTTTCAAAACCACTTCGCGGGTTGTGATGCACGCAATAGTAACACTGCGCTCCACCACGGGGGAGATTACCTCACGAATAGCACGGTCCACGGCTAGAGGTACCAGGCGACGCAAGTTCACATTGCGCAGCGGTAGCTCAGGGTTTACAGCGACATATGAAGCCAGGTTCGGAATGACGGTCGACTCTGCAGCCGCAGAGCCAGAATTGCTTGTCCCGAGTCCATAGGTCGGAGCTCCCTCACGCCCGGTTGGACTACCAGCAGGTGCAAACCCATCGCCAGGCTTTTTCATCTTTCCTGGGGTAAGTGGTCGACCAAGCTTGGCGCCCGAACCAGGAGGTGGTGTGGCAGATCGCTGCCCCGTCATTGAGGACTTGGGAACCTTGACATTAAAGTCAGGGTTCGCCGTTCGAGGTGGTGTGCGACGCGTGTGCAAAATTTGCGCCTTGCGCTGGTCCTCCACGTTAAGCTTGAACGACTTGAACAGGACTTCGATCTCAAACTTGAGGTTTAGTTTGAGATCCGGTACATCATAGATTTCGCTCATGGCATGAATGAGACCCATGACCCACGGGTTGGGTGGCTTAAAAATCTTCGACTTCTTGCAACCCTCGAGAATCTTTGCAACAAAGGGCGTCACGGCGATAAGGTGACCAGTCTCATAACCCACATAGAGAAGCTCCTTTAAATCCAAGTCACGTTGCAGCAGAGGCTTGTTGCGAGCAAGGGTGAAGACACCGAGCCATGAGCCCAGATTCTTCAACAACGACCGCTGCTGCGAGTTGGTCGTGATTGTTCCCGATGTCAGTAGTTTGCGTGCATTCTGGAGAGTACGCTTCAGGATCTCGCGCTCTAGCTCTGGGCGCATGAGCTTCTCAATGAAAATTAAATAAACCGTGTGGTAGTTCGGCTGGGTAGAGATGCGTTTCACGACCAGGTAGTTTGCGAGCCATGCATGATACGTAGGCAGCAACATCTTGCGCACTTCCGGAATCTTCGCTTCTAGATTGGAGATGGACATATTGTTCACTATGAAGTGAATTCGGTCCTTCACGTTGTCGTCCGGCTGCTCAACCGCCTCTTCTTCGTCAACCTTGCTCGACTCATGGAAAATATGATCCACCTTCAACTCCGGCGCCGGGGCTGTAGGAGGTGGGGGTGACCCAGCTGGAGCTTTGGGCAACGGCGATTCTAAAGACGGTCCTGCCGACCGACTCAAAATCGACGACGGAATCTGAATGCCAATGTCGTCTTGAGCCTTCGCGGGCGGCGGTGATCCAACACCAAATGATGTAGCAGTGCTGCTAAGTCTGCTGGTGCCTTCAGTCTCACCAACCCCGCCCAAAGGCGGAAGAGCACCACCCAATGAAGACAGTGAACCACTACCAGCACCAGTATCCACTGAGGGTCCTGATAAGGCGATTGAACGAGTAACCTGATTCACTTGGCGCATGATCTCCGGTAGTGCATGTTGCAGGTGAGGAATTTGCGACAAATTCGTACAATACGCTGGCAGCTCACGCAACCGCGGAACAAACTGCTGTAGCGCGCAGGCACCGAAGAAGAAGAACTTAGAGTTTACCGGCTCCCGAAGGCTCTCCAGTACAGAACGCAGCGCAGTCTGGAGGAAGTTGGGAGGAAGCACCTGGTGTTCGATAAGCTTACCGAAAAGAACGCCCGTAATACGCAGCTCCATCTCCGGATATCGCGGAAAGAATCGGTACTCATCGAACAGGTTGTGGATCATACAGTAGAAGATCTGACGCTCGCGCTCGTCTCGAGAACCTTGGAAACGTTTCAGCATTGCCACAACATCATTGATATTCTGCTCCGAGGTGTAGATTTGCTGAAAGTACGCATTCGCCTGCTCCTCGATCATTTCCGCTGTATAAGCGGTGCCATCGCCACCGCTCGTTGCTCCCTCGCCACCAGCACCACCACTCACTGTTGCTGTAACTCCAGCACCGATACCAGTAGCTGTCCCCACTGCGCCGGGTACGTGCGGGGTCCCAACTTCTCCAGCAGGGCGGGTAGACGCCGAGATAACGGGATGGGTCTCCATACAAAGAGTGATAATGCGCTTGAGCTCTTGTGCGATAGTAACGGGAAGCGCCCCTTGAACGGCCATAATGCACTTAAGAATAGTCGCCAACGACTCGATAGATAGCACATGGCTCGACTGTGGCGTAATGTTGCTCTTAGGGACAGCGCGAGCATAGTTGCGGTGCACGAAGGCGAGGCAAGACGTCGCAAACGCCGTCCGTTGTGACGCCAGACGCTCCACCAGCCACGTTTCTAAGTTTAGCACGTCGTGGTTGGCTCCCATAGTGGCCAAGGCCAGAGCGAACGAGAAGTAGTTCGAGTGGATGGCAGACGCGAAGGCGTCGCCTGTATTGCGGAAGAGTGCGAACAGTCGAGACACGATGTGCGGGGCTGTTGCGGCGTAGAAGCACTTGACACTCGCGTACAGAACCAGTTTCGGCGCCACGGACCACAAGTGACGCATAATTAACGGGGCGTTGGGCCGACCCATGATGTACGTGCTGAAGAGCTCTGAGAACATGTCATCGCGTAAAGCATTCCAGCGAGGCGAGGCCTGGGCCAAGTTGGCGATCAATACATCTGGGCACGTCTTCATTGCTCCATCCAGGAGCTTCCGCACGTCGCCGTAGCAGTCTTGTTCCGACACCTGCAGCAGTGTCTCCACGATATCAAGTGAAAACCACACACCGTTCTTGGGGACGGCCGATGCGTCAGCACCTTCGAACGGCGCAAGCTTGTGCGGCGACTCAGAGAACGACAGTACCTCAGGTGGTGCCTCGACCGCTGCCTTCAGAATACTAATGTGCGCACGGCTGTTTTTCCACGGGCGCAGCAACGTCGTCACTCGAAACTTCGTTTGCGAGAAACGCTGAAACGCTGTAATAAGTACGCGAAGCTGGGCTACGTTCTGGATGTTCAGGTCGGCACGATCCAGCTTCTCCGCAACCTTGGTCCACTTAATTGATCCGTAATCTTTCTGCAGCACATCTGCGATAACCTCAAGGTCCCAATTCTCACGAACTGGCGTGGATGCGGCCTCATCCGACGGTGACGCCTCGAAGTCAATCGTCAGGTTGGCCATCAGCGTAGCTCCGTTTTCCGCATCCAGACCAACGTAGGTACGCGAGATCATCGCGAGCATACCCGCGACCTGTACTGGCGGGATCGTGGGCGCCTTTGCAAGTCCAGCCTCAGCTAGGAGCGTGCGAAAAGCCTGCGCGGATGCCGTGCACGAGTACCCGACGTCCTCCATGAGTTCGTAGAACAGACAGCTCGAAGACACGTCCGAAATGAGTTTGCTGAGCAAGCCTGAATCGCTTACCGGTTCACAGTCCACGTGTTCAGGATCGCCCATAGTCAGAGGGGCCATCTCGAGCGAACCCATATCATTCGGGTGCGCGGACGAAATGCTGGCAAGGAACGAGTCCGTCTCAGCCACATCGGCGTGGAACTCCTTCTTCATACGGAGAACGAAAACGAGGGAGTGGAGCACGTCCGAAGGCAGCTTGGCACCACAGGATGAGATCTCGGGGATCTTGGTGCGCAAAAACTGGATGGCCTGGGCGGAGCTGTCAGCGTTCTCACCCTGAGCAAAGGCCAATCCCACCGTCACCTGCTGCGGGAGACTGAGCTTAAGGGTCTTACAGAAGAGCTGCAGGAACTCCTCGGTAACATGGCGTCCACTGACGGCTGCGGAGTCAGGCGAGCTTCCTTCGATCGCCTGGATACGAGGAAGAAAGACAACATTTTTAAATTAATATGGACAATAAGAGAGTAGGAGAAGGAGGAAAAGAAACTCACCTCGCAGATGAAAGTGGTGAAGTTCGGGCGCGACGAGGCCTGCGAGACCTCGTGCGTGAGCAGTTGAATCTTCAGCGCGTCCTTCTGGCCTCTAGCATCCCGGAAGTCGATGTCCTTCACGAGGCAGTTGAGCAGGAAGATGCGTGCGTCTTCTCCATACAGTTCCACAAGCTGCAGCAGCGTCAGCAGAGGTTAGAAAGGAAGGGGGGAGAAAACGCGTCTAAAAAAGATCGTACCTGATTAAGTTCTGCCACATTGGACTTAAAGTTCTTCTTGCTGAGGTTCGTCACCAGGTAGTTGATCTGCCAGAACAGCGGCGATGCGAACGACACCATCGTGCAGGTCCTGGAGGGCGTGGGGGGGGGAGAGGGGGGAACCTTCCGCCGATGCTTCTCGTTGGGGGCGGGTGCGCGTTTGGCTTTTGGCTGGGAGCTACTGTAAGGGGAAGTTGTCATTGATTGGTGAAAACACCTTTTTATTGCTACCAATGAACACAAAGTTGTCCAAATAAGTTTGCTTTTGAGCGACTTGACGACCAGCTCGAAGCCAGGAGCTACTGCACTGGGGGAGATGGCCGTGACGCCAGCGCATGCGCTCCACTTGGATGCAGCACCGGAAGCCAGCGATTTCTTCTTTGGGAATGTACTGGGCCAAGGATCGTACGCTAAGGTGGACTGGAAGCTACGGACTCGAGAGTTTTACAGCACGAAGACTGAGACCTGGATGCGCATTTTGCTATTTTGTTGTAGGTGTTCCATGCGCAGATGAAGAAGAACCACATGGACTTCGCTGTGAAAGTGATGGATCAAGGCTTCATCCGCAAGGAGAACAAGACGGCGTTCGTGCTCACAGAGCGAAAGGTCATGTCGCGCCTCTCACACCCGAACATCGTCAAGTTCTTCTGCAGTTTCCGGGTAAGAAGGATTAACAGAGACCCGTGATGCCGACGCTGCCCTCTGGCATTGCACGGATATTATCTGGATGGCCGGCACCGCAAAAAGGAACCTCATCTGGCCCCCTCGTCTCATGTTTTGCGTCTGGTTGTGGATTCAGGACCACCACAGCTTGTATTTGGTCATGGAGCTGTGTCGTGGCGGCGACCTCTTCGGTCTCATCAGGTACGTTTGTAGTTCTGTGTTGGGTTATTGGTGAATGTTAACAGTCTCAACGTATGACCAGCAAGGAGTATCAGAAGCAGCAGGAGCAGGGCGTCTCGGACGCCGCATGCTCGCTTGAACTCACGCAATTCTACATCGCAGAGCTGGTGAACGCCCTGGAGTATATGCACTCTCAGGTATTACAGCTTGCTTTACAGTTCGACGTCAAAATCCTAACGGAAAGATTATTTTCACTACAGCACGTCATTCATCGCGATATCAAACCTGATAATCTGCTCCTCAGGTATACTGGATTTGTGGTTTATAGTAACTAACCGACAGAGCATTAAGTGCAGTTGTGCGATATGGCGTAGTGAGCAAGGACACTTGAAGGTGACCGATTTCGGTACTGCAAAAGTAAGCGTCTTGTTTACGATAACTAAACCGACAATTGCTTTCTGCATCGATGCCAACAGTTTGTCTTTGTCCACGCAGGATCAGGATGGCGAGAGTAGCGACGTGTGTCAGTTTTGTGGCACGGCCTCTTACGTTTCTCCAGAGGTCCTGCACGACAAGCCAGCCTCCAGAGCTGCTGATCTATGGGCGATGGGCTGTTTAATCTTTCAGGTTTGTATAACAGTAGTTGTCCCATGGAATTGCAGCCTCATCGTGCATTGTGCGTGCAGATGTTTACCGGCCGCGCTCCGTTTGTTGGAGAAAACGATTATCTGACTTTTCAAGTGGTAAGATGAGCAGCTCGAAAGTCGAATCACCATTCAACCCTGTAACATTAACAATACGTGCTTTACAGATTATTAACCACTCGAGCGATGAGTTCGAGTTCCCAAGCAGTGTCCCTGAAACCGCTCAGGATCTGATCCGCAAACTTCTTGTCCAGGTATTACTTGGAGGATTTACGCATTCTTTCTCTTAATTCTTAAGGCCGGAATATTGACCCGTAGGACCCCGAGGAACGCATAGGTGCCCAGCAAAACGAAGAGGGCTATACTGAGCTGAAGGTTTGTCGACAGTACTTTGAGCGGAGGATATTTACCGATATCTAATGATCTTTTCCTCACACAGAATCACCCGTTTTTCGAAGGCGTTGAATGGGACGACATTGGTGACCAGACTCCACCGTACAACCCTCCCGAACTGGCCTTGCCGGAGCCAAAGTTGGTACGCAACGTACTGATAAATGCCTTGAAGTGAACGCAACTAACACGCGTGTGGTGAAACAGGATGGAGCTTCGGAGAATTGGACTGTTGCCGAGTACTTTTCGGACGATTTCTCAGAAAGCACGTCTGATGAATTCAGGTATTTGTGCATGTATTCCATCTGAGCTGCACAATGTCTAACCCCAAGGGCGTTGCCGTTCTTACCATCTTCAGTAGCAAGCGTTCTCGGAGTAGCAGCTCCGTTCAGAGAAATCGGCCTGCTTGCATTGGCTATGATGAGCAGATCCGGTTCGAATCCACTGTGAAGGTCCACTCGAAGATGTTCAACCGCACCCGAGAGGTTGAATTGTGTTTTGCTGTGCAGTTGCTCGCTTTACTGTGCTAACTCGATTTGTGTCGCTGCGTGTACATGTAGCTTTATCTCACCGATGCCCCGCGATTGGTCGTGATCAGCTCATGGTCCAGCCGCTTCAAACGTGAAGTTTTCCTGACCCCAGACACCACAGTGAACGAAATCGATCCCCACACGTTTGACGTTGTTTCGGTACGTTGCTTTGTCCTTCTTCGAGTCCAAGCAGGTTCTGACAGTTTTTTGTGCTTTCCAGCGGTCAGATACGATCCGAGTCACGGACTCCAATAACCTCGCGCAGCAGTGGGCGCGTGCCATCTCAGAGGCCGTCTCGGAGTAGGTAGAAAGAAGTAAGTGCAATGTACGTAGGGCAAGTGAGCAAAGCAATACAAGTACAAGTTGAAGTGTCACTTTTGGCAATTGTGTGGTACACATAAGTGTTATTTTCGCAAAATGGAAGTAAGGCGGCAGGCGGCTCCTGAGCTCGGAGTGATAGGCCTGCTGAAGAATCTGCGGTCGCACATCTGCCGCGAGTCCCGGAGCGACTTCCGCCGTGTGTTGCCAGTCTACCAGCGTCTTTTGAGCCCTGTATGTTGCCTATTTTACCTTCTTTTTTGCTCTCAAAAGGACTAAAGTGTTGTATAATTGGTATAGTCTCAGGACGATGACATCTCAGTGCAACATGAGCTTCTGGGGATCCGCGCGAAGTTGTTGGCATGTGGAGGAAATGCTCATGTGTATGTTCTAAAGTGGAGGGCAGAAGACAACCAGGAGACTAAGCGTTATGGGTCTTTGCGTACAGAGTGGACGTAGTGGAGCGCATGGACCGAGTTGTGGAGCGCTGCATGGGTATTGAGGAACAGCAACAAGGTAAAGAAGCAGCAGGTTGGGTATAAGGGATAGAAGGAGGCTGAAGTGATGGTTGACACTGGTGTGGTCTAGTTCCGATAAACGAAGTGATGCGCTTGTTGGTTGCGCTCGCGGGTGGGGACGATGGGGACACTTTTGTGCTTGAAGATGCGGTGGTTTTGAACGAGAAGTCTAGTCTGGTTTGGCAATGCTTCTTTTGTGATGATTGCTGTATCCCATGCCATTTCCTTAATGGCGCTGTGTCTGCTATCAGGGGTTTGTTGCCGAAAAGAAACGCATTGGTGACCGTATTCGGATGGACGACATTGAGCTGGTGCAGCGCTCGAAAGCGCTTTTTCATAAGCCTCCAGTTTCACTGCAAGAACAAGCGTAAGTGTGGCGTTAGGAATTCTTGGTTGTTCGAGGTTGATCAGTATCTGGTTGCTACTCTACACAGGCTCTTCTCGCAAGATTTATTCAGCATTTTGGGCAACGGCATTCCGAGCAAGCACGCCAGCTTGTGGTGTTCCGATACAACCGTATCAACAGTATCAGAAGATTGTGGTTTCCTTGATGTGATGCCATTTCAGAAGGTCGTCAAATGAAAATTGGAGTTTCTAATGGGTTCTAACACGTTTTGTGAACATGTTGCAGCCAAATCGGTTCTTCGCCCTCCCTGGTAATTCTCCAACTCGGAGAGATGAACAACCGTAAGGAATCAAGTGGAAATCCTGTACAGACTAAGTGTGTCTGGCTTGACTAAGTTATTATTGTTCTCGATAGTGATACTCCAAAGCGACAGCGTCATGGACAAAATTCGATAGCCCACACCAATACCTCAAATGCGCTGAAAATGGAGAAACAACCCAAAAGCTTGCCGCCGTGGAAGGAGGAAGTTTTTTTCTATAATGGCACACAGGAAGTGAATTGTGGGGGTCAAACACAACCGGCAAAATGGGGAGAAGTGAGCAGCATCACGGAGAATTCGTCGTGGAGATCGGACATGTCGCTTGATGGCACTGAGCCCTGGATAGCTCGAACTTACGCCTGGGAAGACCTGGGAGATCGTATCGGCCTACATGAACGGTATGCTAAGCCGTCAGTTCGAGAAGAAAAGCGATCAATTAAGGACCTGGTGATTCCTGACGTCTTTGCCTGTGACGGGTGTATGCCCCTAGAAATCCATGAAGAAGACCTAATTGAGGTGAGAAAGGTTGTTAGATTGTTGTACTGCTGAATCGTAGTGACATGGTTGTTATATACATGTATTACGAAGGATTCGCTGCGGGCATTGAGTGGGGTTGACTCGACAATCTTCCGGCGGGATTTCGAATCAGCAGCGTTCCAGTTACCTGAAATACGCAAATTTAAGCTACGCAACACAAGTGTATCGACGACGATGAATTTATTAGAGGTATGGCCTTTACACCATATCGCAACCGATACGCGCTTAACTCTCGGATATTTACATGTCAGGAATTTCGGAAAGCAGGCACCACTGTTGTCCGATTGGAAATGCTAGGGGTCTACTACAGCCAAGACTCTGCGAGAGGAGGGAAAACGCTTCAAGCTATGGGTGATGCACTTCTGCATTTCCTGTCAAAGCATCGAGTAAGCCGAGAAGTTGTTTTACTGGTTCCGGGGATAGGCTAACTGTGCCATTTTATCCAGACAGTCGTAGAAGGCATCACGCAACAGTGCCTTGTGTACTCATATGAAGAGGAGGATGAAGAGGAGGGTATTCTGTCAGTCACGAAGCTTGTGGCCAAGACTCGCAAAGTGTGCCGTATCATAGCAATCATCGGCCGCATGTTTCGTTGCGATGACGACACATACTGGCCGTTGCTTCAACAACGTGTGTGTTCTAGACTAATGGACAGTTGCCGCTAGGACTGACGTTTTTTATTCTTGTATTGTATGTTTAGGTAAATTTCCTCGAGGAATCGCTCTTCTCGACCGTTTGTACCGCTACGTGTCTTCCCTACGAGTTGAAGATTCACTGGGGCATATACAAGAGTTGGTGACATGGTTCCTTGTGAAATCGTGTTCGCCATTGTTGGCTGTTCTGTCCGACCTTGTGTCATCGGGACGAGTGGATGAATTAACAGATCCATTCGTACGTTCTTGGGTAACGTATTGTGATTGTGGTTCAAGTTTGCATTGACGTTTTGTTGATGACAGGACGAATTCGAATTGACTGTGTGGAGCAGACATTTGTTGGATAAAGCGGCGGCAGGTGGCGGCGATGGGTTATTTGGCGAAGAACTGTCGATTGAGTCTATGGGGATGGTGCCAACGTTTCTGGAAGAAATCGCTCCCAGTATTATTCACCTTAGTCAAGTCCAAACACTTTTACGAAGCCTTAACGCTATCGCTTCTACCCATCCGTTGGTAAGTTTGCAGTGACTGCTTCATAATACTCTCTGACAGACTTCCTGCTATCAGGTTGAAATGCCACCTCTGGTCATGTTTACACATGGGGAAGACGTTACTGCACACGCAGAGGAGTGGAAGTCAGCAATTGCAGGGTTCATGCACCCTCGTCACGACAAAGTACCTCGTAATGATGTGGATGGTGAGATGCTTCCTGCGACCAAGGCACGAAGGCTCGACTTTACGCGCGAAGACGTAAGTGATTCAATAGTCTACTTTTATTCGAAGAGTATTAATTTGTGTTTTGCAGCGTGAGCAGTTCGAAAGAAAACAGAGGTATCAGCTGCAGCAACGAAGCATGTTGGACCAACAAGTTCTGGAAAAAGAACAATGTCGCTTTCAGTTGTGGCAGCAGGAGAAAGTTGATGATGCGAAACGAGTTGCTGAGGCAGCGGACGATCGAGCCAACAAAGAAGCCTATGGTCAGCAGGTTCTTCTCAATAAGTACGTCAGAAACGTGTCTATTGGCGGTGTTTGTACAGTTAATGAATTCGATGCCTCATAGGTATGCAGCACTGATGAATGAAGCAGAACAGCGCCATGACTACATGAAGTGGCGACGAGACCGTGCTGTGCGCTTAACTTCCGCGAAGGAACAGCTTCAGCGTATCCGCATCGATGATGTGGCCAAGTGGACAGCAGGTGCACTTGATTGTAGAAAGTATGGTACAATGGTAAACTAACTAACATGCTACTCATTGCACCATTAGATCAGGCCGAAGAAGCAGCCGAGGGGAAAACCGGGAGTTCACAGATTGAGGAATGTGATGGTGTTGTAGCGAAACCAAATAAAGACGCAAGAAGTGCTTTCACAGACGACAGTGGGTGGAAGTCGTCAGTGAGAGTGAATAAGGAGGCTGGAAAACGCACCACGATGGATGTGGATGGCGGTGCTTGGAGAGCTCACGTAAAAGTGGACCAGAAGGCAGGGGCCCGCATTTCAATGTCCGATACTGATGGCGTGTGGCGAGCTTCCGTAAAAGTGAACAAGGAGGCTGGTAGTCGTAACTCGGGCGTTTTCACCAACCGGGCTACCGATGAAGTGGATTCCAAACGGACTGGTGTCCGAATTCTTAATGAACCTGGAGGAGGTGGTGCTGCCATGTACGGAACTTTGTATGGCGGATCTGAGCCAGGATCCGTAGTAGCAGCATCAACAGAAGATGTTGTCATGGAAGCTAGTATCATTGATGATGAAGGGAGTGCACAGATTAATGAAGTACCAGGCGATCTTACCCCGGAGCCTATCGAGGATGAAGATGTTGGAGAAGACGATGCAGACCAGTTGAGCGCTTTACACGAGGAACCGCCGTCCGAAGACAGTGGAATGGTGGAAATTAAGGATAAGTCCACCCGTTTGTCGCTTCCTACTGTGCATCCATTCTTCTCTTTAACGCTTTCACGAGAAGATACGGGAACACTGGCAAATGCACTAGCTCAGGTATCCCAACGCTATTATTTTCGTGGCATGGTGTTCGATTTAACCTTTTTTGTCTACTGTACATGTAGACTGCTGCCGATCCCGATTTCATTTTTTTCGAGTCAATTGTCGATTGCTGCGTGGCGTTTCCAGTTCGTCTGGTCGTTGATAAGCTGGAGCAGATTGCCGTCGAGTGGTTTCGAAGCTCTTTACTGGTGGTTAAGCATCTAAACTGGCTACGGAGACTCATGCTCATGTCAGAAGGTCTGTGTATGGATATCTTCGCGCGAGATTTCCTACGTGGTCTAAACTCGGCAACCCGAGTGAATTGGGGGCTTGAAGGCCGCCTTTCGTCCGCACTTACAATGGCTATGATTGAGGGTTCCGTGGAGATTGATGCAATTGGACAAACCTTTCATTACGAGACTACTCCAGCGGTATCTCAAGGTGAGTATGATGCTATTGCAGTAAACTTTTACCCGAAACCCTCACACTTGTCTGATAGTATTAGATAGTCTGACGATGACTCCAGAAGTGGCGAGCTTGCTCAGTGAATTGGAGTTGGTGTACGACGTCAAATGGCCACTGGGATTTGTGATCACCTCACAGTCTTTGGTTGTCTACAAACAAATGCACCAATTTCTGCTTTACGTGCGATTAACGTCCCTGGAGATACGAGAGGCCTGGGGTATGTTGCGCCTCATTCGCCGGCAACAGAAGTTATCTCCTGCTCTAGACCGGATGTGTGGGGGTGTCGTGTACAAAATGCAGACATTCCTCTTGGCATTCAACGAGACTTTTTCGACGAAGGTTGGTTCCAAAGTCTGGGGAGTGTTATTAGATCTAACTCACATCGGTATTTGTATCGTGACAGGTGCTAATGTCGGCGTGGTCAGAGCTTGAGCATTCGATACAGAAGGCAACGACACTGGTGCAATTACGGCAACGTCACGAGGCGTTTGTATCGGTTGCTGCTCGCTGCTGCTTCCTGGATGGCTCCACGGCAGAGGTAATCAATCGTCTTCATCTGTATGTTGAAATGTCTGCCATATACTGACAGGATCTGCTTAAACTCCAGGTCTCGTCCGCTTTCTCGAACGCGCTTGCTTCAGCCTGGCGATTGACGGGATTCTTGCGAGCATTGGAGCGCCAAGTGACAGGAAGGAGCCCAGAAGGTGCTCGTATCGTCGTCTTGTGTGAAGAGTTCGACGTTGCACTGCGAGTCTTGGTCCGAAACCTGCAGACCGTAGCGAGAGATGCCGAACGGAGCACACGCGAGTTTTCAGAGGTACGTGAACTATGCTACTTGTTTGCTTTAAATGGAGATGGTAAATAGCGATGGCTCTAATGTGCTGACTCCTGCGCTCTGTCTGCATGCCTCGTGCTGCGTAGTGTCTTCTACTCCGGCTAAACTTCAACAGATTCTACTCCACAGTGGACGTTCCCATAGTAGCAGCAGACGCATGAATGCCAGAAGCCGAGCGAAGACATCATCGCGGTATTCTACGCCTCGTGCAGTCAAATAAAAAAAAAGATGACACTGCGGTCTCTTAAAAGAAAAGCCTGTGGATGTCCTTGAGAAGCAGAGGCCGTTGACACAAGGGGCACTTGCCGTTGGCTCGAATAGCTTGACGGATGCAGACGGCACAGAAGACGTGGCCGCATATCGTAGACGTCATGTTCTCCAGCACGTCCAGACAGATGCTGCACTTGAGACGGCGCTTGAACTCCTCCACCACTTCGCTGTTGTGCATGCTGATGCCTGTGGACGCAGCACTGTTCATCACATCAGTATTTCGCTGGCGTTTGGGTGTCAGCAGTCCGTTCTCACTGGTTGCAGATCCTGGTCGTCTACGCTTGCGACGTAGTGGAGCGTCGTTGGTCTGAACGTCCAGAATCTCCACACCATCGTCACTGTCCTCGTCTTCCGAGGACACAGTGAGGTCGATCTCCTCCACTGCTGGGCCTGTGTCTGCTTCCTGGCGCTCGTACATGTCATTGAAGCGCACCAGACGCGGCAAATGATCGCGTGGGCCTGTCCAGTCCTCGTCCGCATTTAACAGCGCGTCCATCGTGACGCTGTTACTTCCTGTTGCTCTGTTCGTGGTCATCGTCGCTGGTCTGGACAAGAAGCGCCTGGGAAGCGTCAGGAACTGGTTCAAAGGAGGCAACGGCCAGCTACCAGAGCCTGTAGAGGGGGCGACACTAGCGGTAGCGGGAGGCGTCTGCATTGCTTGAGCTTGACTCGACCTGAGTATGCAGAGTGTAGGTAAGAACACGGGTAAAAGAAGTTGTCTGATTGGTGGATATTATCTTGGAGATTCCACCAATCACACTCCATATGAAGAAGTGCAGTTTGACTTTCAAGTGTAACAGCTACAGCTATAGTACAAGGTGGCGATGAGCGTCGCGGCGGCGCCGCATGAGCTGCTGCTGCAGGGCTATTTACACAAGCAGGTGTGTCTTATATGCATCCTCTCCCTCCTCTGCTGATGTACAACTGACACGGATGTTGCGAGCAGAGCAAACACCTGAAGATCTGGCGTATTCGCTACTTTATGCTCACCCAGGCAAGCCAAAGACCCAATTCTAAGCCGTTGCTGTCGACTACAGGCTAAATATCTGGTTGTATTTGAACTGTAGGATGATATCACGTACTCGACTAAGTCTGGCCGCAAACCGCGGTTGCTGCTGACGCTCGGGGATGTCCAAGTGGTGCGTTCACTTCACCGCTTGGCGTTGGAAGACGCAGCCTCATGTAGGATAGTACGGAGTCTAAATGCTGGCAATTGCTGCAGATCGACGATCAGAATCAGGTGCGACACCCAGGGAACTATGTGTTTGTGCTGCAGACGCCGACCAGGAAGCTCTTTCTGAGTGCGACGACGGAGCAGGAGAGACGCCGATGGGTTGCGGAGATAGTGAAATTGCTGCCTGGTTACGACGAAATTCATCGGACACCTTCAGACTCAATGATACGAATCGGTCGCAACCCGTCGAGTACAGTGATAGCTACACCCTTGCAAATTAATCGGAAAAGGACACACAAGCGCGCATCTAAAAGTCGACGGACGGAGCGAAAGCGCCAACAGCTTCCAAAGTTGAAGAGAACATACACCGAGATGTGGTTGGAGGAAGTGTTTACGCAGCCAAGTGGAAGCACGCGCGATGAGGTCCCCCTGTTGGATGCACTGTGTTTCGCTGGAATCCCCAAGGAGCTACGGGGACGAGCGTGGGCATGGATACTTGGAAACACGCTTCAAGTTAACCAGGATTTGTTTAACATTTGCAAGGATCGAGCCCAGGCCGTGCTTATGGAGATGTCTTTGAAGCGGGATGTGGAGCACTCTGTGGTGGAGACAACTACGGTCAGCTCTGAGAGCACAAGCGCCATGCTCGAATCGCCCACTAGAAGCGTTTCAAGTGTAAGCAGTGCTTCGTCTGCTTCAGCGATGACGAACGTGGAGGATAATGAAGCGTCATCAGCCGAAGCTGTGACTGGTTTGTCAACACCCGAGATCAGTGACCGCAAAAGAGCAAGGCGGTCGTCTGCTGTTCTACCAGTGCAGAACATGCTTCAGGATGCTGTTGGTATTGCGGAAATGCTCGTCGCGCATGGAGAGAGAAGCATTAAACTGGTAAATGTTGATATGCCACGCACTTTTGGCCACCACCCGCTCTTCCAGCCTGGTGCAGAGGGTACTGAACGCACGACGGAGGTGTTGGAGGCGTACATTTGTTATCGTCCGGACCTCGGCTACGTGCAGGGCATGAGCTATTTGGCTGCCACACTGTGCTTTCACATGGATAGCTTCACTGCGTTCAAGGCTTTAGTGGCTCTGATGAGTTCAAGCCTGCTTTTTGACATGTTCCGTCTCGAAGCGACGCGAGTAAGTGCTTGTGACTGTATTTTACCCTCAGGTCTTCAGACTAACATGTTGCTCTGATCCGTAGACGTTCCACTACATCGAGGTGTACAATCAAATCCTCGAGTATGAATTACCTTCCGTGTCGGCCCATTTCCAGGAGATTGGTATTGACGCGCAGATGTATGCTGTAGACTGGTACGCTTTCATTCCACGCGATAATTGTGCTTCCAAACTAACGAGGACGTCTGTGTGTAGGGCTCTCACTCTCTTCACTAGGAGTTTACCGCTAGACCTCGCGTTGCGCATCTGGGACGTCTACGTCCTGTTGGGCACGCCCTTCTTCTTTCAGGCCAGCATGGGTGAGGCATTTTACAAGAACTGGCCCGCTCTCGCCACTGACGAACTTATTACTTTACTTATTTCTGCTGTAGGCCTGTTGTCACTCTTCCAGGACTCACTACTGGCGATGGAGGCGGAAGGCATCATGCGACTGCTGCATAACTTCCCCAAGAGCACGTCATCACGAGAGCTTTTCGGAGCGATCGAATCCGTGAGTCTTTCGTGCGAGGAGATCACCGAGTTGCTGGCCGGAGGGAAACTCTGGTCACCCGATGAAGCTCAGCAGGTGCCTGTCAAGTTCCCCGACACCTACGAGTGACCACACACACAGCAGGCAAAGAGCCGCTTCAACTTGAAAGATTACCAGTTTTGCTTTGACACATGACGTACTCATCCTTGCCATCGTGTAGCCATTCCATCAAGGAAGATGGCTACAATCTCTCGACTAAGTATCGAAATAAACTTAAGCGCGTCTGAGGGCTCAAACCAGCCACTACTTTTCATATTGGCTCTATAGACTAACGGACCCCCTCGACTATGGCGACTCGCGGCAAGCCCAGCGTCTTCTCGGCCTTCAACCAGCTGCGCGTGAGTGAGGACTTTGACTCGGACAATGACAGCGCGGAGGAGCGGCAGCAGGAGCGCAAGGAGAAGCAAAAGCAGAAGAAAAAGTCGCGCAACAA
Source organism: Phytophthora capsici (assembly GCA_030324255.1). Classification (NCBI taxonomy): domain Eukaryota; phylum Oomycota; class Peronosporomycetes; order Peronosporales; family Peronosporaceae; genus Phytophthora; species Phytophthora capsici. Next base: position 568,265 of record CM059355.1, read on the forward strand.
GAAGAAGAGCAGGTTGTGGCCTACAGATGGTGCTGTTATTGCCGCATAGAGGCTTATTCTGACGCCTGTGTATTGCAGCGACTCTGCGCAGCTAAAGGACTTGGCGTTCGTGTCTGTCTCCAAGCCAAAGAAGTCCAAGAACAAGAAAAACAAAGCTGCAAACAATGCGCAGCCCCAATCGCCCACTGGATCGCCAACGGAAGACGCACAGCCTACTGATACAGCTAGCAATGAGAAGCAGGAAGTTGCAGAGCCGAAAAGATCCATGGCAGATATGATAAAGCAGCCGCAGAAGGTGCGAGAATATGACTCCCAGGCGAGTATTCTGGAGCTGACAGTTGACAACGATGTGGTTTAGATCGCTGCTGCATCGAATGGTGCGGAGAAGAACCCCCGAGCTCCAGTTAAGCAGCCACAAGCAGCACCTCCGCAGCAGCAAAAGAAGGTGAGAGTTTGGAGCAGATTAGTAGGTCAGTGAGTGGGTAGCAATGTGACGACCTGTTGTTTGAATCACTTTCAGGCGACGTCACCTCCGAAGAAACAGACTCAGCCTCAGCAGATTGCAACGCCACCAACACCCTCTGTAGCTTCCCCGTCTTCAGAGCCGCAGTCTTCATCGGAGACGGAGCTGGGCGCTGTGTACACGCCTTCGCACATCACGATCACGCGTGTTGACGGCCAGATGAAGCGAACGGTGGCGGTGACAGAAGTGATGGACCAGCTCCTTCGCTATACGCAGCAGAACGCGCAGCTCCTCATGGTGCAAGAGCAGCTCGGAGTACGTCGCTCTGGCCATTGGCTTCTTCGTTTAACTGGTTTGCTGACACTTTTTGTGGTCGTGTAGCACGCGAATCGCAACCTGCAGGACCAATTGCAGCGAAGTGCAGGTACGCCTTCGCGTCATTTCGCTGTCGATTTGCGTCGATCCCATGGAGCGCGAGGCATCCCACTTTGTGACTAACGAGATGTTGTGTATGATTTCTACGCTTTGGTGGGACCAACAGAGATGATCAACGGTCTGCAGAATGAAGTGACAATGTTCCGGCAGATGTGTTTGAATTTACAGGCCGAGGTGAGTCAATTGTGATCTTTTGGCCGATGTTGCGCAGTTGAAGGCAAGTGTGTGACCATGTGGCTCACTCGTCTGCGAACTCTCTCCATCTGTGCAGGTGTCGCTGCTCCGCTCCAGCACCACCGCCCCAGATGCCGGTAGCAATCCCCAGCCACAGCATCATCACCGTCCGCCGCCTGGCATGTCTTGAGTGCGGAGACCTGAAACAACTTTACGGGTGCCGACCATCCCCATGTAACACCCGTCCTCAATAGAAATCCGTTTAGCCCTCAGCGTGTAGAGCTCCGTCTCGCAACGTGAAGGATCGTGCGGTTTTGACCTGGAAGATTCTCACATTCGCAGCGCAGTTGCGTCCAGCTGGATTGTTTCGCTGGGGGTAGATAACGCCACAACTTCGACCGGTGTAATCGAGACAATTTGGAGCACCGAGTGGCTTCCTTTTGATGCGAAAGACCTTTTTCAGGTGGCAAACGTGTGGGTTTACATGTAGGAATCGGTCTGTTACGACGAGCGACAGTAGTGACGAGTGTTAAGGCGAGATGATTCACCAAGCAACAACCAGTCGCCGTGCCGCTTTTGCCGGCAAGAAACGTCCTCGTTTTTCCGAGTTACTAAGTAGTGACGGCGCATTTCACTCCACCCGCTGGTCGGGCATCACCCACTCTCGGCGTCGGGTTGTCACGGGTTGGCGTGCGTTGACAGTGTATTTTTCTGCACCACCTGTCCTCAGTCTGTACAACCGCCAAGTCTAGCGAACTGTATAACGTCTGGTCAGCTTCCTTTCCACCCTCCTCCTCTGCTCTTTTCGGGGCAGTCGCACTCTCTCTCACTTGCGGATTTCCCACCACGAGCAGCTCAACCCTTTGTTTCGGGTTACGTTTTTTGCATTAAAGTGTCAATACTTTTATATCTCTCGCCGCTATGGTAGGCACAATGCATCGACTCAAGAACAAGCTACGCAGTAGTAGACTACACAAGAAGGAGGGCGCGTGGGCTCTGGACGAGGACTCTTTGCGCCTCAAACAGCAGCAGGACGACGCCGTGCGCTTCGACCGCAGCACGACGCTGGCCGACACCGTCAACGTGACGGACGACGTGGAGGAAATGTTCTACGGCCGGAACACCAACCGCTCCACGACGGCCTCGGAAATGCCGCAGTACCGCACGACGGAGCAGATCCGAGGCAACAACTTGACGCTGTCGGCGCTGCACGAAGAGGCCGTGACGCCCTCGGCCAGCAACGTCAGCAGCAGCTTCTCGCAGTTCTCAGCCACGACGCCCAGCAACTACGCGGCTTCTACGCCTGGGAACGTGGGCAACAACACGTACCACGGCTTCTCTTCAGCTCTCAACACAGCAGGCACGTCCCGTGTCATTAGCGAAGACTTTGAACTCGAACGTCTTCGCTCCGAAGTGCTGGAGGTCAAGGAGGAGGTCAAAGCCATCCGACGAGAAGTCATGAACGAGCTTCACGTCACCCGCTACGACGTGCTCAAGGAGCTGACGCTGCTCAAGGGAGCCATCGCACAGCTGACCGCAGCGCAGCAGCACTCGTCTCCTTCCGTGTCATCCACAGAGAGCTCGTCATCCGACCCGTTGTCGGCCGAAGAACGCGCGGCTCTCACGCGTCAGACGTCCACGAAGACCTCGGCAGCTACGCGCGACCGCCTTGCAGCGTCGCGTCTCAATGTCCACAAGACGCCCCCGCCGGCCGCCCGTGCCAGTGTGAGACTTACCCAATTGGCCCCTGTAGCGGACAACGCGCTGTCGACGCCGTTGAGTTCGCAACAGATCAACGAGATGTTCCCGCTGATTGACTTCACTTCAGATCTCGCAGCACACGCACGAGGACTGACGCCTGGTTCGCGCACGTGGGCACTCACCCGCGTGGAGGAGTGGCTGGATGCACGCTTTAACGTAGGTACCGACACTCTTCTGGCCGTCGTGGGCGAGGGAGGCACAGGCAAGAGCGCGTTCCTAGGTACTGTGGCCCAGCAATTCCGTGGCAACCTGTTGGCCGCGCACTGCTGCCAGTTCGACCGCAAGAGCAAGAGTAGTCCGCGCAACGTACTGTTGTCTATGGTGCACCAACTTGTGGACAACCTCCCTCTATTCAAGAACCAGTTGGCCCGACTTAACCTCAAGTACGTACTGGAGGAGGCAGACCCGATTCTTCTTGCTGGAAAAGTGCTAGTGGACCCGTTGAATGCTATGGAGGAGCCGGTGCACGCTACTTTCATGCTCGTGGACGGAATCGACCAGTGCTCGGCCGGACCGAACGGCCGTAACGAGCTTCTCCAGTTCTTCGCACAGGTCATTCCTCAGCTGCCGTCGTGGATTGGATTCCTCATGTCGTCCAAGCCGTCGTCCAAGCTGGCTAAGCGTCTTCCTGTGTCGTCGGTCTTGGACTTTAGCGCGAAGAACGGCGCATTCGTGGCGGATGTTTCCTCGCTGGTCGATGACATCGCACGCAACTTCAGTGACGACGACGCTGCGGAAGCGAAGAAGGTGCTGAAACAGAAGAGCGGCGGCAACTTCGCGTACCTCGAGTTCACCAAGCAGGCTCTGTCGCACCCCGGAATGACAGCAACGAGCAAGGAAGGTGCTGTGCCGCTCGCAGTACTTCACGAGCTGCCGGAGACGTTGTACGACATTTACGCTGAGATCTTTGAGGACAAGTTCGGTCAGGGCCGTGCTCGTGTGTGGGGCAAGGCTAAGCCGCTGCTTCAGCTCGTGGTTGGCGCAGCATCAGGACCGTACTCCCCCGTGACAGAGGAACAGGCCAAGGAGCACTTCAAGCTGACGGCGGAAGACCTTCGTATGCTTCGCCGTTCATTTGTGGACCTGGTGGCAGTCAAACACGGCTCGTACCGCATCGAAAGCTCTGCGTTGTGTGCGTGGCTGAGTGATCCTGCTCGATCTGAAGAGCAGTTTTACTTCAGCATTGACGACGCACTCCACGCTCTGCGCAAGATGCGGCGCAACGTCTCGAGCAGCGGTCACTCGCACTCGGGCAGCTCCTCGGACAGCAGTGCAACTCACCACACGTCGTCACGAGCGAGCAGCCGAGTGACGGCATCAAGCAAGTCGCAGCAGCGATCACATACACGTCACGAGCCACGCACAAACCCTGGCAAACCCGTGGGCATTCTCAAGCGCGGCAAGTTGTAGATCAATTGAGTAGGACGGACTTTGACCAAATAAGTATTGATGTTGTTATCATTTACGCCGCATCTTCCCCAGTCGGTCCTTGCCCCCAGTGGCAGCTCGAACCGCAGACAACACGTGCGCAAAGTTCCCTGAGACGGGTCGAGATGTAGACGAAGACATCTCGATGGTCGCACCAACCTCACGGCCAATCACCTCTAGTGCAGTACGCAAGAACGCCAAAGCTCCTTCCGTCGTCTCTCCAATGCTCAAGACGCCAAACACCCCAGCGGTGAGACTGTCAGCAAGCAGGAAGAGTGTGCCCAAGGTCCTCTCCACGTCAAAGCACACGCCGTGTAGTCGGCAGGCGTGGAAGAAGGCGGTGTACTGCATGGTGGTCACGTGCGGATGGAACACGTACGAGCACACCACGAAGCAACGAGGCGCTCCTGCCAGGGATCCTTTAGCCAGTGCAGCTTCACGCAGCAACAGGTTTGTCGTTCCACCATTTCCGCTTCGTCCTGCATTGGCTGTCATCAGTGAACTGCTAGCTGCCGCCATTCGGTAAACTCCTGAATTGGCGTCCAACACGCCACGCGCGAGTAGATGGAAGCAGGCGAAGCTGGCAGCAGAGTCTGTGAGGAATGGATGCACGGCGAGTGCCCACAGTCTCGGTGCGCCGTTGCTCTTGTCGTCCTGGAAGACCACAAAGTCTAAGCTTACGTACCCCCAGACGTTGGTCTCCACTAGCAGCTTTCCTGCTGCGCTGCACGCACCCTGCCATAGATTCGATATCAATACAACTACTAGCATTAACGAAGTCAAGCGAGACTCACCTTAACCGCTTCGTGTGGTGCTGCAGTCTGTGGAAACGTGAACGCCACAGTCCTCCGATTCAGCCCGCCACCTCCAGTCGCCAGCATATTCAGTGTCGATGTCACGTGAACGGAGCCATCTGGGTCGACAAACAAGTTCGCGCGGATGTAGGCTGGCTCCAGCAATGCTGTCGACGTCTCCGGCGTGACGGCAATGGCTGTTGGGGGAACTGCTTCAATAACACAGCCGAAATGGCCGATAGCCTCGGCAAACTCGAGCCACGAGGGGAAAATGTCTTTGTGCACGGGCATCGCCAGCCGCGCTAACGTTCCTGGACGCTCCAGTTCTGTCAACACGAGTTTAGCGGCTGCATCACGTGGCCCTGGTTGCCGCCAATACTCCGGCGTTCGCTTTTCTCTCCGTAACTCACGCATCGCCTGCATCCCGGACAGATCCACGACCGCCTCCCCCACGCCAAGAGGGTCATAATCGAGCTTGAACAACCACTTGGGTTGATCCATGTGCGCAACGGCAAGCTTGGCCAGAGCGGAGAAGAGCTCGTGCTCGTCGTACAGCTCGTAAGTACCAGCGGGGACATTGACATCCGCTCGAATCAACAACCGCTTGCCTCCCGAACGCGTGAGCAGCGGTAGAGCTTGAGCTGGTGGCGCGCCGAGGATCGGCAAGTCCAACGTCATCGCTAGGCGCTGATCCTCCGCACCAGGCAGTCCCATGACGAGATACGCTTCTTTCCCAGCAGTGTAATGCCGAATGCGCCGAAGACAATGCGGTGAGTAAAGCAGCAAGGACGAGAGCGAGAAATGCGCTGGAAACCGCGTGGCTTGCTCGGGAAAAAGTAGTTTGACTCGAGGTCGACTGTCAGCGAGGCCACCAAGCTGTAGCAGCTTGATGAAGTACTGGGAAACGTCCGTCGTGAGCTCGAAAGGCGACACGTACACTAGAAGATCCACGCGGGAGTCCAACGCAGCAGCGCAGATCCGAGTGAGTTGAAGATTCTGCCGCACTGCCAAGTTTTCAGCACTGAGACGCGAGTATTCGTCGAGCGACAAGGACGGCACGTGGACAACGACACGCCGGTGACTTGCGATCTGAGCCCATTGGGATTTTAAGCGGTGCATCCGCGCTTCCCATTTCTCCAGTTGCTCACGTCGAACCTCTCGTAGTCGAGCTTTAAGAGCTGCGTGGCAGCTGTAGGCGCGCCAAGCAAGCTGAATTCTGGTGGCGTTAATGTCCCTGGCTCGAGACCGAGCGTACCGGCGACGGGCCGCCCACATCCGAACAAAAGCTTGGATGGTAGTGGCAGCACGGCGCTTGCGGTCTCTTCCTTTGTATCGCTGGCCTGGACGTCGCAGTGCGGCCATCACCTGCTCTTCATTGACGATGCAGGACAATAATTCTCGCTTTGAGAAGCGAGGTTGACCAGTAGCTGCTAGGGAGAGCAAGCGCTGACCATCCACGTACGCCAGGGGAACAAAATAGTGAGTGAGAAGTGTCTCGAGAGCTCGTAAGGCTTCTTCCACGCTTCCCCAAAGCTCCTGTGCCACCCGGTGGAACGAGATGAACTCGGGGGTATCTCTCATCGTCCGTCCCTTGTGAATCAAAAACTGGTGCAAACTGTAAGCATCCAACAGCTCATTGTATCCCCGGATCTTGTCGACGTTGGCGCCCAGCTCCTCCGTTTCTTCGTCTTTGTCCTCATCCTTCTGCTCTTCGTCCGAAACATCATCTGGCTGGTCGCTAAAGCGGTCTCGGTTGTCCTCCACGTCGTCCTGGTTCGTAAAGGCGGCAATTGCAGCAGACACAAGAGATTTTTGCCTCGCTGATCTCCCGTTCTTGTCGTTTGCGGACGCTGGGAACGTCATTGTGACTCGACTAGCACCTTGTCTAGCTGATCCCCGTCTTGTGCTCTGCCGTCTCGTACTGTCGGCTGAGGAAGTCGACGACGTCTCGGGAGCAGGTGGTGGCGGTGTCGGAGGCGCTCGAAGGTCGAACTTGAGAGCTGCCAGGTTGTAACCTGTGGACTGAGTGATAGGTGTCGGCCGTGCTGATTGCTCGGAGCGATCGTAGATTCTGGTCGCTCTCTGCTTCATAACACCGTCGTTGGCACCGCTGGCAAACGCTGGTGTCAGGTCGGCGTATGCAGGGAGGAATCCACGCGTGACGAGGTTCAACACGCCGTGCTTGGCGTCTTCTTCGCGCAGTTCGGGCGTTGGTGCAGTCGGATCCGCTTTGTTTACACTGGGCAAGAGGCGGCAGTGCTGGGTGGTTTTCTTACGCATGAGACGGCCGTGCTGGAGCCCGAGATGTCGCTGCCAATGCTGAGGTGACGGCATCAAAGACTGGCGAATCTCAACACTGCTGTTGCGGAATTGCTACAGACAACTTCACATTAGTATCGCATTTCAACACAGCACAACGTTAACCCCCCCGTTCACCTCTCGAAAGAATTCCACGGGGATGGAGCTGGCATCCGTCCGTCGAGGCTTATAAGCCCTTCTGTATCCACTGCGGTGCTTTATCAACGGAGGGTTTGCAACTGTGACAGCAGGGAGGACAGTGCCGCTCTGACTCTGGTTGTTCGGCTCGAAACTGCTATTGACCATCCCATTGAGCACTAGTTCCGCTTTCGCCCGAAGCTCCGTCTCCGTTCGCTGCAAAATCGCGTTGAAGGCCTGCACCTCGGCGGTTGTCACCACTGCACTATGGCGCATGGGGGACGAATTGGCCTCCACAGCCGCCGCTGCTGCTGTCATTTGCTCCCGCATGACACGGAGCTGCTCCTGCGTCTGCAACAACAACCGCCCCACATCCTCCACGTGATGTTGTTGCTGCACCTTCTCCATCTTCACAACGTGCTTCCTTCAGCCTCCAATTATACCCGACAGTCTCCGTGCTCTTGTGCCTGATAAGAATAGGAGCTTCACGAGAGCTCACTTGTCAATTGTCCTGCTCCTCAGTAAAAGCCAAGCATGAACATCTTGCGAGTTCCCGAGGTCGGCGCGGCAACTTCAGGTGATAAAGCGCGACCAACTTCGTGCGAGGGATACGTCACCAAGCGAGGCCATTTCCGCAAGTCTTGGCGTGTGCGATTCCTCGTCCTCGATGGCTCCAACCTGCAAGTCACGTACTACGAAAGTCGAGCTGCTTGTCACCCAACTACGGGCGAGGCGTCACCACCCAAAGGGAGCTTCTACCTGTCAAGTATCGAGCCACACGAGTACGTCGTCGGCGTCATGGGAGCTGCTGGTAAACCGTTCGGCTTCAAAATGGTCGGGCATGCCCCTAAGAAGGGGTACGTGGAGCTGGACGTGTTCGTGGAGACGGTGGGCGACCGCAACAAGTGGCTTGAAGTCGCTCGGAACGCGCTGAGTGCCAAACGGCAGCTCACTCGACAGGCTATTGACCAGAGTGTGAGCCCCAACAAGAAGAATCTCTTCGGCTTCAGTGTCTCCTTATCTCCCCAGCCAGCACTGTCGCCCCAGAAGCAGATGCAGACTCTGACGAAGAACAAGGATGACCTGCTCTCCGACGCTCTGCGCGATATCGAAGCCGCCAAACAGATTGGACGAGAAGCATGCAACGAGATCGTCATTCAGGGAGAGAAGCTGGACGCAATCGAGCAGGATCTGAGCGCAATCGACCGAGACTTGGACTTCGGAGATAAGCTGCTGCGTCGACTCAAAAGCCCAACGCTGCACATGTTCTCGAACGACTCGCGGCCGAAATCCACTTCCAGTTCCAAAGCAAACTCGCCCCAGCGATCGCAACAGTCTGGAGGCAGCAGCCCCACTCGTCTTGCACAGGCCGCGGAAAGCAGAATCGACCCTGGAGCCAGTGACTTGGAACGACTGGCCCAAGCGCTCGGCGAACTGGAGCTACAGGCGGAGCTTCTAAACGACGAGGCCGGTCACAGTACGCAGCAGATCCAGACAATTGAGCTCCATCTCTCGACCGTCACTGGGCGCGTGGAGAAGCAGACGAAACAGGCGTCCGCGACTCTGCGTGCCGGCCCCAGACTCTTCTAGAAACTCAAAAAGCACAGTAACAGCAGGTTGGAACTCTCCTTCTGCAGTTCGAACCTCTCCACATATCCATTTAATCTTCTCCCCTCTTGTTCCTGTCTTAAATCAGTGCTTGGTATCTAGAAAATGGGGCGTGGCGGGCCGCTCTTGCGGTCCATGAAGTACTGACGTCTGAGAAGCTGGTGGTGGCGCTTGAGTCCCGCCTCCATATCCTGCGTCTTCCAGCGAGCGCTTTCCTCTCCTTTTCCTTCGAGTTCCTCAGCGTTGACTCGTTTTCCATCGCGGTAGATGAAGCGCTGGACGCCTGTGTCTGTGGCAGCAGTCGATTCGGTGTCAGACCAGCTAGAAAATAGCTACAATAAACAGGAAAAACGCACTGGATTCGGCTCGAGGCGTGACGATCTTCAGGTATCCGAGTGAGGACTGAGCGCGTTGGAGGAGCTTGGAAACTCTGGCAATATAAAGTGGAATTAGAAAAAAAAATTGGACGACAAGGGGGTTACTGGGCCGCACTCTTTGGGGTCCGTCAGGTCTTCGTGGCTGCGGAACTCGCGGCGGATCTGATCGATGGACGTCTGACGCTTGGGCTCCGGTAGACTCTGCGCCAGACGCAGCAGCTTCTTGTACAGAGGACGCAACTCACGCGCAGCCATTGTTGGTCGATTTTTGATATGCGGCTGGAAAAGTGTAACCCCTCAGAGAGGGTTACCCTGCTGAGGGTTACGGAATTTAGGATTTTGGATCCTAGAAAATTCAGGAACCCGTATGTCAAACCTAAATTCCAGCTGTTTTTTATGTTTTGGTCAAGAAACCCCCGTAAATTCTAATTTAATGATCCTGACAATTGGAGTGACAATCGCTTCCTCGTTTTATAATAAAATGTTTTCCGCCGAAGAAGCTTGTCGGATGACCTTCACACTCCTTCGAGGTTGCAGTCCGCAACTTGCAGAACGACAGAGTCGGTCAAGCAAATCTCAAAACGTGAGCATTGAAACCTTCCCTCCATGCATAAAACCTCGATCATCAGATCTCGCGTTGCTGTACATGACCTCAATGAGGTCACACCGCATTTCGTTATTGTCACCACTGGTCCAAACTGCGCACCGATACGTGAGGAGCGATGAACTTTCGGATCGTCCTTCTCGTCCTCGCTTCGCTTGCAGCGGCCCAGGCCCAAGTCATCGGCCACGACCAGGTTCGGCCATTCCCGCAACCAAAGCCCGTCACCGTCTCCGAGAAAGCAGCAGTACAGTTTAAACCACAGCTTAAAATCGCCGACGGGTGTCACCCGTACCCTGCCGTTCAGAAGGATGGCTCCATTACCGGAGGTCTCAAGTGGAGTGGACCGCAGGACGGCGAATGCACAGGCTCGAAGCTCGGCTCTCAGATCTACGCTCGCTCCGCGTGGGTGAATGACGTGTGGGCCATCATGTACGCCTGGTATTTCCCGAAAGGCAGAGGGGCAGTCCCTCTTCCTCTTATCACCCGTCTTTTCGGACACCGTCATAACTGGGAGTACGTCATTGTGTGGATCGACAACCCCAAGAGCAAAAACTCGACCATTCTTGGCGTATCGATGTCGGCTGCAGTCGGGTACGCTAGCCAGACGCCCCCTGAAGCGATGTATGTGGATGGCGACAGTGTCAAGCTCGAGTACTACTACAACCATCTCTTAGGCAGCACATCCCTGCAGCTCACGGAAGACACGGGGGAATTCCAGGACCTCATTACATGGGACGAACTCTCGAAGCTGGCACGATACTCTCTGAACCACACAGACTGGGACGAGACTCTGTTCGACTTAGCAGGCCTCAAGATGCCACTGAAGGACGGGGTGTTCCAGGAACTACTAGACAAGGCATGGCCGTTTTAGGATTTTACGACAGATTAATTATTAAAAAGAAAAAAAAACTCCAAAAAATGATTAGGTGGAAATATTTATTTTTCCTAATGGACCCAGTTCGGAACAAGCGGAGGAAGATGGCGTCTGGAGTCCGGTGCGTCTCTCTTTGTGTGTCTCTCTGTCTGTCCTTCTCCATTCTAACCACTTCTTCTTCTTCTTCTCTCTACCTGCAGCTTAGCGGAGACGCTGGTGACGTCGCCGGACTCGTCTGTAGCCACGTTCCACATCGCCGGCTGGAAGACATGTCCGTCCTTCGTCAAAGCTGGAGAAGTGGCTACAGCCATGCAAATGCTCTACCCCGACAGAGTGACATTTGAACTCCATCCGTTTGAGGACCGAGAAGCCTTCAAGCACTGGCTTAGTGAGTCCCAGGACGAATTTGCCACGAGCTTCGGAGTCGATTCCAAGGCCACGAAGCACGTGACGTCCCCGTTCGTATGGACCAGCAACCCCACAGCTTTCGTGGGTGGATGCGACGATCTACTGACTTATTTCCGATCGGGTGTCGGAGTGGGGAACCCTCAAGGTGCTACGCCTAATGGAAGCCCGACGGAAAAGACTGCCGAAGCTGACGTCCCGATGTCTGAAACTAGTGTGGAGGAGACTTCAACTGCTGATGCTGAAGAGACCAACTACGACTACGATCTAGTGGTGATTGGCGGCGGATCTGGAGGCCTGGCCTGCTCCAAGGAAGCGGCCTCTTTCGGTCAGAAGGTCTGTGTACTAGACTACGTCAAGCCGTCGCCTCAGGGCACGTCTTGGGGTCTAGGGGGCACGTGTGTCAATGTCGGCTGCATCCCCAAGAAGCTCATGCACCAAAGCTCTCTAATTGGCGAGGTCATCCACCATGACGGCGCTAACTTTGGCTGGAATCTTTCGTCTGGGGATGGAAACGCTCCAACTTTTAACTGGAAGCAGTTGGTGTCGAACGTGGACGGGTACATCAAAAGCATCAACTTCAAGTACAAGGTGGAGCTACGCAGTAAGTACGTTAAGTACGAGAACTTCCTGGGCTCTTTCGTTAACCCCCACACATTGGAGTTGTGGCACCCTCGCAAGGGCACAAAGCAGATCACTACACGTGATGTGGTCATTGCTGTTGGTGGTCGACCCAAGGAGTTGACCTGTCCAGGTGGAGAGCATGCGATTTCGAGTGACGATATTTTCTGGATGAAGAAAAAGGAGCCAGGCAAGACTCTTGTGGTTGGCGCGTCGTACGTGGCCCTGGAGTGTGCAGGCTTCCTGAAGGGCATGGGCTACGATGTGAAGGTGATGGTCCGATCCATTTTGCTTCGTGGCTTCGACCAGGACATGGCCGACAAGATTGGCGAGTACATGGAGGTGCAGTCAGGTATTGAGTTCATTCGGAAGACAGTACCGCAGTCCATCACGAAACTCGAGAACGGTCAGCTGCTGGTAAAGTGGACAAGCGAAGACGGAGAGAGTTGTGAGGAAGCTTTCGATACTGTGCTTAACGCTACTGGCCGTGATCCTGATGTGGCGAAGCTGAACCTGGACAAGGCTGGAGTGAAGCTGAATGAGAAGTCTGGACGCATCTGGGTGAAGAACGAGCAGACGTCGACGCCCAACATTTACGCCATTGGTGATGTTATCGACGCGCCAGAACTCACGCCTGTCGCCATTCAGGCTGGACGATTGCTTTCGCGTCGTTTGTACAATAACTCGACGGTGCAGATGGACTACGAGAAGGTGTGCACAGCAGTGTTTACTCCTATCGAGTACGGGTGCTGTGGCATGTCGGAGGAGGACAGCAAAGAGCGCTTTGGAGAGGACAACATCGAGGTTTACCACACGAACTTTGTGCCGCTGGAGTGGTCGTTGTCGACGGACACGCGCACAGCAGCAGAGTCGTGTTACTTGAAGGTGATCTGTGACAAAACGCGTGATAAGTTCGTGGTGGGCTTCCATTACCTTGGACCGAATGCTGGCGAGGTGACTCAAGCCATGGGGTTGGCCATGAAGTTGGGCTTCACGTACGACCAAATGGTTGATACCGTCGGCATTCACCCGACGACGGCCGAGTCGTTCACGACTCTGGAGGTGACGAAGAGCAGTGGTGGAGCGACCACTGGCGGGGGTTGCTGAGGTTAAATTCCCCCCTGCTTTCCTCCAACGCCTCCCGGGACTTTGTCAATTGAGTCATTCGGGAGGTAGAAAGGAGGGGGAGAGGAAGCAACTGACGGAGGCCAGGCCAAGAAGCTTCTCTACTGAGTAATTCACTTGAGAAGTGCTCAAAAGATGAAGCCTAGTTGGCTTGATGGGAGACTAGTGCTGAGTAATGACGCTCTTTCCGGAAATCCTTAGCGGGAGGGGAAATCGAGCTGAGAATCGGTGCAGTGGAGTCTTCCACGTCATGAGTCGCTGCTTCCTCGTGTCGTTCGTCTACTGTTGAACAGTTACTCAGACGAACGAGACGTACTACAAGAGATAAACCGTACCAATCCATCATCTTGATCGGTAGCACTAGCCATTTCTAATCTTCGCTACCATCTGTCCGCTCCTTTTCCTCTTTTGCGTTGGTCTCTTCCTACATTTCCACAATCGCTCAGTAAGTATGAGGTTCTTACGTGGCAGCGCTCTCTTCTTTCCTCTTCTTCTTCTTCTCTCGCTGGTGCTGTGCGTCACTGGCCAACGCCGTCTGGACGCCGGACTGGGTGAGGGTCAAGTGGTGCAACATCCTCCGCCCTTCTTCATCGTGGACGGTCTGGACTTCCAGGGGATGGCGCTCGCTTATTTACAAGAGCAGGGAGTTAACACAAGCATCGAAGCTCAGAGCTGGATGGAGCAGCACGGCTACACGTCATTGCGTGCTATGCTGGACGATGAGTCGCTGTACCAGGTGACGGAGGAAGCTATCTTTGAGTGCGGCCTCACGAGTCCCAAGACCGAGACGCAGCCCATCCCGACCAACAACTCGTTCCAGACTTCGGGCTACACACTGGACGGCCCGTGCGAGGTCTGGCTGGACGACACTAAAGTGTCTGCGGGCCGCAACTGCCACACCGAATTCCCACAGGGCCAGCACCAGGTTGACTACAGCTCGTGCGGCGAGTCCTGCACGTTGTCGTGGTACTGGCTCGGCATCAAGTACGTCGAAGGAATCTACTCGTGGCAAGTGTACAAGAACTGCGTGGGCCTCGGGACAGCTGCCACGGCCTGAGCTGGTGTACTGTTGGTGTTTGTTACGCGTTGCATGTGCTCATAAAGAAATACTACTTAGTATCACCAAAAACTCAATTTACCATTGCAGGACGCGCGCAATTTTGGCGTTGACTGTGATGCCGTTGTGAATAGGTTGCGATGATCGCGTTGTACAACTTGTAGGACGGAACTCACCTCTACGTGCACCCACGCAACTGGTGCGTGTAGCAGCTCGACCACCGACATGGCGTCAGTTGCTGCAATAGCACCAGAACCAGCTGGGAGGTGGAGTGTCAAGTCCGACACGCTTTCGGTGGGGGTGATCGGTGATCGCGTGCGTTTGTTGCAAGAACTTTGGACGCGTTGCAGATGGAGTTGCATCGCACAATACCGGTAGATGCACTCTGGCATCTCTCACTTCTCCAGTTTTCAGCGATAGTGAATTACCCAAAGTCAATTTGTCATTGCCGGTTGATTTTTTCTGTCCGAGGATTTTCAATTCGTCTACGGTCACTTGACAGGGGACAAGGACGCACCCAGCAGACATCCTTGAGCGTGACTAAGGATATTTGAAGAAGTACTCTACACTAGCGTTGCCTCTACTTGCGCTGGAATTGAAACTTCGATTGCAAACGGTCGCTCCGATTTGCTCTGGAGAACGACTATCACAACGGCAGATCGTAGCTGTAGAGGAGAGATCGTTTGTCCCCTTCCAACTACCACGATGGTTTGCCTCTGCATCCGCCGCGACACCGGCTGGCGGTCACCTTTGACCGCGAGAAACGCTGTTCGCACCGTCGGTAGCCTCTCTCGACTCCACCAGACCAGACACCAGGCAATGTCTCCTCAGTGTGAACTGCATAACGTTCCCCGTCACTCACTTTTCAATCTTCCGTGTCGTCGCCACAGCACTTCCCGTTCTACAATGGCTCCTTCCCTGCTGTCATCCCTCACCGTGGCTGCTGCGCTTTCCAGTGCTGCTCTTCTTGCCCCCACGGCGGACGCTCACCAGGTTGTCCTTCTGCCAGCACCGACCTACACGACGGATAACAAGGACACCAAGTACGCGCCTCTTGCTTTCCTGGAGAGCCAAGGGTTCAAGACCGTCGAGGACTTCAATGGATGGCGCCGTAGCAACGGGTACAAGACTCTGCGCGCCTTCATGGACGGTGCCAAGTACACTGTCACAGACGGAGCTGACTACTATTGCGGCTTCACGAACGCCAAGGCAGCTCCGCAGCCCATTCCGGATGGCACAATGCGTTCGACCGGGTACACGCACGATGGTCCGTGCGAGGTTTGGCTCGACTCCACGCGCGTCCTCCAGTAGGACAACTGCCACGAGACGTTCCCGGGCAAGACGTACAACCTGGACTACAGCTCGTGCAAGGGCTCGTGCATGCTGCGTTGGTACTGGTTGGGAACGCGCTTCCTCAAGAACGAGCACTCGTGGCAGGTGTACAAGGCCTGCATTCCTCTTTCATCCTCTGCTCGTCGTCTTGAAGGAGCTGCCAACGAATCGGCCGCCATTGAATTCTAAAGCACCCGTCCAGATCCAACGCGAAGCTTATGGTCGATGAATGGTCATAACTTACGTAAATGTTTGAAGTTTTCGTCCTTTAATCCCTAAAACGCGTTGGTTCGTTGAATGTGTTCACATCGTTGAGATGCTCGAGTCAAGATGCTTCCGGCGATGCTTGCACCGGTACATCTGGGATCTCTGAAATGAAGGAAGTAAAGGTGCGAGGCGCAGTTTCACTGTACTAATGAAGTACTGGTGGTCTTCGTTGATCAGTGAAAGCGGATTAGGGACTGACTAAGTTATCGTTGAAGCATTGCAATAAATGATACTACCGGTAGTAGTAAGTTGCTAACAACATCTACGTGTATTTTGACCAACGAACAAACTTAACTGCACAGCACCTTCGATCGCTGCTTGACATCTTAGAAGTCGGCGATCGCGGACTCGTTGGCTGCACCTTCCAGACGACGGGCTGAAGCGGAAAGCGGCACACAGGCCTTGTAGATCTGCCACGAGTACTCGTTCTTGAGGTACCGGACACCGAGCCAGAACCAGTATAACGTGCAGGTGGACGTGCAAGAACTGTAGTCGATGGTGTAGTCCTTGCCGCTGATAGCCTCGTGACAGTTGTCGTACTGCATGACCATCGTATCGTCCAGCCACACTTCGCACGGACCGTCGTGCGTGTACCCGGTTGAGCGCATTGCGTTGGCGTCCGGAATGGCCTGCACGTCACCGTTTTTATTGGTGAAGCCACAGGTGAAGTCCGCACCGTCACTTACAGTGTAGGAGGCACCGTCGTTGAAGGCTCGCAACGAATCGTAGCCATTGTCTTGGCGCCAGGCCGTGAAATCCTCCTGGGTGGCGAATCCCTGGTCTTCCAGGAAGGCCAATGGAGCGTACTTGGTGGCCTTGTCATCCGTAGTGTACGTAGGCGCAGGTAGCAGCACAACCTGGTGGGCATCGGCGAGTAGTGCAGCACTAGAGATAACAGCAGCAGCTGAAAGAGAGGGCACGAACGAAGGAGCCATCGCGCGCGTTGGTAAGTTAGTTTGCTTGCTTTGAGTCTGGTAAATGCGGAAGTGACAAGACTTTCAAACGAAGCTGTGGGGCTTGCGCAGGCAGAGCTGGAATCGGGTCTTCTACTAAAGCGTTCATGTACGATCCTCGAGTCCGCGTGATACCAAGTTACTCAAAGGCGACGCGTACCATCGTCGGAAAAGGCAGGACGATCACGTTCCATCCGAATTCCAGATAGGGTAAGAGCGACCTCAAACCTGCTGCCTTAAGTCAGCGGTTCTTGGAGACGTTCGATCTCTGCTGATGAAGGTGGCGCTGTCGTCGTCGCAGTTGTAACTCATCGGAAGTTTTTACATGGCGTCTGAAGCTTTGGCCCAATACCTTTACAGTCGGGTAGGACAATTGTCAAGCGTTACTACAAACGTCTCAGTTTTCTTCGTACTCCGGGGTCCAAAAGGTGGCAGTAATATCAAGATAACACGCAGAAATCATGGTCTCCGACTGCTCTGTATCCATGACGTTGATACCCTTCGCAAGTCCTTGTTGCGCGATATTGTGTAAGATCAGCACCGTGTCAAAGTGGCCATAGCTCGCGGCGAGACGTATAGCTTCGCTAGTAAAACCTTCCTCCATATTCTCAAACAGCCACCGAAGTACGCGCAAGTGGCCACCACGAGCTGCGTTATCCATAAATGGTCTTCTGCATTCCAGTTGATGTCTGTGGAGCCATTTTACAATATTTAAACGGCCAGAGAAAACACCTTCTTCTATTGCGGCATCCGTACAACCTTCGGTCCGGTTTTCATGGAGCCATTTTAGCGTTTCAAAGTGGCCAGGATACACCGCATCATTCATGGCGTCTGTCGTGCAGCCCTCACTTCTGTGCTCGTGTAGCCATTTGACCACATGCAGGTGGCCATTACCCACAGCTCTATCCATTGCATCAGTGGTGCATCCTTCCTTTCGATTAGCATGTAGCCATTTCACAGTCTCCAGGTGGCCATTGCCTGCAGCGCCATCCATTGCATCTGTAGTGCAGCCTTGTGAGCAATTAGAATGAAGCCACTGAACAACTTCCAGGTGACCGTGAGCAGCAGCAACATCCATCGCCACTGTAGTGCACCCTGCAGTGGTTGGCGCGGCAGTTTTAGCTGCCTTTGATTCAGTGCGCCGTCTTTTGAGAGCCTGTTCATCTCCTGTTTTGCCTCCGACTTGCAGCAAATACTGCACGATCGCTAAATGTCCCTTGCCTGCTGCTGCATCCACCACACTACAGAAAGTATCACCAACCTCGTCAACGTCTTTGCTGTATCCATACCATTCATCCACTTCGCCACGGACCCAAAACAGAGTTATAGTAGGATCAGAATGGTACTCAGTGTAGATCCACTTGACCACGTCCAGAAACCCTCTCTCCGCAGCCAACATCATCGTCTCCCCCGACACTTTCTGAATAATCTTCTGGGTGTTGGTGTCTGATCGAAAGTGCCACAAAAGCTCGTCAATCCTCTGGCTTACTCTGCGCTTCTCTGTGTCTTCTTCTGCTTGGTTGCGCGGTTTGTCGACTCTGGCGTACAGGTACTTCGCGACTTCCAGGTGTCCGTTAATGGCAGCAGCATGAATGGCTAGACTCGCTTCTCCACCGAGACAAGTAACGTATGTGCGACGCGAACTTTCGCCAGTCCTCTTCGTATCGTACTCGTAAGAGCCGCTTTCATATCCGAGCATGTCGTCCTTTAGATCGCGGTCGATGATCCATTGCACTACCTCGAGCTGTCCTGCTTCCGCTGCCTTGAGCAGTATCCCAGTACCCACCTCAGTGAAGTTTGCGTTGTCCTGGAACCACTGCAAACGTTCCACGTGGCCGTTGACCGCAGCCCCTTGCAGTCCATTAGCTGTGACTCCGGAAACACCCTCGCCAATGATGTCCATAATCTGCTCGGACAGCTCTTTGTTTCCAGTGGTAAATGCCGCATCTAATGCAACAAATTCGTTTCTCGCCGCACCTAAAACTTGGGGAGTTGCGTACATCCACTTTACCAATTCAGTGTGTCCAGCCAAAATGGCTCGAGCGGTATCCTCGCCGCCAAAGCGAATATATCTCCCTCTTTCCCAGTTCTCCCTCTCCTCGTCCCAATCTTCGCCAAGGAATTGATTATCCTCTTGGAGGCGGACCACCGTGCCATTGTCGCAGAAGAACTGGAGGATTTCCAGCGCTCCAGCTGCCGCCGCCTCATAGATCACTTTCCGTCGCACACCGTACGGGAATCGCTCAAAGAGCCACTGCACGATGTCCAAACGATTCATCTTCGCAGCCTCCAGCAGACACAACGTGAACTGGAGCTTCCCGTACAATTTCTGCGAACGTAGCAGATTCCTTACAGACCAGAGCCCCCACCCATTAGGTTCCAGATCCGCAGTAGTGTTCCAAATGCGGTCGAGTAGCGCCACAGACCCAAACTTGCACGCCTTGTGTAGCGGTTGCTCCACAGAGGAGTCTGCGTACAATGATACGGTGCTAGTGACATGGGTGAGAGCGTCGAACGCCGGTCTGGAGCGGAAGACGAGCGCTACGGCAACTAGTGGAGTCGCCATGTTCGTTTCTATTTTTTCAAAAGAAGCAGGAACTCGACGATTTTAGTAAAACTAGATAATTGCTATTTAAACGTTGCAACAAATTATATTGCAATTATTGCTTAGAATCAACCAACAAACCACTGGGTGTTTGATACTATTGGTACCAAAAATAAATAATTTAAGGGAAATGAAACAAATTTATTTCCAAAAAAAATGTTTTAGGTTTTACACGTAGAAAATATTTTTCATGTAGAAGCCTAATAAACTTAGTTACTCGTCAAGCCACCCCCGTACCTTTCGCCACAGCTGCTCCTTTTCACGCTCGATTTCTTGTCGGTATTTCGATTCGTTCGTGACTTTGAGCCATTGCGCACAAATACGGCGGAGTTTCTGCTTTTGCATCCTCTTCACAGCTTTAGACACCAATTGGAGCTCGTAGACGCGTTCGTCCACCAAACGTTTGTGCCAGTGTGTCCACACGCGTTGAAGAGAATTCCGCTGGTTCTGGCAACGCACTGCCACTCGACGAGCGCCCATTGCCTGGTGATAACATACCAACCCCCTAAATGCTCGTCGCTGTAGAGAGTGACAGTAAAACTTCGCTGCTTCTTCCAGTCGCGCGCGTTCTCTTCGTCGCCGAAGCTTCCGACACATTCGCACGAACTCTCGCCATTGTTCCCAGTGCAAATACACAGTCCTGAGCTCGTGCCATCGAGTGGCATTGCGTGCAACTCGCTCATTGAGTGCATGGTATTGTCGCCACGGCAGCAGCGCGTAGTAGAACAACAGTCGGCGGCGATTGTGCTTCTTCGCTTTGTAGTGTTGGGCGATCAGGTGCTCCCGTCGCTCCTGCTTCTCCTGTTGAGCGAGTGCTTCGGCAACTTTTCGTTCCCGAACACGCGCTTTCTCCTCCATCCGTTGCTGTAGAAGAAGAGCTTCACGAGCCTCACGTTTCTCCTCCTGCTCTTTTTTCTTCTTCTGCTCTAGTTCTTCATATTTTCTCTTCAGTTCTTCACGTCGTTGCTTCCGCTCAACTGCACGCTGTTCCATTCTTTTGTACACTTTGTCGACAGGTCTCGAAGTTCGTACCAAATTTGTTTCCAATGGAGGAGAATCTTGATGTCGAGATTCTGTCATACATTCGTTCTCGTCACTCATTGCGGTGCCTTCTGACCACGCAGTTGTTCGTCTGCGCGTCAAAGCCTTACGATTACTTGTACGCTCACAGGTTCTAGAATCGCACTCTGCTTTTTCGGAGTCCAAAGTATCTGTTTGATTGTCCGAGTCATATTCCTTCTCCAACGTTTTCTGCCTCTGAAGCCTCTCCATAAGTCGTTGAGTTTGAGCTCGACGTCTCGCTGCAGCTTCGGAAGCTTCACGCTGCTCCTTTCGCTGTGTGACGAACGCTATCCACCGGTAAAACCACCTCGGTAAGCATTTCGACCGATGAAATTGCTTGGCTCGTTCATTCTTTTGATGATCTTCTACCAATTTTAAACGTGCTCGCTCTGCCTCCCTCTTTTGAATCCGACGGTGCGTATATCGCGTCCAGGCCGTCATGATGCGCTTTCTTACCCGCCAGTTAAACTCTGCAGCCACCTGAGCTTCTTGTTCAGTCCTGCACTCCGCGTATTGCCGCCACCAATTAAACACCCGACCCAGCGTTTCGACTCGAAACTTTCGCTGTTGAATTCGTTCTTCGATGATCGCAGCGTGGCGATTCTCCAGATTGAGTCGCTCAATTTGCGCTTCTAACCGTCGTTGCTCCTGGGCTTCATCCTTGTTATTATCGGTGGCAGCAGATTCCAGTAGCTTCAACATTACTTTCTCTTCAGCGACCTTCGCTTTGCGGGCTTTCCGTGCTTCTTGAAGCTGTTGCTGCCGACGTTCCATCGGTAATTGCTGGGGTGGAAATAGTCGAGAACGAGACTTTGCGTTTGTCGTTGTGCTGGTTTTGATCTCAGCACTACTATGAGTTGGTGGTTGTCGCTGTTTACGTTCGGGTCGGGATGAATGCTTGAGTGTTGGCTGTTGGTTGTCGTATTTAGTTTGGGATAATGGTACCGTGTCATTCCATCTTGTACGCACATTATTGGGCTTCTCCGTGCCTAAGAGCATCCGTTGCGTCTCAGCCTTTTGCTTTGGGCGTTGATTCCGGTGGTCTGGTGCTTGTCGTAGCGCATCCACCTGGTTCTCCAGCTCGAAACGGACCCGGATGATCTTTTTCGCTTCAGCTGCAACGCTGTGGTCATTTCCATCTTGTAGGGGGTCAAAATGTTCAACTTTCGTGTGTAAACGCAGTTCAGGGGCACTGGCAAAGGCATTGCGTCGACCAAGTAGCTCGTCAACACACTCACGACTTAACTCTTCCTGCTCTTTTGGACTGGTGTTGAGTGCACGCAGCAGTTGCTCAGAGATTGAAGGAGATCGAACTTGGTTCTCGTGCTCAGGGCGAGTTTCTGCTTCGGTCTTGGGCACGTTTCGACTGGATCGCCCAGATTTCTTACCAAAACGTAGTTGCCAGGTGGATGGTTGACTTGGTGAGTCAGTGGCTGGTGCAGCGTGTTGTTCCTTCATTCTTCAGCTAATGTCTGGACTTCTAAAACCAGCACCTTTCGCACTAACCCGATAAAAATACAGTCGATGTTGTCGCTGTTAGATCCCAGTTCTAAACAGAACAAGTGTTGACCTTCCCAATGCGTCGCCGCCCATGTTCCACAAGGAGAGCCTTATCCAGTTCATGGCCGGTTCCGGTTGCTACAGTGTCGTCCAGATGATCTTGCTGGTCACATTGGGTGCAATTCTCGTAGACAACCAACACTACCACGAATTATTAGGCACAACCATACGCGACGTTGGTGGTGGCCTCATTTTCACGGGGGTGTTCTACTTAATCGCTGCGGTGCTTGGATTTGCCACTGCTCGAACAAAGAACAAGTGTCTGTTGCTGGCTCAAGTGACGCTGTTGCTGTTGTTGCTTTTCTTCCAGACTGTCATGGGTGGCGTCGCTCTGGCCGCCAGTAGATCTCCAAACCTTGCATTGAACTACGACGCACAGTTGACCTGCCTCACAGTGGGCAAGTACGAGGCTCTGAGCGACCAGGACAAGCAGATCTGCCAGCATTTTTTCCGAAGCGACGAGTTCGCTGGAGCCATGTTAGTGTGGCAATCCTACTACGTGAAAAGCACTGTAAGCAGTGGCGACACGTCTTCTTACCGTGCACTGGTGCTTGGACTGCAACGAGATAATTTCTGCTGTGGGTATGGACTGCCAAATCACTGTACTGCTGATACAAGTTCATTCCCGAGCTCTCGACCCGATCCAGTGGTTCCTAAATGGGACGACCAGCGCCAAGTCTGTTCTGGGACTTCAGGGGCGTATCTACCCACTCCCGAATGCCAAGGATCGTGCTCATTTGCTTTACCGAGTGGAACGTGTGGGAAGAACTTGGTCACTGGCGCTTCTCGTGGTTGTGCAGTGTTTGTGACTAAACAGTTGAGTTCACAAGTCCAAGCTATCGGTGCCATTGCGTTGGCCTTTGTGGTGTTTCCGGTGCGTTGACTGCAATGCCATTTTGCAACAATTTACTGACAAGTGTGTCTTGTGTTTTGTGAAAATGGATACTTAGGTCGTCTTTATCGTTGCATCCGTATGCCTCTGCTTGAAACGAAGAGATCAAGACGTGCGCCCTGCAGTTGAATTCGCAAGTAGAGTTAGAATCCATGCGGAAATGTGAAATGCCTCTCAAGACGTCGAAAGTTTATTTTTCAATACTTGTATTTTAACCTAAAAGGCTTGTGGATCGAAATATCTGAATAGCAATGTTTCTTCTTTTTAAATAATTTAAAAAGCGTCCTCTCCCTCTCTTTTTAAATTCGGGTGAAATGCTTGGAAGAGACTAATACAATCTTGCTTAATACTCTTCCAAGTAATGCATGCACCAGCGAGAATTGATACATATCCTGTAATTGATTTCCTTTCTTCAGATGCATTCGCGAATGTGTATAGCTCTAACTTAATAGTACTATTACCATTGTACTCAATGCCATACCTCGACGTTCCTTTCAAGTACTTTAGTACTCGCTGAGCCGCTCTCCAATGAGTTTTATTATAGCAAGGTAGATATTTACTAAGCTGTCTGACAGCATTAGCGATATCAGGTCTAGTTCCCCTAACTAGGTATATTAAGGACCCAACTAACCCTCTGTAGTCGAACGACTGTGTCGTTATTTTGTTCGGGTGACAGTGTCTTTTCCTTCTCTAAGACCACAGTTTTTGCTTGTGGTGTAGGTGTAGTATTGCAGTCTCTCATTTCAAGCTTATCTAAAAGGTCGTTAATATACTTTTGTTCGTAGAGTCTTATTTGTAAGGTCTCTTTTAATCTCCATTTTAAGCAGGTAGTGCAACTCACCCAAGTCTTTCATAGTAAACTTGTCAGACAGCTTAGCTTTAAGGTCATTTATAGAACTTAGATGTGAGCCTGCAATTGTCAAGCCGTCCACATACACACACACTATAAGGACGTGCTGAACCCCATTTACCTCCCGTACAAGCAATGCTCTGTCTTGCATCTAAAAAAGCCTAAGGTTTTTAAAAAGTATTCAAAACTTTATACCAAATTCTGGGTGCCTGTTTCAGTCCATATAGGCTCTTCTTTAATTTGCAAACTAGATTTTCAGTTCCTTTACGGAACCCCATTGGTTGCCTCATGTAGATGTTTTCACTTAAAACTCCGTTTAAAAACGCTGTAGATACATCCATTTGGTGTAGATGCAGCCCTAATATTGTGGCTAATGCCAGTAATAAGCGCAACAATACATATCTTGCTACAGGTGCAAACACCTCTTTATAGTCAATTCCATACAATTGTGTATTTCCTTGCACCACTAACCGTGCCTTAAAACGGTCCACTGATCCGTCGGCTTTGTATTTAAAATCAAACAGCCAATGACAACCCAATGGCCGTCTTCCAGTAGGAAGGGGTACTAATTCCCACGTTTTATTACTTAAAAGGGCATCATACTCAGTCTTTATTGCACACTCCCACTGCTTTGCATGTGGGCTTTTCCTGGCCTCCTTAACCCCTATTCTCCCGTATTCTGTATGCTACAGAATAGGAAATATGACAGGTCATAATATTCGAGGAGGTTCCCATCAGAGCAAAACTCCGCATCAACACTTTTGTATTGGCTGGGGTTCGGTAAAATTTGCATAGAAAGACTGTGAGGGGAAGCTATGTACAGATAATTCCAAGTATAAACCGGACAGTATAAATGAGTGGGAGGTAGCGTCCCTCTAGCGCTCCCTCCCCCCATTCCCATCCAGAAGAAAAGACCGTGAAGAGTTCGATGGTCCCACGAAGCAGTACAGGAAGCTGTGGTCGAAGTTGACAGAAACAGATTGGAAGGCTCGTAAAATTTCTGGTCTTAGTGACGACCACGCATACGTCAAGCCAGGCGTGTCAGGGCGGCTGAAGTCGCTGCGAAGAGGCTTCGACTACTTTGTCGGTGCGTCAAACAAATGGGCCTAGCATTTGTGTGTGTGTGTGTGTGTTTTACAGGATTTTGCTTTGGTACAGGTACTGAGGAGCTCATGGACTACACCAGGCAGGCTGGGCTGCTGCCGATAGCGACAGCAGAGCTTCCAACCATTCCAAGCCGCCCCAAAAACGCTGTTCCGGATGCTACAGAATTGGCTGTTCGTGTGCAGACTATTCCAGACGTTGTGCTCCCTGCCGCCCAAGCTGCACCAGCACCACCTTGTCGTGCTCGGGCCGCTCCTGATGTACCCTACCCCCTGTTGATCAAGCTGCACCAGCGCAGTCTCTTCGTGAGTGGGATACTCCAGACGGCGTGGCTTCTGGTGGCCAGGCTACGGCTGATCAATCAAGTCGTGTGCATGTTGTTCCGGAGGCTACAGAATTACCTGCTCGTGCGCGTGCTATTCAGGATGGTACAGAGTGGGTGAAGGAGCAGGATGGAGATCTCGATACGATGGATGCTTTTGATAACATTATTAGAAATATTACAAGCAGCTCTTCCTCGGCATTATTGACATGGCTTTGGTGAACGGGCTGATCGTGCACAACATTGCAAAGAGGCAAAACGACGAGAGATCTACCCCACACGCCAGCTACTAACGTCGACTACACAAGGATCTCCTAGCACTGCGAGACATACATTTTGATTCCCACCCCGTCGCCGAAGCCTTGGTGTCAGGATCTGTGACCATGCTCTGGCCAAGACAAGCAACCGCTACGAGTCGGACACCCAGTCAAAGCGTCGCCAGTATCTATGCAAGGTATGCTCTGCTCACACAAGTGGGAAGTCGTTCGAAACCAGTTACTTCTGTCCTACATGCAGCGACTATTTTGGTGGACGTGTGCCGTTGTGCCCCAAAGTGCGTCGCTTGGAGGAGGGAAATACTCTCTCTTGCGCTCAGATTTGGCACGACGTGTGGAATGATGGCCGAAACATCCCAGCACGCCTCCACCAGATTCGCTTCAGGGGGAAAAAGCGCAAGCGGTCTGAGACGAACAACGAAGAGAGTAAGGAGAATGAGGGGGGTGAGGTGAACGAGGAGAGTAAGGAGAACTAAGTGACTAGACATTTGCTGCGTGGTTCATTCACTTACACATCTTACGTCGACGTTCTTTAGACCCACTCCTCAGTTGCTACATCACTAGTGTCGCTCTTGTATGACAGAGTGGCTAAACCGATAGCCAGATCGCTCACTCCGCACGGCATGAAATCCCCCCGCAGAAGGAAGAATTGCCCAGTTCCTTCCGCTACCTCTCCAAGTTAGGAACTGGGCAAATTCTTCCTCTGCGTTCTGCCTGCTCTTCTGTCGACCAGCCATCCCTACACAACACTACTAGCAGATTTGACGGTTATTATTGCAGCGGAGGTTTTCATCATCATTGAAGATCACCGAGAGCCAATTACGTCGTCAGATTTTACCAAATGGTTTTCATAGCATCGCTTCAATTGCATTGTTTATACTTCAGAATTGTAAAAAGAGGACAAATGTCCCCTCTATTGGCGAAGAGGGCTTGTACCCCGATATTTTTCCAGCCTGAGCCACCATACTTTACTGAAGTCTATTTTATATTCTGTATAATACAGAATATGGGGCGGGAAGCAAGGGGTTAATTGGCCTAGGAATAGGTATTCTGGCTATCTTATCAATAGATACAGTATTTAACTCTGTCACGTATTCGTTGAGCCGCACATTTGGCAGTCGTTGCCTTTTAGACCTACGAATCGCACCGTTTTGCACTCCCGCTTGTCTGGATGTCGGTGGTCGAGAGACACAATCTGGGCTAGTGGTGTCAATATCCTGCACTTAAACTTCAACTTCTAGATTCTTTTACCTAGGCCTTGAATTACCTTTTTTTCTTCAACGTTGACGCTACAGTCCTCGATAGGGAACGATCGACTGATCATCGCTTCAATACCAGCTGAGCTAAACTTTACAGCACCTGCAAAAAGGTATTTATTAGCCTTAATGTCCAGGGGTCGGTACCCTTTATGTTTAGGCGAAAATCCCAACAACTTACATTCTATAGCCCGATCGCCTAGTTTAGGCTCCTTTCGTTTTGACTTTGGTATATGCGCGTAGCAAGTTGAGCCCCAAATTCTTAACCCTAACCCGTTTGGTTTATGGCGGTGCAGTAACTCATAAGGGGTTTTCATTCCCAGTCTAGCCATTGGTAGTCGGTTAGTGACATCCACCATATAAAGTAGGGCCTCAGGCCACCATTTAGCAGCCATATTAGCACCCCTAATAGCACACCTAACACCAGCCATCATGGTCTGGTGGGCTCGCTCAGCACTGCCATTTTCTTCTGAAGATTCAACATTAGAGCTTTCAAACTCTAAGCCCAGTTTATCGCATATTTTGGACACTTCAGTGTTAATAAATTCTGTTCCACCATCAGTCCTAATTCTTCTGACCTTATAAAGAGGAAATTGACACGACAGCTTCCTCAATAAAGACTTTATTTTCCCAGGTACCTCTTTTAAGGATTTTACGATAATGTACCACTTATAAGCAGTGGCGTCATCTACAACAGCCAATGCGTATCGGTACCCAAAAGATCCGTATAAACCGCTAACTCTTAATCGTCCGGTTGAATCCATATGAAGTGTTTGTAGTGGTTCATTAGACTTATTTCCCACCAAATTTCTATATGATATTCTTTTGTCCGTCATTTGAGCGCACGTTTTACAAGAAAACGAGACCTTCTTAAGCTCTGAATACGAAATATGAGGAAGGCACTCAATTTTCTGGTTGCTGATAGTCCTAATTAGACGTTCATTACCGTCTTAGGTGCCACTCCTTTAACAGGTTAGCTAAGTTACCACTCTGAGTGCTAAAAACACGCCTTTTAGTCGGTGTAATACTCGGTAAGTAATAGACTTCTCCTATTGCCACTGCTGCAAAGAGTAATTTTTGGTCATTCCCTATAAAAAATAGAAATTCACCTGATTTTGACTGAAAGTGCCTAAATCCCTGTCAAGCTAAATAGTAGGCACTCAACAAGTTACTCTCACAGTTACGGTCAAATGAGACATCACTTAGTGTTAATACACTCAACCTCTTTTTAGGGTTTAAACGGTAAGTTTTATTGATCCCTTTAGTGAGCTATGAGAAAAGCTCCCGTTTCCGTAGGTAAAAGTGTGGCCCTGACTCGGTTTTAGGCTCCCACTAAACCAGCTTCGATCTGATGTTATAGCTCAGCCTGCACCAGTATCAACCACCCACATATCATCGGTCAGTTTTAACTTCTTCAAAGCTAGTGATGCTGCTTACGTACCTCCTCTTCGATGTCGTCCCTTTGTAGTGGGGGCTTGACAGGGGTATTCGACACGTTGCCACCATCCTCAAAACCTTTATGGTAGGCGGGGTCCAGATCTTCAATGTCGTCCATCTCCTCGTCCTCAATGCACTCTTCCAGGAGAGTCTTCCCACACTCATTTAGGCGCTTTTTCCCCTCTAGCACCACCGACTTGAGGGTATTAATCGGGGTTGTCTTCGTCTTCTTGGCCTTCTTAGCACCCGGTGCAATGTTGATATCGGTCCTAAAAAGGGGTCCACCTTCGCGGTTAGGATCTCTATCAGCGATCATAACCGAACAGTCCGATTTAAAGTGTCCAGTAAAAACACTTCTTCCCACCCTCACCTGCACCGCTTTTCTCTTGACCCCGATGTTGTTGACAGGAATCGCTTGGGTTTTATCTATTAAACCCACTTCTTTGTTGGATCGATCACCGAAGGTCTTGCGTAAGCCCACTTCGACCCTATCCACCGCGAAGTCCTCTTTCTTCATGGAGATCGCTGCAGCCCAAAATTTGCTTGGGAGCTGTGACAGGACTTCAATGCACAGCCAAGACTCGGTCACCATGTCCTGGCCGAGCAGCTTCCGAGACTTTCTGTTAATCTCGTTCTTTGCCTTCTTAAGTTGCGCGAAAAGTGTCCTTAAGTCACGCCAAGGGACCAGGCCCGGGTCAGCTCAATCAGGCCCGCGGCGTCACCTTGGCCGAAGTCCTTCTCGAGAAGTCGAATGACTTCACATGGACACCACATCGGGAAGGGTAGAGTGAAAGAAGTTTGGAAGGGCCTGATTGAGCAGGTTTTGTAAGTCGTCCCTTCCTATCATCCAGTGCATCACGCCCCACCGTGCCGAGAGCGCCTCTTGCTCGTCCATTTCGGTGGTCGGCGGTGCTGGCTTCTTAGGATTGTCCCGCAGGAAGTCGACCATGAGCACCTTCGCTTCAGGCTGTTCCTTCTCTAACAGCTTCGTTTGGTACTGATGGTCCAACTGATTGACGTAAGTCAATAGCTTGTCCTTCCACATAGTGTAGGACTTGCCATTAAATTTCTCGAGGCCACCTCCAGTCTTAGCAATAGCAGCCATAGAGAAGTACTTGAAATGTTGCTTACAAGTTTAGTTGGTAGTTGCCGTCAGTTTCGGATATGAGGTGGCATCACATGGCCACCTCTCCACCACATCACTCGGCTTATCTTAAGTTGGGTGGACGCTGGCCTCTTTCCTTCAGCCATTGCCCTTACTGACATTTATCCAATCAAATAGACTACTTGATTGCCTTTAACCTATCATATTGTACAAACCAAGTATACAAACTCAAAGATATTGCGTCGCAACAAGCATCGATATAACCCCGTGCGTCTCGTTCACCGCTGCTCCTCCGAGAACGTCGGCAGTTTACGACACCTGAAGAAGAGAAGCGCAGCGTAGGTCGAAGCGGCTTCGAGTCCATCTGCTCGCAATACGCCGTGCGCAATGGTGTCCTGGTTGTCGTCATAACTCTACACCATTTCAGGTCCGTTCTCCGCAGATCGGGGAATCAATACAACCGCCCCCCGGCCGGCCTGTGCATAGGGCTGGACAGACCTCAGTTCAAACTAAACACCCCCTGTATTCAAAGGAACCAGTCCGCTTTTTTTGCCTGTGCCAGCTGCTGATCAGATGGGTACCTATCAACTTTTGTGAAATTTTCCTTACTCAACCTTCGAGAATGGTGAATGACCATCACAGCCCATCGCTCCACATTTCTGCTGCATGCGGCAAACAACATCTTCCGTGAGGTCGTCACACCCGAGTTGTGCCGTAAATGCATCCACCACTTCCTTAGTGATGTCATTTTAATGCAGTAGGAACTTAAAAATTGAATAAAGTTGATATGTACCCATCTGATGAGCAGCTGGCACAGGCAAAAAAAAGCGGTCTGGTTCCTTTGAATACAGGGGGTGTTTAGTTTGAACTGAGGTCTGTCCAGCCCTATGCACAGGTCGGCCGGGGGGCGGTTGTATTGATTCCCCGATCTACGGAGAACGGACCTGAAATGGTGTAGCTTACTCTGTAGGTATCTTAATACAGTGGAATCAGAACTAGTCGCGGCTAGTGAAGGAGTAAGAGAAGCAATGTGGTTACGATTACTACTGGAAGAATTAGGCTACGAGCAATTACTACCGACTCATTGTTGGTGTGATAATACGGCTGCAATCAGTATTATTTAAGGACCCGTGCAGTCACACTTCTACTAAGCACATTGATATTGAGACATATTTTTGCACGAGATAAACATGAAGATAAGCAAATCAGGGTTACTTATTGTAGCACCAATGATATGATAGCGGATGCCTTAACTAAACCCTTGAGTCAAAATCAGTTCGAAAAACTCCGATTTATGATCGGCGTCAAAGACCTTAATTGAGAGTTCCATAAATAAAGATGGTCATACGTAAGTAAGACTTTGTCTTCAAAGATATGTTTACAAAATCAAAGTGGAAATTCAATTATTGGCAGCAAAGTCAGAAATAAAGTTAACAATAAAGAGCACATTTTAGTGTAAGGGTTTGGTAAAATTACGGCTTTAGCCATAAAACCTCAGGTTTACTTATCACCTAGCCCTTTAAAATTAAATCCGACATGTTCGGACCCCGTACTCCAGAGTACATTTTACTCTTTTTAAGTTTAATTTTCCCTGACTCTCTAAAATTGCCTCCAAGTAAAGTACAAATGGTCAAAGACTGGAAATTCAGGGGAACCGGATAACCGGACTTTCGCGCTCCGCAGTGCCTCCAATGAGCCATTGGCGATCCGTTGTTAGGATGCTAAGAAGCCAGGGCACAAGTGCCACGGTGGCCTAAGCCGGATCACTGTCGCCTGAAGGGATACGGAAGCGCTTGTGACCCCCCGCCCCACCCTTCCCCGAAGGGTAACGTCGGGACCTGCACTTGAGCGAGACAGCAGCAAAATAGAGAGTGACAAACGAAATCAGTTGTCGGAAATGTCAATGCAAACTATAAGTGAATTTTAATATGAAACAAAGTATAATGACTGATATTGGGTTCCCAAATTAGGTTTGGGTAGAAAACCATCTTTCAAACCCATACAATAATAAACTTGGGTAGGTAGATTTTGCTATTTTGGGCAACTAAAATCTGAGAAAGGTTGAAGTGGACACCTTCGAGAAGAATCCTTGATGGACAATACGAAGAAAGTTGACGGACAATGCTGGAATATTTAGTGGGAGTGTTGCGACGCAATACCTTTGAGTTTGTATACTCGGTTTGTACAATATGATAGGTTAAAGGCAATCAAATAGTCTATTTGATTGGATAAATGTCAGTAAGGGCAATGGCTGAAGGAAAGAGGCCAGCGTCCACCAACTTAAGATAAGCCGAGGGATGCGGTGGAGAGGTGGCCATGTGATGCCACCTCATATCCGAAACTGACGGCAACTACCAACTACGCTTGTAAGCAACAATGCTGGTATCAGTCGAGACGTGAAGGACTACGCGTCGAGTATGGCTAAGGCATCCGATGACTTCATCTGCCACTTTCAACACTACAACCAATCACGACAAGTTTCTGGAACGAGCTTTGCACACCAGGGCCCCCGAAAAATATATTTCCAAAAAATACAATACAATATGTAGGCGAAAAAAATGTTTTTTCAAGTAGTTCATAAATAATGTATTTTTGATATTCCCATCAACACCTTTTTTCTCACTCTATACAATAAGTCGTTTTCAGCCATTCCTTTTCTGGTTGTACTTTGAAAGCCTCTCAGCCACTGATCTACAGATTGACCTGTCCCGAGGCCCTGGTAGATCGACTCTTACTTTGCTTTTCGATGGCAACTTTTTACTCCAATTCTGCGGTCTCTTCTTTCTACTTCACGGCTGTCCTCGGCGCTTTCGATGAAGAGGTCGAGGGGATGCTCCACTGCCGGTGCGGTACTGTACGTCGGCAGGCTCCACGGACAGGGTGGTCGAACCTAATGTCCCACATTCGATACCAGCACTGTGGTTATCAGCAAGTTCTGTGCGAAGCAGACACGGGTGCTGGTACTCTGGCGTCGTGGATTCGTGAGCGTCCCAAAAATATGCATGGGTGGCTCGACTGGGTGATTACTAGAAACCTCCCACTTGACTTTTGCGAAATCCTCTAACGAGACGGTGTTCAACTAATTCGCATGTTAACATTGTTCTTGAAGTTACACGTCTTTGAAGCCGATATGCGCTGAATCGCTGCGTGCTGCAATGGAGAAAGTCACGCTGGTCGTGGAAGAGAAGATAAAAGGGGAGCTGCCTGATCGCTTCGGACTGGTTATGGACGGTTGGTCCCACGACTCGGAACATTTCCTTGCCGTTTTCGCGCGCTATGAAATTGACGGTGTCGGACACTATTCTCTCCTGCCCATGGCGCCATTACTCGACGATGACGGAGATGATCACTCATCGGAAGCGCATTACACGTTGCTAAACAATATGCTGGGTCGCGACTATGGAAAACGTCTAGATGATTGTTTGTTTCTAGTAGCAGACAACTGCAGCGTCAACCGGAAGCTTGCTACGCTCGCCAAGATCCCGCTAGTGGGATGTGTGAATCATCGCCTAAATCTCGCCGCGCAAGCGCACCTTCGTCTGTATGAGAACGATCTAAATGTCGTTCAGACGCTCATGAAAAAGCTGCGAACGCTCAACCACGCCGCTAAGTTGAGGTAACCAATTTTGCATATTTTGGGTATTAAAAATACTAATTTCGGGTCTTTTTCTGTGATAGGACCAAGACGAAACTTCGACCTGTCATACGTCAAGACACGCGTTGGAGCTCCGCCTATTATATGGTGGAGCGTTATTTTCGTTTAGCATAATTTCTGGTCGACGATGAAGAGCTTTGTGAATTCCTTCCGGCACCTCGCGTTGTGAAGCGCTTGAGGCGCCTGCTCGAAGAGTTGAAGCGGATCGAGAGCGTCAGCAAGTCACTTCAGTGCGAGACCACCACAATCGTTGATGTTCGCCGCTGGTTCGACGGCTTGATCGAGGTGGAGCCCGCATTTGCTAAGTACTTAGGTAAGCATGCGCTTTGGTGTTTATTGTTTATTGCTATTATTTACAATGCGTTTTGTGCATAGCGCCACGGGCCAAGATTGTGCACTCGCCCGAGTTTGAAAGTGGCTGTGTGAAGGTGCTGAATGGAGAGACTGCCAAGCTCACCCGCGACGAGGCTTCCTCTTTGGAGCAGTTCTCTATCGGACAGCCTGGAGAAGATTCCGACACCGAAATGACGTCGTTCGTCCTGCAGCTGGAACGTAAACGACGTCAAAGCAGATACGCTCTGCTACAGAGGATTCCACCAACCTCTAATTTGGTGGAGCGCTTCTTCAGCTTGGCGAGAATTACTTTCGGCCATGAGTGTCACTCGTTAAATCCCTACGCGCTGGAAATGACCCTCTTTTCGCGGGTTAACCGCACGTACTGGGATGTGCGAACCGTGGATGAGTGTATGTAGCGCAGTCGTAGTTCCTCATCTTTTAGCAATGCAGATTCATGGACCACATTAGTTTCCACTGGTACTTGAGTACAGATTACGACGTATTGATATTACAGACAGAAAGATGTTACAACTGAGGCTTTTTGTTATGTTGGTTTTTCACAGCATACAATTCGACGTCCAATCGTTGGCCAGGCAACCAGCACCACCCAGTCGGGCGGGTACAAGGCACTACTCAATCGCCAGGTTCCATCCACCATGAACGATGCAATGCTCCTGCGTGTGTGGGGTATATTAGATGATAGTGCTGGCCCTGGGACGGATTTGGCGACGAACTCAGAGGCTGTATCGGATGCAGAAACGCCTGGCAGCAACGGTGAAGACAGCACACGCTTGGAGGAGGGCTCGGACAGCGAGCTGCTAACACAAAATGACAGCATTGACGGGAGAAGGCGTATCTACACGAATGCGTTCAAATTGCGGATCATTGGTCTAGTCACGGCAGGCACCTGCATTGCCCAACTTGCTCACGCCAACGACATCAAGTGCTCGCAGAGCATACATGCGTGGATAGAACGCTCGGACGAAATCAAGACAGCATGCGAGGAGGACAAGAGAAGCAAGGTGACCGTGGGAGGCCAGGGTCGACCTGAGCTGTTTCCACACAGCGATGCTGTGGTGCAGTGGATCAAGGAGATGCGTCGCGAAAACTTCCCGCTCAAAACGAGCCATGTGGTGGCGTTTCTTGACGAGGAGGTTTCGTCGTGGGCAGTGGCATACAGAGCGTCAAGACACCGGCGAGCATCTTTCGGCTTGTGCAACGCCTCATCAAGCGCCACGGTTTCTCCTTTCGCCGGCCCAACCGCACTATATTGACGGCGGAAGAGCTCGAAGAACAACAGCGTCAGTTTGCAGCGACAACAGGAGCTAGCGTCAAGGCTGCGTATCCTCGCCATGCCATCTTCAACGCTGACGAAACAGGTGTATATTACGGCGACGACGCGGGCCTTATCATCGCAGGCAGTGGAGCTGGGAGTAACGCTAAAGTGCTTGGCAAGCAGCATTCCTATCGTGTCTCCGTCCTCCTGGTTATATCCGCGGCTGGTAAAAAGCTGCGCCCTCTTACCATTTTCAAGGCGCAGCCTGGTGGCACGGTGGAAAAGGAATGCAAGCTCCTTCTCAAAGGCGCTGTTTATGCCGTGCAAGAGAGCGGGTGGATGGACGCCGCTACGTGGAAGAGCGGCTTTGCTGATAGTCTATGGGCTAGCTACATATCAGAAGAGTATCCTGACGCGCTTGCATTGTATGTTGACAATTTAAAATGTCATGTTTCTGATGATTCGGTAAAGCTACTACAAAGCTACGGCACGGAGATCGTCCCATTACCGAAGAATACAACTTCCGTTTTACAGCCACTCAATGTGGGAGTCATGGGCCGTTTAAGAGAAGGCTGCGCACACTGGCACAACAATCAGCTGCGACCACTACGGATATTAACAAAGAGAAAAATCTTCGTGAGCGACTGCTATCTCGGATGAGGCTACCAGCAAATGAGAAGCGCAAGGAGATTGCTGAGAGAGTTATTAGTGTATGTGAATCGATCACTAGTGAGACCATTTTGTCGTCGTGGCAAAAAGCCGGGTTGTAAATCGAATAAAAGCGGGGGACGTCAACAGCCGCGGATACTGTGCAGGAACCCTGGCACCTACATGGATTTCTCCTTTAACTTTGCTTTGAGCACCTGCGGGATTTGAACCAGCAAGATGGACTGTGGCGCGGCAGCTTTCCACCTCTGCACCATCGAGATGCCCAATTTCGATTGGATAAAACTACTCATGTAATAACTTTTTGTCGTTTGAGGTTTTTTGCTTTGTCCATACTTAAGATAAAACCCACGCTGTAATATCAATACGTCGTAATCTGTAGTTGTTTTCTTTTTCTCCAGTATGGCAACATTTACTTCCACGGAAAATATCGTGGAAATCTTGAGGTTTGTATGATTTTCTTCGTGCAGTCTGCACGACATTTTCCGCGAATGCAAAAATGGAAGGTATACAAAGCTGATGGTAAAACTGCATAATGCAATCATTCACATGAATTCGTCGTGCATTTTGCACGAAGCTTTTTTACTTCAATCAAAACAATTAGAAACGAAGTGAACAGCTAATCACTGTTTGGTAGCGATTTAACATCTCTTTTCAGTGTCTCAAAGGCTCTGGTGGACATTGAGCAGTATAACACTGGCAGGTATTTGGATTCTGCGAAATGGCACTGATAAGAGATGAGAGAGAGAGAGAGAGAGAGAGAGAGAGAGAGAGAGAGAGAGAGAGAGAGAGAGAGAGAGAGAGAGAGAGAGAGAGAAGGTGTCTATTAACGATTAACTACTAGATCCCTGAAAAATTTCCGAGCCAAGTTTGCAGTCGTGGTTCTTGTGTTCGCTTTCGCTTTGGCAACGTAATGCTAACTTGCTCTCGAATTGGAATAAGGGCGAAAACCCTTAATACTTGCCGCATATAGAGCCCTCTCTCCCTTGTTTCCGCGAATTCCCGGTCGAATGTTGTTGATGCTCGTAGCTGGCGTAGTGCCATGTACCATATAGTTGTCGCTGCAGCTTATTTTTCAACCTTTTGCTCACCTCTTCCAGGAAAGATGTTCCAACCTTCGTTCCCTGCCTTTAGTAGACGCCGTTGGAAAGGGTAGGTGGCTCTTTATCTTGTACATCAGTCAATTAACAAAAATGAATGACCAAAGATATCGTATTTTTTGCTTGACTCCAGATGCCTAGGCCACCACTCTGTACATCGAAAACAAAAAGGGCTCCTTGCTCTTACGAAGGCGCTCGTTGCTACCTTGAACAGCTTGTGCCGCTGTGTGATGGAGCCCTTTAAAAACTTTTTTATCTGGCCGTCAAAGTCAGCCGATCGGGGAAATTCAGTCGTAGAGAATGAGTACACTAGCGCAGAGCGGGTATCGCCAAATGTGGAGCTTCCAGATACACCAAGCTGCTCCATTAAAGTAAGATAGCGCATACAGTCCTTAGTCGTTAGCACCGTAAGATTGATAGGACTGGTCAGGGGCGTTCGGCCGAACCACTGAGCTATCGCGTCTGCGTTGGTCTGGTGTACATGTAGTCAAAGGAATTGTCCTGAAAAGAGAATCTCACGGCGGCTTTCATCTGTATGATCATAAAGCCACAAAGCGAGCTAGCGCGCGCGGATACACGTACTTGGTAACACGAGCTGTAGTATTCCCCTCGTCTCGAGCATCTAGAGCTTCCATCGCGACTGTTTACTATTAGAATAGTTAGAATAATTTCTAAATTACTCTTCGTGCAGAATGCACGACGAATTCCATATATCTATACATTTGTATTTTTCAAATATGCAGACTAGGATAAATTATGTATTGCCTTCTTCACTTCGTATCAGTCTAAAACACAATAATCGGGAGCCCTTGTTGCACACGCACGACGAAGCAGCGGCTCACGTACTGGCGCGAGCCGTAGTACAACTTCATGCGCGTGTTCCTCTTTCAGCTCGTTGCCATCATCATCGGCACGGCATTCCACATGTTGCCGGCTAACAACGTCAAGAAGTTCACGTACATTGTCCTCATATACAATAAGGGGCTTCAGAGTAGGAGTTTCCCATGCACATCGGCACAAAAAATCTTCTTGCCGTTGATTGGTCAATTGCCGTTTTACTCTGAAGCCCCTCAAAACGCAAGCATTTTGATGGTAAGAGGGAGGGTGCGGAACGTTTCGCGCTGCGTAGCCTAAGGCGCGGCATTCGATCTGCTTTAATCAGCGAGAACACCCCCCGCATATTCGATGACGAAGACGTCTCTGCGCCAGACATTGAAGATAACCTGGTGATGGACTTCGTCGAGCGGACTATTGCCAGATCCCGGTATCTGAACAAACGTGACCCCGTTCCTCGTGCTCCGGACATGTTCGACTTCTGGCTATACCGACTAGATGAATCTAGATTCAAGGAGGACTTTCGAGTTACAAGGCTGCAGTTTACGCAGGTTGTGGAGTTGATCGAGAGTCATCCCGTGTTTTACAATAAATATGAACGAGTTTATCTGGAGAGAAAAAGTAGCAGTTAGGAAAACAAAGCACTAGTCCTTTAGGACCAGAGAATCTTACCATGGAAGGTTCTTTCCTCATCTTCATCCAAGCTGCCTTCTCCAGACTGCCTCTCCGCATCTGCTGCTTTATTGCACGAGTCCTGGATGTCGTTCAGCTTCTGCATAACACCTGGTAAACGTCAACAACCATGAGGACTTCAATCAGCGATGAACTGACGAATATAGCGCACTTTTGTGCGTTCTGCCCGTGATGCCTGCTTTCTTGATGTAATGTAATGTATTTACGTTATCGCGTAGCCAGATTATGCCTGCGCTAGTCTCAACTTAGCTAGTCTGCGGCATAAAGTGGTGTCCGCATACGTCGAGTCTCCCTTGTCCGGCAGTGCTTCGAGTATCGCTGCCGTCAGCTCTTTCCATTTCTTCTTTCCGTTTGGTCCTGTCGCAAGGTTGTGTAGTTCTTGGAGGTCCGAGTGCTTCTTGAGTCGATACCCTGTGCCGCTTGATACGAGATCTGCATCTAATACGAGTGGCAGGGTGGTTCGTGGGCGTCCACGCCATTTGCCTGTACCTGTTGCGAAGTATGCTTCCATCTGAATAAAAGTTGGAGTGTCTGTGGGGCGTCGCAATACGTGACCGAAAAGCTGCCATCGAGCTGTTGTGATGCGATGTCGAAGAGGTTGTTCCTTGCAGGCAGCGTAGAGATCTGCGTTAGAAATCCGTCGCGGGTATGTAACATTGAGTACCGAGCGGAGTTGACGGCGGTGGAAACTTTCGAGCCTGAGAAGTTGGGTCGTCGTGAGTGCCCATGTGCCGCTGTTATACAACAGTACTGGTAATACATAGCAGTTATATAGCCGAACGCGTGTTTCATCCGTGGTATAGTGAGGTCTTAGCCAAACAGTCCATAGACGCCGAAGAGCTGCCGCCGCTAATGATTTGCGTCGAGAGACATCTTCTTCGTCACCCAATAGGGATCCAAGTTTACGTGTTGATCGCCAAGTCTCCTCCAAAGCCCGTTCGCGACGTGTGTATCCCGACGGGTTTGTACATCGTTGAACGGTTGTAATCTCTGTCTTCGATACGTTCATCTTGAGTGACCATCGGGCTAGTACTGCTGGCGCTTTATCTTGAATTATCTGGGCCAGCGAGGGGTCGTGGCAGATGAAGTCAGCATCATCAGCATAAACGATCATTTGCTTGAGTAAGTCAGGTGGCATGTCAGGGTCTTGTGCAAGATCACGGAGGGCGGCTTCTAAGTAGACTACAAACAGTACTGGAGATAGCGAGTCGCCTTGAGGAGTTCCTAGGTTACTGTCGAATGGGGAGAGAACTTGATATCCATTTCGAAGTGATAACTTGGTGTTAGACAACAGGAGGCGAATAATCCGGATTTCATCATCGTGGAGGAAAGTCTGGAGAACTTCGAGTAGTTTTTGGCGGTCGATGGAGTCAAATGCTTTCGAGAGGTCTATACCCAATATCGTGGTCTCTTCGCGATATCGCTGAACGCGTGCTGAAATCCATTTGTGAGCCCATACTGCGTCTGAGGTGCTGCGGCCAGGGCGGAACCCGCTCTGATGAGCAGAGAGATACTTGTCAACTGCGGGTTGAATGCGGTGGAGCACTACCAGGGAGATCGCTTTTCTAATACTGTTGAGAAGAACAATGGGTCGAAGGCTTGAACAATCTCCACGTGGCTTTCCTGGCTTTGGGAGGCACAGTAGAGTGCCTTCTCCGAGGTCGATAGGTTCGCCGCGCTCGAAACTAGTGTTGAACAAAGTAGCTATGCGAGGCGCTAAGGTATCCGCTCCATACTTAAGGACCTCTCCTGGAATGTCATCTGGTCCTGACGCTCTTCCGTTGTTCAGACGACAAAAAGCACGGTGAAGTTCTTCAGCTGAAATTGGACATTCGAGTGACCTTGGCTCGGTATCTGGGCATATCGTTGATCGTTTTTCATCATACAGCTGCTTACGGAAGTGGCTTCGTACAAGAGTGTTAGTTGTTTGGTGGTCTAGGATATGCTTACCTGTATTACCACTCAGGAGAAGTGGGTGGCCACCCTTCCTTGAGAGTTCTCGTACGGCAGCAAACATCTGAATGGAGCCATGTAGTTTTTCGATCCTAGTGATTTTTTCGTCGAGTCTCTGGTTTGCTAGGAGTCTGCATCGGTCTCTGATCTGGTGTAGAAGCACATTACGTTCACGTCGTAGTTCCTCGTTGTCAGTATCCTTATCGTTGAAGATCTTGAGGCGTAATTTGCGTTGTCGAGCTGTTAGTTGGGCCAATGTGGGATCGTTGTAATGTTGGTGCGAGAGCGGGGGTAAATCTTCGCCAATTGTGTAGGCAGCAACATGATGTACAAGATCGAGCGTCGCTTTCCATTGTTGATGAATCGGAATTTCAGGTTCTGGGGGAGCATCTGCCAAAGCCTGCTTGAGTGTCTCTGAGTAAAACGCGCGTGTTGTTTCATCGTTAATGAGTTTGTCTCTTGATAGTCGTAGTCGATGCTCACTGGGCTTCCGTGCATGAAATCTCAGTCGTTGTACTGCTGTCAACACAAAGTCTGCTGTAACCAACTTATGGTCAGATCCGGTAAGTGTACCTCCCCATGACTGAGAATCCATGCAGAATCGCTGACAATTCTGTTGACACAGAATATAGTCGATTTGATTGTATACACAGTAGTTGTCATATCGATGGGTCCAGGAGGTCTTGTTCTTGGCACGTTTTTGGAAGTTCGTGTTAGACGCGAAGAAT
Source organism: Phytophthora capsici (assembly GCA_030324255.1). Classification (NCBI taxonomy): domain Eukaryota; phylum Oomycota; class Peronosporomycetes; order Peronosporales; family Peronosporaceae; genus Phytophthora; species Phytophthora capsici. Next base: position 608,688 of record CM059355.1, read on the forward strand.
TTGTAGGTGTCACTGAAAGCAGCGAGAGCATGTCCATTTCGATTGCGGATTCCACGTGCATGACAACCTAGAAATGTTTCTCCTGTGATATGACGTCCAAGTTTCGCGTTAAAATCACCTGATATGAACGTGATGTCCCGGCGCGGAAGCTTGTTTATGACAGCGCGTAGTTCGGTGTAGAATGAATCGACGTCAGCAAGAGGTAGACCACTATGTGGGGAATATGCTGTGATGACGTTGATTCTTCCTGCTTGAGGTATTATTAGCTGCAAAACTCCAATCCGGTCGTTATGCGCCCAGCATCGGCGAAGATATGGTCTAACCCGCGGCGAAATTGCAAACCCAATACCGTAGCGTGAATGAGATGCTGGTAGCGTGAGTAAGGTGTAGTCGCCTAGATGTATTTCGTCCAGCGTGCTGATCTTCGTCTCTTGGAGGCCGAGTATATCGATTCTATATTGGCGAAGATCCTCTTGAAGGGTCTCTTGCTTGAGCCTTGAAGCTAAGGATTGAACATTAAACGTTCCTATACGAAGGCGGTTAGTTTGAGGAAGGTTAGCTGGGGGAAGCTGCGTAACAGTGTTAGTGGTGATTGAGAGACTCGCAAGGGACTTACAGACACCCGTGAGTGTCTGCCAGGAGCGCGCAGACTGCCTCATAGCAGCCAACGTGATCCGGGGGAGGGCGTCACCCCAACCCCTCCAGGAGCTGCTTTCTTGATGAGGTCTGCAATCTCAGTAGCTAACGCCTTCTTCGTTTTACCGCCAACTGTGTCCCCACACCACCGCTGAAGGTTTCATTCCGTTGTGGTCCATTTTAGGATTATATCCACGCTGGATGGCCCACCATCAACGCCATCTTTCTCCCAGCTAACTGGGCACCGTCTACCGGGTGCTTTAGGTGCCCGGGAAGCGCAGAAGAAACGCGTGTCTTGTGGAGAAATCCAAGAGGAAACCGTGAAATTACTCTTGCACTTAGGTTCTTACGCCGTTTTGGCTCGATTTTGGCGGCAAGAAATCCTAACCTAACGACATATCAGCAAATCGATTTGATTGGCTAATCGGAAAATTAAGCCGTTATGTTTTAGGACAAGCTCAACTCTGAAGCCCCTTATTAATACGTAGTAGGGACTTCATCGGCGTGTACCTCATGACGTGCAACGCTTTCTTCATCGAAGGCTGCCAGCTCGTTTTAAGTAATTTCGTTGCGCGCGCTTTGAACTTCTCGTTTTCTTGCCGTATCGAGAAGACACACTAGCGCTTGCGCACAATAACGGGCTGCGTCCAGCCTGATGGCGAGCCACTGCATTAGTGGTAGTCAGACTTGGATATAGAGCTCGAGTTCAGACAGATAAATTGACCAATAAGAGCCAGCCAACTTTGACACCCTATTCAGAGTTTGAATTTCAGACTCAACTTCCGCCTCTAATTCAGACGACCAAGACGACCTAACAACGACGACGAAGATGCCGAGAGTAAGCAGCAGGGAAAGGCTGCTTTCTGCTGTACGGAGGGTCTGGTCAAGACTCCTAGAAGCACACGCAGAGGACGACGACACTTCTAGTGGAGAGGAGGAGCTGATTGAAGTCTCGGCACTGTATTTTACTCTCGAATCACGGCGATACCTAGCTCCACGGACACGTGTTCCTCGTCCACCCTCTCGCATAAACTACTATCTTACGGACATGAACGAAACGGAATTTAAACTGCAGTTTCGGATGACCCAGCAGTATTTCTTCGCTATTCGCGATCTTGTAATACCAGAACCAGTTTGTGACAGGAAATCTTGCGCCAGGCGATACTTCTCTTCAATGTTGCTGATTTTTTCGCGAATTTGGGCCGGGGATCGGTGCTCAATTCCAACAGTCTTTAGCGCTGCTACGATCTCTTTCAGCAAGAACTCCTTCGTGTTTCCGTTATTTCGGTCGCTCCCCCTCCACTTGTCGTAGTTTCCCTCTGTGGTCATCCAGTTTAGTAGCACTTCTACGGACGGTAGGCCTCCGTCGAAGCCATCCTTGTCCCAGAAAATTATCTTCTTCTTGCTCCTCTTCGCAGGTCCCTCCATTCTGCTCGCGCTAAATTTCTGGTGTGGTTTACGTTATATAAAATTCAGACCATGCTCTGAAAGTTAAAAGCGTCGGCATCTTCGTCTGCAATCCAGACAAATTTTAACCAATGAGCTGAGGTGCATCGGTCTGAAATCGTAATCTGTATTCAAGTCTGACTACCACTATTGTGTAGAGGTGCATCTCAGTCTATATTGTGTAATAATTGCAATTTCACAACCTACAGATTTTAGAACTGATCCAAATTGGACCTACAAAAATAGAGCTGTCTAAAACAAAAAGTTTTTTTACTAGAGATGTCTAAATAAAAAAGCTTTTTTATTCTACTAAATGAACCAATCAGATTACCGTATATATTCAATTCTCCCCTCATAAAGCAAAAAGATCCGTCGAAAATGGAGGAGATCGGCTTAACCCCAGTAGTTGTGGACGAGGAGCCGCTGGTTCCCGTGACCATCGAGAAGAAGACGGACCTTTATGCCAAGTACAAGTCTCTGGAGCGCCACCTGGAGTTCCTGGACATCCAAGAGGGTTATATCAAGGACGAGATGAAGAACCTCAAGCGGGAGCTCATCCGAGCCAAAGAGGAAGTGAAGCGGATCCAGTCGGTGCCTCTAGTCATCGGGCAGTTCCTGGAGATGGTGGACGCTAATTACGGTATCGTGGGCTCCACTGCAGGCTCCAACTACTACGTCCGCATCCTCAGCACTTTAGACAGGGAACGACTGAAGCCCAACTCCAGTGTAGCACTGCACCGCCACTCGCACGCTGTAGTGGACGTGCTGCCCCCCGAGTCGGACTCCAGTATCCAGATGATGCAAATGTCGGAGCGTCCCGATGTCTCATACTCCGATATCGGAGGGATGGACATTCAGAAGCAGGAAGTCCGCGAAGCAGTGGAGCTGCCACTCACCCACTTCGACCTGTACAAACAGATCGGTGTGGACCCCCCACGTGGTGTACTCATGTACGGCCCTCCTGGAACTGGCAAGACGATGCTGGCGAAGGCTGTGGCCAACGCTACTACTGCTGCTTTCATCAGTGTTGTGGGCTCGGAGTTCGTGCAGAAATATTTGGGAGAAGGTCCGCGCATGGTGCGCGACGTCTTCCGGTTGGCCAAGGAAAACTCGCCCGCCATTGTGTTCATCGATGAAGTCGATGCGATTGCTACGAAACGTTTCGACGCACAGACTGGAGCTGATCGGGAAGTGCAGCGAATTCTACTGGAGCTGCTGAACCAGATGGACGGATTCGACCAGGCCACGAACGTCAAGGTCATCATGGCGACGAACCGAGCGGACACGTTGGACCCGGCTCTGCTGCGTCCTGGTCGGTTGGACCGTAAGATCGAGTTCCCACTGCCGGACCGACGACAGAAGCGTCTGATCTACCAGGCCTGCACGGCAAAGATGAACCTTGGGGACGAAGTGGATCTGGAGGACTACGTGAACCGCCCGGAGAAGATCAGCTCGGCTGACATTGCGTCGATTTGCCAAGAAGCAGGTCTGCAAGCTGTTCGCAAGAATCGTTACGTGGTGCTGCCCAAGGACTTCGACAAGGGCTACAAAAACGCCATCAAACGCGCGGACACGACGTTCGAGTTCTACCACTAAGCGAGCGAAAGGAGTTTGTTGGTCAAGTTACACAATAGCAGAGGGAGAAAGGAAAATAAAATGATTCTTGCTTGCCATGCATGCCGTAGCCTAGCTACTTCCTGGAAGCCGTAGCGTTCTTCCTTTCGCGGATCTCATTCTGCAGCATCTTGTCACGTTGGTAAACCACCAACAAAATAAAACTAAAAAACGTAAAACGTACGCGAACTTGGGAGAGTTTCTCTTGTAGATCTCGCTCAAGCTCCAAGAGTTCGTCTTCCGACGAGAGTTGGAGCGAGCGATTCAAGAGGTTTTTGTTAAACCAGTGTCCGTGTCTGTAGATCAGCAAGATACAATTAGTCTTCCACAAGTGTTCACCCAAATTCTACGTGACTCCTACTTGATAACAAGCGATTCGATGACAGGGAGGACGTTCGTGTCGAGCTTTTGCTTGATAGTTACGACTGCCGGGCGGATGAAGCCCTCGAACAGAACGTGCGTGAACTACAACAGTAGAAAAGCAATAAGCATCCTCAGCGCATGATGTGAGCTAGCAAAAACTTTTATCCCCACGTGTTTGTTTGGTGTCAGCAGTAGCCCCAACAGAACGCACTTGAAGAGATAATAGAAGGGAAACCTGCCACGAAAAGCGTTGGTTAGTTATCTCAACATAGTCCTAATGCAGTTCGAAGTAGCAGAGCACCATGAGATGAAGAACTCAACGTATTGCTCGAAGATGGCGGCAGCAGCTAAGACGATCCAGAATTCCAGCACAGCAGCGAGCGTGTCTGTGTCTACCCCCTTTTCAACCCGAGAAAGCACCTTGAGGGATTCATAAGCACCTGAAAAAATCCCGACACAGCTGTAGAGTGGCAAGTGAAAGGTAGCAAACTAGCACAAGGAACTGGCTGAAAACAACGTACGTAAGTCCTTCACTAAGGAGATAGAACGACATGTTATTCCTTGCTGCGCCTCTGAATCCGTTATGCGAAAAAGACCTGGAAATAGGACCGCTTTGAAATCTTGGATGTCCTTATTCTCTTCAGTTCTGGAAGTTTGTTGTCATGAATACCAGATACCACACGAATCGCTCTCGAGTGTTGCCGAAGCACAACGTTAATATCCAGCATCAACCCTTCGTAGCAACTCAGAGCAGATCAGCTACTGGTCTCCGTGGGGTGGACCTAGTGGAGCAGGTTGCTCAAAACACAGCAATTCAACGGCGGCGCTGGACGGAGTACGGCAACGTTAGGGCAACTCAAGTAGAAACGCTCTAATTCTTGTATTTTGCTCAGGTTGTATCATCGATTATGGGAACGGAAGTGAGTCTAAGGTTTGTTTGTTAAATTAAAAGCAAGTGGGAAACTCAAGCGATATGTTTCATCGAGATCAGGACGAAGCTGGATATCGCAGATACAATTTTGTTTGTGAATGGCAACCCATCCGACTGGTATTTCACTTCGGCTGTGACGGGGGTGCGTGACATTTGCACTACTTTTTTAGTAAACACAAACTAAATGTTGTTTGTTTTTCTAGGAAGTGAAAAGAAAAAGCAGCTCCAAGTTAGATGCCGTGGCGATCCGACATCATTGTGCTAAGGTCTCAGTGCTGCCAGATCAATCTCGGCATCGTCTTCGCGCTCGTCTTGTTCATGAGGAGTTTGGTCAGTTAGTGTACACTCCACTTCGAGATGGAGAAATTGGTTTCGTGTTGAGCCAACCACCGTCCGACCTGGCCGTAGCCACAGTTCTCCTACAACCACTAGTACCCGCCGCTCGTCAACCTGCCAACGCGAAAGGCACGTTTGTTGCTAAGTACAATATCGCAGCCACTTCATCATGCACTCGGGTTCTGCACCTAGAAAACGGCGGATTGTATGGATTATTACCATCTCAATCCGTTGCAGCGAGCGCTGAGATCTTGGGGGCAGCATATTCAAGACGCCCCCATAGTGCACCAGTAACAACTCAGAGCCATCAGTTCGAACAAGTTGTCAAGGGAGAATTACGTAGACTCATCCATGAGGTTGAAGGCGCTTTTAGAGATCGCGTTCGGCTATTGACGGCAGATTTCCAGATCACAGACCAGCACAGACTCGTCCTCGTGCGTATCAGCAGCGTCGTGTTTTTCTCCGATTTGGCTATGAAGAAGGAGGTCCCAGTATCAGTTCTTCGAGATTTTGATGGAGGACACAGGCGCAAGGTACACAGGGCCAAATTCTTCGCTGTTCGAAGACTAAACTGTTTTTTGTTGTTGTGATTGAAGGCGCAGACTGCAATCGCAGCAGACGATAGTAAGTGTACTGGACGAGCATTTTGCCACTGTATTGAGGTAGCAAACGCTCCTGCTTTAAGCCAATTCCGCTCATCGAAGAAGCAACCAGAGCTCTGTCGAATTACACGCAAGGTGCATTTCTTTCGATTGTCTTTGTTATGACCACGAGTATCTTACATTCCGCCATACTCGTACAGTCCGTTTCACTCAGCGAGAATGAATCTGCGTTCCTCGCGCGCTTCGGGGCAGACGCGGAGGCCACACTACGAGCTGTTGAATCCTCAGACTTGACAGCTACGTCGTCGTGGACTCGTCGGGGCAAAACTGGCAGTGGACGCTGCCCTGCTGTCATGAAATTGCTCGAACGACGCATTTTCATGCTACAAAATACGTTGTGGAACCCGAAATCCGACGCTTTTGACCCCAAAGCCCGTGCGTATCTCGTTTTGCCATTCAATGTTGTACCTGTTTGCAATAATGCTAATAGTTATCTCGTTATTTAATGTGAAGTGGAATTTGAAGTTGCGCAGTTGCTTCCCCACGAGTACGAAATGGTTACTGTCTGCCAGGCGTGTCATCTTGTCTATCAGGCAATTGATGATGTACGCTTTAACCGATCTCGCGAGACGGCAGCAGCGGCCGCTAGACGCTCAAGTGAGCTCTTCCGCTCCAAATTCCTAGATAGCGAACGAGCGTCAATTGCAACCATGCGAAGAGCTCCAAACGCGGCTAAAGGACATGTGCGAGAAGCGTGGGAGGATGAAGAGGATCATAATAGTTGACGATGCCACTGGTATCGTAGTTAAATTCGCGATAACTATTTTCGAGAACTACATGTATTCTCATTCCAAGGTGGTGCGATCGAAAACGCTGCAACACTCCATTGCTGAGCCCAAATGAAACCTCAACGCAGGCGCTATTGATGGTGTTGCTCATTGCACCAGCAATAGCATCCATCAGACACGGTGGTTTACCTATTTGAAATGGTTCAGCGATTCAGTAATGCTGTTTAAAAGAGGTTCCAGCACAGCTCATCTTTCCATTCAGCAAACAACTTACCGGAACCAACGTAATACGCCACACTTACGTTGCTAAGAGTTTCCCCTTCTCCGTCCCTCCCTGTTCTTCCATTCGCGACTTGACACAATGGCAATCCTCGTCCCTGCGCAACGAATGCTGAGACTTCGAGTGGAGAAAGTGACTAAACTCGTTCGTACCATCCGCGTGTTGAACCTGCTCACGGCGTGTATGCAGCTGTTGGCGGGAGTGAACAGCCTCGTCGGGATCCTTCTGCTCAATATGATGGAGTTCCTCATCGCTGTCTACGCCATCGTCTTCGCACTGGTTCTCGTTTGCTTCGAGTGCCATTTGACTGTGACCGACAACATTCTGCGTCCAAACTTTGGCTTCCTGTACGGCTACCGTGGTATGGCTACGTATCTGCTCTTCATCGGTCTCATGGACCTGGGTATGATCGGAGCTGTCTTCGGTGTTATCGCAGGGGTTTTCGCCTGTATGAACGCAGCTCTCGTCATTTTCGTTGGCGCGTGTGTCCCACGAGTTTCTACTGAGTACCCGTCGGCGATCAACAGCACAGCTGTGCCGTCCTACGGATCCAACGCACAGCAACTCCAAGGCCCTATCGCTTTCGCACTAGCTACTGGTGCATTGAAAATGAGCAGTAAAACTCCTGCTGCGGTCCATGCGATCGTGTGAGATCATTTAAATTCCTCCTCTGGTGGTTGTGAAAAGTTTTCACTGAAAACTATCCTAACTCAATAATGAAAGTATCGATCAAATGTTAGCACTTCAAGTTGAGGAGTGCAATTTGCAGTAGTTGACTCTGCGTACATGTACCAAACCGCGCACTTGTCTTTTTGCATTCCTCACTTGTTGGTAAGATTCACTGCAGCTGGATCTCAGATACATTTCGGGAAGTCCCCTTCCCAATGGGATTTCCCTGTAAGTCAACCTCTCTACATGTCGGTCATCTCACACAAAAAAAACACGAGCATGCATTGCCACTTGGTTATGCTGTGTCGAGTCTATTCGGCAGCAGCGAGTTGCTCGCCTGCAGCCCAAATAATGATCGTATTCGTACACTGGACCGTTCATCCTTCTACACGCGCGCCATCATCTTGAGCGCACAGGCGATCGATATGACGAGAGCTGCGATCACGATTGACATGACCTGCGTTTGCCAGGAGAAAGTGACGCGGTACTTCATGACCGTCATCTGCTTGGACGACGTAGCGTCCTCCGCCTCCTTCTTGACGATCTTCACTCCTCTACTGGAGCCAGTCGATGCAAAAGACGAGTTATGCCTGTGCAAGCCACGGCTGTTGATCTGCAGACTGCGACGTTCGTATCTGTCGTCGAAACTTCCGAACGCCGCAGGGCTCGTATGGGAGCGCAGGAACTCGGGCGTGGAGCGACGGCGGTTGATCTCTGAGATGTTCTGCACGTTGGCGTCCACACAGTCGTCACACGTTCGCACACTCTTCTTCTGGAAGAGAATGCGCTTAGTGGAGCAGGCGCCACAAACGATCTCACCACAGAGGCGACAGTGGTGTTTGCCCGCCCATAGCCGGAAACTGCGGCGGCAGTTGGAGCAGTTTGACCGCGACGACTTGGGCACCCAATGAGAGCGATGACACAACGCCGCAGCCTCCATGCCCATGGCTTGCGCTGACATACGACGGAACAAGTTGCCGGGTGCCACACGGGCGTTGCGGGTCGAGGGCGATGAGGCTTCTGCAGCGATCGCCATCATACGGGCAAGTGGACAAAAGAGCTCGAGGTGGGGACAAACCGAGATGGAAAGTTAGCGTTGGGCACTAAAAGTCTCTATGGTGGCAACAGACGACGATGGCAGATGGAGTTGCTGCACGTTGCTGTGGAGTTGCAGAGTGAGCATTTGCATCTGCGGCTACAACTGGGCTTGACTATTGGGGGCTTGGCAGAGGCAAAGTGCGCTGTATCCTCCAAAAAAGGGCACTTGAGCCTTTTTTAACGGTTAAAGTAACGGCGAGAGATGCGGCGAGATACATCGCTCGCTGATTCCCGAAGCGTCGCAGCGATGCAGGCGACACACCAGGCACCAGGCACGGGTACATGTACAAGTACAATGTGCTGGCTGGACAAGAACTCGATCCGAGCAGCTAAGCGCGTGCTTCGCCTTAAACTAGCATGCCACATGATGACATGAGGCGAGTGAAACGTTGCTTACGGCCATCGAGTTAGTAACACTCAAATCATCCGTCAGAAATGGGCATGTAAACGACCATTTTGGCCACACAACACGATATTTTTCATGATGACGCCTGTACGGATTTCGCAGGTCGGAACAGACGACAAGTTACTGTACATGCAGCATGGCGGAATACACATGAATTTGTACTTGTAGGAATGCTTCTCCAGTGATAGAGATACCAGGCTGTAGCACTATTGCACCATGTACATGCACTTTGCCTGCGTGCTGGGAATGTGACAAAAGTTCAAAGATACATATCGGGGGTACCACGTGCCTTTTGGGCAAAAGAAACGGCAAAAGAAATGGATACACTCAACAACAGACCAGACAAAGCAACAGATACCTGTCGTCTGCGTCTGCAGCACAGGTCATGGAGCGCCCACTGCAGTCTGCAGATGGAGAACCGCCAGCTGCAGAGGGATCCGACTGCTCTGCCACACACGAGGCGCCGTGCTCAGCAGCCATTACAGCACTTGTGCACCACCGCGTTAATCACCTCAGGATTGTTCTCATTCTCTTTAAAAGACGACACTATAGGGACTTCAAAACAAGTAAGGAGAAGTTTGTTGAAACCGCAGCAGAGTAGTATTGTTGAACTATCACGAGGAGACCATATTCTTTAATTCATGTACGAAACGAGCAAAGAAGCCTCGCCCAAATCCGCAGCCCACAACGTCCTCCACATCAGTTAAGCGACATTGAGGGCAAGCCCCCGTTGATTCTTGGTCAAATTAGATCTTCAAACTCACTAGATCACAGCGTTCTCCAACTTCCCGTTCCAGGAAGGAATAAAGTCTGAGAAGACTTGGATGGCAACTTCAACATTTGCCATCTCATTCTTCAGCGCCAAGGGCACCCCCCACCCTGTACTCATCGGTCAAGTTCTGGTCGCAGGTTACAGCAAGCTTTCGAGTGAGAAACATCCCCATTCCAACGTCCTTGTCATGTTCCATTTGCCAACGATCACAAGTGCTGCAGTCTCGACTCGCTCTTGAATCTCACATAGGATGAAATAGCGCGGATTATCGTTACCCATTCGCGACGGTCCTTGTACAATAAGCGCTTCCTTCATTGATCCACCGAACAAGCCAATTGGAGAACGATCTCCCAAGCGTCAAATGCTGCCTTGTTCGGAAATACTGCGAGATCGATCTCGAACGGAGAACCCCGAATGAGTTTGCTGACCCCTGCATTTCAACCACGAAGCACTTTGACATATGCAGCCGACTGGAGGATTCCTGTTAGTGCCAACTAACAAATCCACTTGATGAGTGCTCCAAGCTACTAAGGTGTCACGTAATGTACAGGTCGAAGCGGATGGGATAGCAGATCATGACGATCGAGTTCCTCAACGCCCAAAAAACGACTTCATAGAGCACCCATTGAAGAAGAGGGATCTGACTGCTCTGCCACACACGAGACACCACGGTCAACAGCCATAGCAGCATCGGCAGGGGATTCGCACTTCGACTCAACATTGACAGCACTGCGCACCACCACGTTAATCGCCTCAGGGCTGTTCTCCTTCTCTTCCTCGCTGCAGCTGCTGGTGCTTACGCTTGTACTTGTGTTCACAGTCAATTTCTTGTCAATTTCAGGATTGTCCATTTCAGTTGAAGTCGCACCAAAAGCCTGCTGAGTCTGTAGCAGATCCTCACCGATTTTAACTGACACTGGCGAAGGCACTGTCGCTGCCGGATCAAACATGTCGTCGAGAACACCCATCAACGCCGAGCGTGCCACCTGCAGCGACTCAATGAAGTGCCGGAGCTCGTCGAAAATGGGCTGGATCTCGTCGTCGTGCACCTTCTGGTTCGAGATCCACACCAAACCGGTCTGCGTCATCCGCGCAAAGCACGCCAATGACCGGTGCACGTACTGCCGGTAGTACGAGATCATGCGACGAGCGCGTGGAGGACGGGGTTCCTGCACCAGGATGGCGTACTCTGCGTTGTGATTCAGATGTGTGAACGGGATCGGGTGCAACGCCTCGCAGCAGAAATCGAAGCGCTCGATCAACGCCTTCTCCACCATCTGCCGCTCGGATGCGTCGTCGATCTTAAGGAAAATGGGGCAATTCAATGGATGCAGGTCCAGATTGCTTGAAATACCGTTCTCGGTCACCCTCTGCAGCTCCAAGCCGAGCTGCTTCGCCCGACGGCTTATCCCCGTGATAAAATCGTCCACGAGGGAGCTACGACACACGAGCCACTGAATCTCAATGTGGTAGCACTGCGTCGGCAACACTTCAGTGTCCACTTTTGCAATCACCCAGTTCTGACTCGTGACGGCATCATTTGTGTGCAGTAACATCTTGACGCTCCGCTGGCCCACACGCTTGAAAGCGTCCGTGCCACTTGTAGGAATATTTTCTCTCCAATTGGTCAACAGCTTCACATTCGGGAAACCGGTACTTGCATCCGCCTTGGCCCGCAAGAAATCAAGGAATTTTCGACAGCCCTCCGTGTAGTCTCGCAAGTTTTCTGTAAGTAACAAACAAGTCATTAGCCATACAAACTGAAAAAAGAAAAAAAGCTACACGACTTACCTTGATCACCGACATCAGAGCCACCTAGTCGAGGAGGCAGAAGACAATACAAACTGCGCTTGTAACGGATCCCTTCGCTCATATCGTCGATGTAGCCGCAGATTAACTGATCCAGATGATTCCATTGATACTCAATCTGCGGGTACTTGCGGAATTCCTGCGCCACAGTAACAAAGCGATCGACGATAGGCGACCAGAGCGAGTAGCGATATTCCATGATATCCACGTCCGACCGTGTCGTCACCTTCTGGAGGTAGCGTTTCACGTCGATCGTCTGCGTTTCTTCGTTGTACACGATTTCATGGATTCGATGGCCCATACTGAGCCGAAAAACAGATCCATCTTTCTCCCCGACCTCATTGGAATCTTCACCCGAGACGAGCTGGAAATCTTGAGATAATCGCTGTGCCACCATCTCCAGCACGAGCTCACGATAGTCACGGAACGTCACTCCGTTTTGTTCATCGCGCTCTGGAAGCATGACGCTATAGAAGGACTCAGTATAGTGCGCTTGCAACTCTTTCGGAGCCGGCATGAAATCGCTGGCTAGAGGCAAGAGCGCTGGAAAGCACAGACTCTTCCACTTCAGGACATTCTGCGCGATCTTGTATTGTTGATCTTCGTTTGGCCGTACTTGACTCCATCGGCGTTGGTTACTCGTGAGTTGCTTGAGCATGAAAGCCTGCGAGTGGAAAATGTCCTCTTTCACTGCCCCATCAGCTGGACGCAGAACGGGACTGGCAGTAAACGACGTGTGGCCTGGCCCACTACTGTCGCCTAACTGGAACGTGTTCGGGAATGAGCTTGAAGTGATTTTAGGTTTATCCTTGTCATCGTCCAAAGATCCCACCTTAGCTTCCAGGCTTCCTCGGTACTCAGCCATGTCAACATTCAGCGGAGATGGTTCCCGCTGCTCGAATGTGCGCCAGCGAGCTCCACCGCTGTTACTACCTCCATTTTCATTCGCATTACCAGCCGAACCTGACTGGAATCCGATGGTCCCTGTTCGTTTCTTGATCAATGAGCTCAGGTACGACACACCAGGGCGGATTGGCGGGGTGGACGCCAAACGGACGCTTATTTCACTGTCAGACGACTTCTGCCCCAGTTTCGGGGCTGGGGCAAACCCGAACACTTCATCGTCGTACCGCTCGTACTCTTGTAAGAGTTTGTTCTGCTCAGACAGCGAAAACGCCCGGATTTTAGTCACCACTTCGCCATCGTACGAAAGCGAGTCGTCAGAACACGCCATGGAAGACGCTCGAGCACGGACGAGATCGCTGTTCAGACCTGCAAGCATGACGTTGACGTATGTAGAGCCGCTTACAGAGGGGGCTACACTGAAGTCGGCATTGTCTCGATCGTCGTCACTGAGAGCAGACTCGGCATTCTGAAAGTCATTCAACAAGCATTCCAACGGTTTCGGGAGGGATAAGTAGCCGAAATGAGTGAAATCATTGTCCTTGAACATCCGACACATTGGCAATGGCTCAAACACTTTGTTCTTTGAGTTCTTTGGAGCGCAGACGTCACAAAACTGGGAAATGTCTTCATCCAGAGGACACTCATGTGGTGTCAGCATGTTTTCTTGCACGAACCATAGCGGAATCCACAGCGGCACGATGTAGTTTTTGCGATTTTCCATGCGCTGTAAGCAGTACTTGCACAACTGGCCAGTCCGCATCGACGGCACCCCCATGTCTGCCACCGCCGACTGGGAATCCGTCAGAGCATCGCTGGACCCTGTTTGCGAACGTCGCTGGTATCCATGCTTCGAACCGTGGGGATTGTTGTTACACAAGCACATTTCGTTCGCGGGGTTGCCATCTTTCCGGCCAGGGAGCTTCATTTCGGACAAATCGGACTGCTTGAAGAGAAACAACGGGCACTTGTGTAGCGGCCGGGACGCCAATGAGATCAGGTCGATTCCAATGCCATGATCCATCATTCGCTGCTCAGTAATCTCCGACAGACGCTTGTTCACGGAGAAAATGCCGTTTCCTGGGGTGATTAACACGACACTTTGACCACTACGCGATAAATCTCGGTCAATGTGGTGCTTCTCGAAGATATTCAGCACGAGATTCACAGCCTCCAGTAGATTTCCATCGCGAGCATTTGAGGGAACTCCTGGTCTTGGGCCTGAGCCGTCCTGAAGGAGTTCCGCAGGAGAAAAGGACGATACGTAGAAATCTGCTGGCGATCGCCATCCACATTCGCGTGGGAAAGTGTTCATCTCCTCTTTGAGCTTTACAAGAAGCGGCTGAACGTCCGTAATAATGCTGTCAAACGCCACCAACTTGTAGAAATCCTGGTAGTGTCTGCCATCTTCATCCACGCCAACAGAAAAGCAGTCACTGCGTTCATACGGGAATGACGACTCTCTCTCATCGTCAGCAGCACGTGACTGCTTCCTTGTAGGCATAAACCTTCGGTGGGAGAAACCTCCTCCCGACGTGGAATTGTCCTGGTCCTGGTCCATTTCTGGGTAGAAGCAGCGCGAGTAGAAGAGGATCGTAAGACTGTGTGAGACTTTGTGCTTCATCCACTTGTTCAGCACGTTCCGAACCACTGTGAGGAAAATCTCCAGGTACAGCATCCCCGAGTTGGCCATATCCCACATCTCAGGGCTAATCTGAACCAGCCACATGATGCGTGAAGTGCGCGAACGAAATGTGAACTTGGTATTCTGCGAGACGACTCCACTGCGGACCTTCTTGCCGCCTGAGCGGACGTCCAGCACCTGCCACCTCGTCCCTTGGACTCGAATCGTCTTGCCCACGTACAGAGCGGTGCCCACCATAGACTGTTTAAGGTACATGAGGTCTCGTCTCGACATGAATTGGTCCTTGAGCGACACCTCCACGAAATCCACCTCCACCTGCGTCTTGGGTAGGAAGCGTACAGTCACGTCCTTGAAGGGCGCCAACTGGAAGATGGCGGCTGTGTCCTTCAGCACACTCACCTGCATCTTTCCCTTGAATGGGGCGGCACTGCTCTCCGGGATCTCCAGCAGTAGGTGGTTCTGTGGGGAGCCCTCGGCCAGTGCCGCCGCTCCGTCCGAGGCCGAGAGTTCTGGATGGAAAACCTCCACTGCGTAGTCCTTCCAGATGAGGTCCTTAAGTTGCGGGAAGCTGTCGGGGTTCAGGATGATTTCCTCGCCGTTTTGGAACTCGTGGCCGTGCACGTGCAGCTTAATCTGAGCGGCCGCATGTACCGTCGTCTGCCGCTTCTTAGGCGTGGCGTTAACAGCTGCAACTGCTTCTACTAGACCTGAAGTACCTGTAGATGCACTGGGCGCATCTTTCTCTGCTGCAGCGGCCGCTGCTTTGGCCTTAGCGGCGCGTCGACGTTCGTATCGCCGACGCATGATGGTACCGATAACTTCGATTTTTGATTAGGATGATGTAATTTAGGGCTTAAAAAGGGGTGGAAGACAATTGACTTGGCTACATTATCCTGACGAGTTCTAGCTCATCGCCATCATATCTGCTATAGTATCATAGCACATCTAGGGAGGACGGGGTGGAGGGGGGCTTGATGTAGTCAAATTGACGAGGAACTTCGGAGGAAACTTGTGTGTGTTGCCGGCATTTGGAGCTCCAAGGGCTACGCTGACTTGACGTCAATTGTTGACGATCCTGCTATCTATGCGCGCTTGCCGCCCTTCCGGCTCTTCGCAGAGTTCACAATAGCGGACACCATCCTGTTGCAACACACAATAGCGAATGTGTTAGCGGGAATACTGTTGGAAACTAGTAGTAGTCCAAATAAACGCACCAGAACATGCCGTAGACAATTTGCAGACCGTAAAATACCGTCCTGGCAATGGACTCCAAGCGAGCCTGCTGCAAGTTCTTGAAGCGAAGGATCTCCGTCGGGTCCATCAGGTGTTCATTCAGCATAACACTGAAAGAAAAAGATCGTAAAAATAATGCTCGAGCATCGCGCAACAGTAAGCAGATAGAACTCTCACCGTCTTGCGTGCCACACAGCAATCGGGACGTTGAGCAGGAAAACCCACGGCGCCCAGGCCAGCACGCACAGGAACATGAGGATGCCGTGCAAGATCATCTCCGGGTCTGCAGCAAAGCAAGCGGTTGTTAGATATAGCTCCAGTCCCGTCCGTATCTACCGTCTGAAGCTGTGATTCACTCACAGACGAGCTTGTTAAGGCGTTTGGCCACGTCGGCCGGGTTCAAATGGTCCAGTTCCAGTTCATCGAGAGTGATCAACTGGGAATACACCAAGATACTTTAGTCAGCAGCAGCTAGAGACTAGGAAAGCGCGTCGTTGCAGGGGGAGAAAAGAAGATACCCACCCAGTAGCCATTGAGGAACGTCAGCGCCACGATATCAATGAAGCTCAGCACCGCGACGAGGACCTGCATCGCTCTCAAGGGGTTTCTCCAGTCTGTTAACTCGTTGATTGTCTCGGAATCAGTCAAAAAGGTACCACCGGGTAATTCGGAGTGGGTTTATTCAACCCATGGGTTTAGTCTAAAGTGGTGCTATTTTCTCCCTATCAGCGCTCTTTAGTTTACTGTAAGCTTGAACAGCCATCATCCCAGCCAAAAGCTACTTTAACTATGGCGCTCGCTCGTCACTGTACGTCGCCATTGCGCTCGTTACGGCGTTATTAGGAGTTTCTACTGACTTGTGTGCTGCTCTGTGTGGTTGTGGTGAGGCAGCGCATTTCCTGGCGCACTCCAGCAATGTCAATTGTCTGCGGTTCGGCCGCAAATCGGTAAGACGGTTATGATCTTACGACTGTGGAGAGCTGCGTGACCGTTTATTGCTGCAATTATAGGGCCAAGTGGCAGCTACTGGCGGTGATGACAACATGGTGAACCTTTGGCGGATGCGCGAGAAGGAGACCAAGAACATCATGGTAAGAAGCTGAGGGGTTGTTGCTAGAACTATTACTATTTACTTACTTACTGCAACCAACAGAGTCTATCCGGTCACCATAGTGCTGTCGAGAGTATCGTGTTCGACCCATCAGAGAGAAAGGTGGTGGCTGGAGCTCAATCAGGCTCGATCAAGGTGTTCGATCTGGAAGCTGGTAAAGTAAACCGGACGTTGAAAGGGCACATGGCTTCGACGACGACAGTGGACTACCATCTCTACGGAGACTACGTGGCGTCTGGGTCGTGCGACACAATCGTGAAGGTCTGGGACCTGCGTACCAAGAGCTGCATGCAGACTTTCAAGGGACATTCGTCAGAGGTGACAGCGGTGAACTTCACGCCCGACGGTCGGTGGTTAACTTCAGGAGATCAGGAAGGAGTCATTAAAATCTGGGACCTGACAGCTGGTCGGCTTCTTCACGAGTTTCCTGACCATGGAGGTGCTATCACCAGCCTGGAATTCAACCCCGAGGAGTTCATTCTGGTGTCGTCTGCCAATGATCGTACCGTAAGGTTCTGGGATGTTCAAGAGTTCGCGTTGATCGGAGTCACTCCTGTAGACAACGCTACGGTACGTTTGACTCACGCTAGATAGGTTTGATTGGTATTTGTCACTTATAGTCTGTCTTCTTGCTGTTGAAATTGCTCAGACTACCTCAATGTGCCACACAGTTGCAGAGCCTTACAGTGGCAAGTATCTATTTTGCTGTTCACAGGAAGCAGTCCGGGTATGGTCCTACGAGACTGCCATCGAGGTCAGTAGTATTCAGGTTGGCTTGAGCATTTTTGCATAATACTAAGGCTATTCTGTATACCAGTGTCACGATAGTGTAATGATGCCACGTCAGAAGGAATTGGGCTACGTGGAGACTCACGCAGATACGACAATGACGCAGGACTCAAAACTTATGGGTGGATGTATTCAGGATGCGTTCGTGTCCGTGTGGGTGCTAGACGTGATGCAAATGCGTCCATTTAACCGTCAGAGTAGTAACAACAGCGACCGCAGCGTTCAAGTGGCCAGGAGTATCGGTAGACGGCCCTCTACACAAGAGGCAGCGGTATCTGTTCCAAAGCCAGCAGTAGATCCTGCTAAGATTCCAGATGTGCCTGTTTCGAGAGGTGAGTCTCGAGCATCTCCTGACGGGAGCGTTGACGGCCCCGATGGTCCTAGGCGGGCCGAAAATCCTGTAACTGGAGAACGCGATTTTAGCAACGTTACGAATAGCCGCCCAGCTACCCCAGGAGTGTTAGTCCAGCCACCACCACCAGAGCCAATTCCAAGACCAATTCGCCGTGCAGAAGACTCTCGGGGACCAGGTACAGTCTACTTGTCATCTTCAGTATGAGTACCTATTAGCTTTTAACAGTATTTGAGGTGTCTCATCCAGTGAGTACAAGACTTAGTGCTCCGGATAATGTGGTACTCCAGCAACCACCAGCTCCTGTGCATGTTCCTGAGAGTGCAGCACAACCATCGTCGCTTCCAACGGCACGACCTGAGGAAGAGTTCGTGACGTCGGACTTTGTGATGGAGCTACGCTGTGGCATGGATACATGTATCAAGGCTTTCAAGGCTCGACAAATATGTGTTCAGCAGCTTCTTGGTCATTGGGAAAAGGGACACTTGCACGACGGCCTCCGGTACATTAGCGAGTTACCCAAGGGGAAACGCGAGGCGGTCCTGGTGGATGTGCTGCGTATCACAGACTTACAGACGTTGGGTGTGGATCTGGAGGCGTGTGTGCTGCTGCTTCCTCTCATTGTGGAGATCTTGGCGAGCAAATTTGAACTGTGCGTTGTTCCATCTACCTTGTTGCTAACTACTACTCATCGAACTAACGATGTGAATGAATTACTTGATCTGCAGATATTTAAGCGTCGCTATCGACTCTGGCCACAAACTGTTTGACGCATTTTCTCCCATTGTCAAAGATGTTCGAGATGCACGACAGTATCGCTCACGGGCAATTAACCTCGCAGGAGAAGAGCGGTGAGAACGCATTGGTAGACTTATCCCCTTCGTGATCTAACGTAAAAAAAATGTGTACCAACAGAGCCCAACGGTGCAACGTGTGTGACACTTACTTTCAGGAGATGCAACAGCACGTGAAGCACCTCACTGAGACCTGCAAATATTCGTCGTTACAGGACAAGGTCCACACATTTCACCGAGCTCTGGGTGATTTCTATAGTCGATAAACCACAAATATTTTGCAAGTTGAAGTGACCAGAACTCCAATAAACTTCAACTCTGGGCAGTTGTTGCCACTGTAGTGCATCCGATGCATTCACTTCACAGATACACGCAGACGAATACACGCAAGTTCAAACTCAACTGCTACAAGATGTGATTCTCCATATTACTTTGAAAAGTAAAGTGCTGCGTGCGATCAATAACTACAGCTTCGATGCCGAACGCACCATCGTGGCGGAGATAATGCCGTGCGGCTCGTCCGTGGGCAAAAAGACCTCCCCGTGCGGGTGGATGTTCTTGCAGCCAAAGCGGGACAGATCGATGGGGTTGTTGTGGATGTTGGGCATCGTGATCTTAATGTCCTTGACGTACGGGCATCTCTCCAGCACGGCCTCGCCCATCTTGTACAGCGTGTACTGTACGGCAGGGCTGGGTACGCCCACATCGGCCGGACCCGCGAACGTCTCGAGCAGCACGTTCTTGATCTCCGCCGCCTTGGAGACGAAATCTCCGCCGATGGCGTCGGGCGTGTAGCTCCACGTGGACGTGACGCACGTGCTGACAAGACGGTCAGGTACGTCCGGCAGCGTCGTGCATTCATCACGGAAGAAGTCGACGAAGGAGCTCTGCGTGGTTTTGAGCACCTTGAGACCGTCAACGCCGCCCTGGACCGTCACTTCCGGGGCGCCGTACCCCGATTTACGTGCGACTACGCTGTGAAGCAGAGACAACAACAAACAACAGAGGCAATTAGTGCAAGAGCTGCAACAAATGTTCTATGGCAACGTACTAAGCAGTGGAGAAGCCGGGGCTGGCGCTGACGAAGGCGTGGTGGTGCGGACGCGTCTTGCCCTTGGAGTCGGGGACTACGATACGCTCCCACGGCGTCTCGAACAGCTTCACCTTGGCCATGTTGATCTACTCGCAGCCACCGTCAGTCACAAACCCTCTACTAGTGCTAGCAAACGACGTACAATGTCCGGGTGCTTGGTGACAAAGTGCTTGGCCAGAATGACTCCAAAGTCCTCGAGTGACGCGAACTCGTGCTTCTTCGCCAAGACCCACACCGTGTTCTTGACTGAGTCTGTGGGCAGTACCTGGCCGTTGTCACCGTCATAGTAGGCGCTGGCAGCGGGTGCGCCTTCCAGCAGCACCTCCGCCTCCAGCTGGATCACCGAATGCTTCTCGGGCGTGCGCGTCACCTTGAGCATGCGCACGCGACCTTTGCCGTGCTCATGCTGCAGAAGTTTGACGACCATTGTAGGAGACGAGAAGGGGGAAGCGGAGAGGAAGCGGAGAGGAAGAAGCACAAGGCTGGCGCTTCGAGCTGCTGGACGCAAATCGCGGAATGAAGTTGCAGTCGATTGAAATCGGCCAGCTGATCTTTGCCATGCACGCATTCACAGTGTAATCTATCCTAAAACAGTACGTTGAAGTGGATATCTATCTTACATAAAGACATAAAGATGCCGACGCGCTCGACGTCGACAGTATTGGTGACCATCGTTAGCAATGCCCTGCATTGCAAAAAATCGCAATCCTACAGATTACTTTTTTGTTTTAGATGCACCGAAAAGTACATGTATGTATGTCGGTGCATCTGCAGCAGAAAACGAATATGCTGGCAGTGTGGGTAAGTCTCCAAGTGCTTACTACTGTCAACTTCAACGTCCACTTGTGAGCGTTGGAAGGCCGACTTGCAACTATACATGTAGCATGCTTGACAACAATGGACCTCACTGAAAAAGAAAGAACTATAGCATGCTTGGCAGCCAAACATGCTATAAAGATGCTTAATTGTGGCCAGCCAACTTGGCCACGACACATAAAGATATGTATCTTGCCTTTGTAAATTGTAAAACCTGCAATCCTACGCACAGCTCCCTTTTTCAATGGACCCGGAAGCTCTTCATTTCGCTAAAAGCCTAACAAGCTTCAGTATCAAAGATGCGTCTATCGATTCTGCTACTAGCGACCTCTCTCTTTCTTTTTGCCGATATCAGTGCTCAACCAATCGACGGGATCACTGAGGGTGATCGGATGGTTCAGCCAACACGATCGGAGCTGACGCTGCGTGCGTGGGCCGCCGATGGGGGAACACGCTGCAAAAAGACGCACGAGACCATCAACACAACACCTTACACCGTTCAGGTCTCCTCCCGATTGAGCCCATACACGTCTGCACCAATGGCAAGGGTATTGCAGGGTATTGCTAACGATGGAGGTCCTGGTCACCAATACTGTCGACGTCGAGCGCGTCGGCATCCTTATGTAAGGATGTAAGATAGATATCCACTTCAACGTACTGTTTTAGTATAGATTACACTGTGAATGCGTGCATGGCAAAGATCAGCTGGCCGATTTCAATCGACTGCAACTTCATTCCGCGATTTGCGTCCAGCAGCTCGAAGCGCCAGCCTTGTGCTTCTTCCTCTCCGCTTCCTCTCCGCTTCCCCCTTCTCGTCTCCTACAATGGTCGTCAAACTTCTGCAGCATGAGCACGGCAAAGGTCGCGTGCGCATGCTCAAGGTGACGCGCACGCCCGAGAAGCATTCGGTGATCCAGCTGGAGGCGGAGGTGCTGCTGGAAGGCGCACCCGCTGCCAGCGCCTACTATGACGGTGACAACGGCCAGGTACTGCCCACAGATTCAGTCAAGAACACGGTGTGGGTCTTGGCGAAGAAGCACGAGTTCGCGTCACTCGAGGACTTTGGTGTCATTCTGGCCAAGCACTTTGTCACCAAGCACCCGGACATTGTACGTCGTTTGCTAGCACTAGTAGAGGGTTTGTGACTGATGGTGGCTGCGAGTAGATTAACATGGCCAAGGTGAAGCTGTTCGAGACGCCGTGGGAGCGTATCGTAGTCCCCGACTCCAAGGGCAAGACGCGTCCGCACCACCACGCCTTCGTCAGCGCCAGCCCCGGCTTCTCCACTGCTTAGTACGTTGCCATAAACATTTGTTGCAGATCTTGCACTAATCACTAATTGTTGTTTGTTGTTGTCTCTGCTTCACAGCGTGGTCGCACGTAAGTCGGGGTACGGCGCCCCGGAAGTGACGGTTCAGGGCGGCGTTGACGGTCTCAAGGTGCTCAAAACCACGCAGAGCTCCTTCGTCGACTTCTTCCGTGATGAATACACGACGCTGCCGGACGTACCTGACCGTCTTGTCAGCACGTGCGTCACGTCCACGTGGAGCTACACGCCCGACGCCATCGGCGGAGATTTCGTTTCCAAGGCGGCGGAGATCAAGAACGTGCTGCTCGAGACGTTCGCGGGTCCGGCCGATGTGGGCGTACCCAGCCCTGCCGTACAGTACACGCTGTACAAGATGGGCGAGGCCGTGCTGGAGAGATGCCCGTACGTCAAGGACATCAAGATCACGATGCCCAACATCCACAACAACCCCATCGATCTGTCCCGCTTTGGCTGCAAGAACATCCACCCGCACGGGGAGGTCTTTTTGCCCACGGACGAGCCGCACGGCATCATCTCCGCTACGATGGTGCGTTCGGCATCGAAGCTGTAGTTATTGATCGCACGCAGCACTTTACTTTTCAAAGTAATATGGAGAATCACATCTTGTACCAGTTGAGTTTGAACTTGCGTGTATTCGCCTGCGTACTTCACAGATACTACTAGTAGTTTTCATACCCGGAGTTGAAGTATCTAAGAGTGATGGTCACTTCAACTTGCAAAAGATTTGATGGCTGTCAGCCCACCGTCACCGACGAAATGTATTTTACTACAGTACACGATAATACAGCCTAACCTTTGGCTGTGTACAGTTATTATCTTCAGTCGTTCTGGAACACTTCGTTCTGGTAGTCCTTCACAATGCTACCGAATCGCTGGATGCAGTCCACGTGAGGAAAATAGTGAGCTTCAAACACCGAATGGTCATACACCAGTGGATTTCCCACCAGCTTCACGACCTTGACAACGGACGGGTGGGTAGTAGGCGCCCCGAACAGACTTTTAGCTTCACCAGAAGCAGATTGTGAGACCGCCCGAGCATACACCAGCCCTTCCTCCACAAGTAACGACATCACCTCGCGAGTGTCTTGCAGCGACAGTAGCTTGTTCATCTTGGAGTGTACTTGCGTTTCTGTGATGCCCGGCATTTGGAGAATTAGCGCTAGTAGTTTGCGCTGAATCGAAAACAGGAATTTATAATTCGTTCCGCCATCCATCTTCAGCCACGGGAACGACAGCGTATTCTTCTCTCCTTCGAATACAATCTGAGGACTAGACGATGAGGTGGTGCTCGAAACGAGGGAGAATGGCCGCAACAGCCACACGTCGCCGTGCTCTTTCACAACGTAGCGCTGCTCGTAGTACGCATTGACACAAATGAGCTCGCCCTGGTCCACCAGCGCGTCCAAGCAGCGCGTAACACACAATTGCATTGCAGCATAAGCGTCATCGTCCCTGTTCCAGCCTAATTTCTCCATCAGCGATGACAACGCCAGCCCCTCCTCGCCACTTTCACGAACGTGAGCAGTCACAATCTGGTTTAGTGCCTTGTCGGGTGTTGTGTCAAAGTGAGTAGGTTCTTCGCTGTTGTGTCTAATCTCTTCCAGAGAAAAGGCCTCAAAAGCGCTGAGCTGCTCCGCATCCTCCACAGTCACAGCGTGCATCTTGGTCTCCACTCGCCAGCTGTCAATGAGGTCCGACGCCCTTGAGACATTCACCTTGTTGGCCAAATGCGCGGCAAATCCAGAC
The DNA here is from genome assembly GCA_030324255.1 of Phytophthora capsici. Lineage (NCBI taxonomy): Eukaryota > Oomycota > Peronosporomycetes > Peronosporales > Peronosporaceae > Phytophthora > Phytophthora capsici. The sequence continues at coordinate 632,250 of CM059355.1, forward strand.
CTGTCCTTCAAGCTCTTGCATGTCAATAGACTTTCTCTTTTTGTGGAGCTAGGAAGCCTCTTGCCGTTTGTTTGCTGCGTCGCTAGAGTGTCATCTGCACCGGTGTCTGGGTCAAGACTAGACGAATGAATTGCTGTAAGCGAGCACGTCCCTAGCACTTGGCAGCCCAACTCAAGGGCACACTGACCAGGGGTGGCATTCGTCGGGAAGTCGTCCTCAAAAAGCTGGTCAGTATTCTGTGGACCAAGAAAGGAGCTGCGCTGTTTCCTTTCACTGGGGTCTGCTGCAATCTCCTCCAATGTGGAGCTGACCATACTCTCCTGCTCCGCAGCCTGCTGGAATAGCAGCAAGGGATACGATAAAGTCGCTACTTTGAGTGAGTCCTGTAGTCGTTGGCTGGTGGAGTACCCGCGGCCCCTTTCTTTCTCTGACGCACGCACGATCCAGTTCTTGAGCCAGAGGTACCGCCAAACTAGTCGAATTTCGTGTGGGGTCCAAAATGAGATCAACTCCTCAGCAACAAGCGGATGATACTCTTCTCGTGGTGACACAATCAACATCACAGCGCGCCGGAAAAGTGCAGTAAGCCTAGTGGACTTTTGAATTGCAATCTCTTCATCAAACAGACCGTTGGTGTTATGGGCCACTTGTGCTTCTCGTTTGGCCTTCTCGAACAACAACTTCACCGCAGGCTCCATCAGCTTTTCTTTCAGTCTCTTCTTTACGTCAATTCCGCGCTTGCCCAATTTCCGAGCCATTACAACAATACCAAAACCTGTTCGTGAAACAGTGTGGTTTCGGAAAGCCACATGCTCCTTCTCACGTTGCAAACCTTGTGGAACGACAACTCGCCACCGGCTCTTGCTACTGTCAATAAAGCACTCCATTAACAGTTGCTCGTCAGCATCACTCCATGTGATTGCTCCCGGTGTTGCCTGATCTTCATCGAGTTTATCAGGGGTTTTCTTCCGGTGCTTCCGTCTGGTCCCATCATTCGCTTCGCCTTCAGTTTGTCGTCGCTTCTTGCGACGTCGGACGGTAGTTGACACTATGCCATTACTTTTAACCTGAGGCATATCTCCATCTTCTCCCTCACGTTTACGCTTAGTCACAGGCTTCCTTGATTTCGAGATCCACGCGAGAATACGAAGCATCCGTCGAGCGCGCGTCTTGACAGGTTTAGGCACCTTGCTGACAGTCGGTTCATTTCTCCGTGGATTCTCCACTTCCATTGTCATTTGCTCCAGACATAAACACTCCATTGCCTCCCAGTAGCGATCAACATCGCGTACCGACTCGAAGGAAAACTGCAGTGGCAGTGTGTTAGCGAAGCTGTACGTCTTTTCTGTAAAACCAACAATGCGGATCGAATCTAGTTCGTTCACACTGCGACGCTCCGCACCAATCTGGTCGCTAATTGCAGAGACGTTGTGGTCCTTGCCGTCGTTCTCGTTTAAGACAATTCGAACCTGCTGGTTAAAGCGAAAAAGACCACCAAGTGCGTTATCTTTCAACGCCCGGGACAGCACGCCATCTTGGCCATCCGTGTACCCGGCTCGGAGAATCTGAACCAGGTGCTTCATCCCGATCTTGTGTGGTAATACCAATCCCAGATCCGCTAGGGTTCCCAAAACTTTAGCTGTGCGCTCTGACTCATGGCTCCAAATCTTTTTACAAAGTTCCTCCGGAATGGCATCAAACGTACGTTGGTGGGCGATCGCTTCCTCAACAATAGCAAACTCTGCGTCTGTCAAAATTTCTCCACCGGAGAAAATTTGGATGTACAATTGCACGGGCATTGAATGCAAAACTGATTCGCGAGAGAACACAATCCCTGGCAGTGAGACTTGAGCTTGGTTGGAGTTGTCCTTGTCGACGTCACCCGTCTCGTTCAAGTCCTGAATAGATCCGTCATTTCCATCCCCCGGGAGCTGGAGATCCGACCCGTTCACATGCAAAGCATTCCACAAGAATCGATGAAGCACTTTACATCGATACATGACACCGTATGCAAATCCGAGCTTCTTAAATTGCTGGTTGTGTATCCCAGACTTTTGTTGGCTCACAAAGCGTCGAATCTTGTAGCTAATTTCATTATGTGGGGGCGAACCTTGCTCCTTGGCTTCTCCTTCGGTACCCAAATCACGACACATCGTTTTAAAAGCAGTTTCTGAATCCAATAGTGAGTCTTGGCCCTCCCCAGCGCTTCCGTTAACTGTCTTCGAGTTGGCCCGCCTCCTTTTTCGAGATGGCCCATGCTCCGCTTCACCATTATTAAACTTGTGGAATCGAACCACTTGGCCCTGATCAGCATTCCGGTGTATCCGCCTCAAACGCTCATCACGACAGTAATTCTTTACATAACCTTGAATAAAAGCATCGTTGTGCTCATATCCACCCGCCACAACACAACGGAGCGCACGAAATTTAGTTGAAACATTACGTGCCGGGAGTGGGAGTTGCAGCAGCCGTAGTTTTTTCTCCAATTCCAGCTCTGCTGCAATCCGAGATATCGACCGAGTATCCACCTTCCCCACTGCAGCAGGCGGCATCAAACTGTTTACCGTGCTGCGAACCGCCTCTTCGTCATCTGCATTGGCCACACTCATCTCCGCGCGGTGTTTCTCCATGCTGAATATACTCGCACACAGCGAAGATAAACTGATGATCTTCTCCTCCTCCAGTCGCTCTAAGATGTGCTCACGACGCCGAGCTGTCGTCCCATCCAAACCTCCAAGAGCCATTTTCAACGCCTTATTGGCTCGAACTGTATAATGCCATTCCTTTTTCACGACAGTAGGTGGCGTTTTGTCTGACTTTGCGGCTTCCTCCGGCTCTGGATGTATTGTGGTGTTGTCTGTGACCCCAATTGGTTGATCTTTAATACTGGGTGCCATTGAGTCAAGGTACAGTCGGAAAGCTTTGTTCTTGCCCAGGATAATAGACTCAGCCTTTAAGCTGTACATCCCCGCTAAGACACTCACCAATTTATACGGCAACTTGCTTCCTGGCAGCACAATTTGGTTTCGCAAGTCAATAATTGTGGCTCCGTTTTCCGCGCTGTCCTCAATAATCCCATATATCTGGCGCAGCAGGCCGAGTTCCAGTATAATTCCTCGGCGATATGCCGTGTGTTTGCGAGTACTGGGAGATTTATACCGCACGCAATTTAAAATCTTCGGCTCGAGACTGGCGCGTCGCGACGGCTGCAGGACGGCCTGGAACAGCTCCAGCGGGAAGTTCTCGTCTGCTCTGCACTCCTGCATGATATGGGAGCGCAGCACCTCCAGATGCCGCTTATGCAGGTTCAAATCTCGCCCCAGATCGGACAGCACCGATGAATGCGTGGGCAGAGCTTTCAGATACGTCTCCGCTGCTGCACACAAGATCTTTCTGCTCTGCTCGTCCGACTCGAAGTTTGCTGACTCGTCAAACATCTGCGGCTTAAACTCGGCAGCGAATCGGGGCAAATGGATAATATTCAGTCGCCGCATAACTGGCCGCATCACCATCATAATCCGCTTCACCACCAGTCCGTACGAGATGAGCGTGTCCAGACAATTGTGCAGCTTCTTGACGGTACATCCTCTCAGTTTGTTAGCCAGCGTCGTAACTGTGATCCCTTGTACGCGCGCGTGACCCACTGCTTCAAGAATGACGAGATGTTCGGGCCCGAGGTCTGCTGCGATGGCCTTCACAGGGATATTAAGCGCTCGGTGACGCAGCTGCTCGCATGCCACTACCATTACCTGCTTGTCCTGCTCCTGCTCACTGGCCACTGCTTCCTCGTACGTGAGCAGCTCCAGCTCCTCAACCGTCAACGCCGTTGTATCGCCGAGCGCAGCGTTCTTCAGGTTCTCTTTCTTGACTTCAACTGAGTGTTCTGCATTATCTATTGTCTCTGCTCGCTTGCGCTTCTTATTGACATTCTGTAATGCACCTGCAGTGGCTACAGATCCCCGGAAGAAGCACAAGACGCCATGACTCGAACGTAGCAGTCTCCACACCTGTTTGCGCACTAATGCGTCATTCCTGGGGTCCACACTGGAAAACAACGACGCGACGGATAGTCCGCCACTTCCTTCCAGTGCGATATGGTCCATACACGCGCCCACCAGCTCACGCGGCGTCCGCGAGCGCGCGGAAACCATCGACGTTGATGCGGTGGAAAGTTGGATGGCGATGGACTGGTAAGAAATAGTCTGGACTATATTTTGCGATTTGAGTAAGTGGCTACATTTCCTCTAAATCTGTGTGTCCCACATGAAATGGTATAAAAACGCATGTCATCACTTCCACTGGTCGATCCTCGCCATCCCCACATTTCGGCAGTGAAAAGCTGATGCATCCGACGGTTGGGCAGCAAATGCGGCGCTCGCTGTGGCACACGGCGACCCGATGGCAGGCGCAGGCCCCACGGATACTGGCGCAGAGTTTTGCGACGCAGGCGCCCAGCACAGCCTCGTACGCGGTCAGTTCTGTTAACGAAGACGACAAGGAACAGCAACAGACCCACAAGGCTACGAATAGCAACAAATACTTCAACCTTATGAGTGTACAGCAGCCACCTGTCAGCTCTGACACTGGCACTTCGACTGGGAAGAAGATCAAGAAGAAGAACTGGTATCGCCACCGTCCAAAGAAGACCAAATGGTGGGCAGACATGGATCGAGTGTCCTTCCGGACGCTACTGACTGAGGAAATGGGCTCCAAAAAGGTCTCGTCGGTGCTGCGCAAGTATATGGACGAGTTCCCGATCTTGGACAACCACTGGTCGGACCAGGAACTCGTCATGATTGTCTGTGCGCTCATTAAGATGAACCGCAGCGAGGTGGCGCTCGAAGTGCTGCGCAACCAGATCAAAGAACCGAACCGGGACCGTCTCAATCGGGTGGCGGCGGCCAGCGCTCGACTGGGCAATGCGTCCGTGGCTCTGGGTGTACTAGACATCACCAACCACTTCAACATGGTTCCGGACGTGATCACCTTCACTAGCGCCATCCACGCCTGTGCGCGTGGAGGCAAGTTCGATGTCCCAGTGGCACTGAACCTGCTGAACGACATGATTTCCGCTCAGGTTGAGCCCAACGCGCGTACGTACGGAGCTGTGATCCTCGCATATGCGCGGCTGGAGTGCTGGGAGCAGATCGAGAACTTGGTCAACTCCATCTCGTACACGGATAATGATCACAAGGCCGAGGTGTTCACATGCGCAATTATCTCGTGTTCGCGCAATCAACAGCACCAGTACGCGTCTCGACTGTTCCAGTTGCTGCTGGAGGACGGCGTGTACCCGGGTGACAACGTCTGCAATGCCGCGCTTAGCTCCTGTGCTCGGACGTCCGACCTGCCTCAGCTCCGCCGCACGTTCAAGTTGGTGGAGCGCTACACGACACCCTCAGTGTATTCGTACAATTGCATGATCTCGGCGTATGGCAATGCAGGCAACTTGGATGAGGCTCTTGAAGTGTTTGAGAGCATGCGGAGGGATGATGTCGTGGCTCCGGACTGTGTCACGTTCAACTCACTGCTGGGTGCTGCGGTTCGCTCTCGAAGAGTGGATATGTTTCCATTCATCTTATCTTTAATGAGCGAGTCTGGCTTCAAGTGGGATGCCTACACGCTGAATATTCTGCTCGAGGGCTGCGCCTTGAGTGGCGACGTAGCATTGGCCAAGCACTACTGGGCACGGGCTCAAGGAAAGGACGACAGCCCTGAGTATGTTGAAGAGAACCAGCGTGTGACAGTTGATCGCGGACACTTTGAGCTCCTGATGACTGTGTATTACGCTGCTAAGGACTATCAGGCTATTGTGGATCTGTGGCAAAAGGAAAAGCTGTGCCGCCGCCGTGCGAAAAGCTCAAAATCTCTCAACTTTTTGATTCGCGCGTGCGAGGGCCTTCGGGATGACAAGACGGCGGTAGCACTGCTAGCAGAGTTCGCTGACCGTGGACAACCTCTATCGTCGATCACGCACCACCACATGCTGGAGGTGTTTCTCTCTGTAGACAACTATAGTGCTGCTGTAGCGTACCTGCACAAGATGATCGAGATGAACGGATTGGTGTCCACGTTCGCATTCACCGCGCTAATGAAGTACCTGGTCAAGAACAACCGCCACTCGGACGTCCTGACAATGTTTGAGTTGTACCTGGAGACCCGTGAGGCTGCCATTAAAGGACAGAACCCGCTGATCCATTACCCAGCGGATGCTATCTACGTGATGACGATGCGCTCGGCCGTTGAGCTTGGGGACCATGAAACTGTGCTTTCCATCTACGATGAGCTGCCCGTACCGATGTCCATGGCTGTCCGTACAGAGCTGCTCGTGCTGGCTGTGTCGTCCTGTGAGCGGGAAGGTGATTGGCGTGCCGCTGTCACGATGTACGATGAGATGACTGGAAAACTGGACGAAGCCACGAATGTGGAGCTATACAAGCACATTGTCAAGATTGTCGCTAGCGCTGGAGAGTTTGACCGTGCTCTTGACGTGGGCGGAGGCCAGTGGTACCGCCAGAACAGGCCTGATAGAGGCTGGGGCCTCAACAGTGAATAGACCGTGAGTAACTGGGCAACGAGGCTGCATTACTGTGATTAGACAAAATTTTTCTCTCGGCTACGAACGTCTGAGTGGCATGAGCACGAGCGTAACAGTGCTCAAACTTGGAAGTTGTTCACTAAAACCTACTTTATTGAACTGGTCTTCGTACTTGGTCATCAAAATCTACTCCATCCATTTGATGGAACCTACCAACAGGTTACGCGAGGGCAGCGGGCCTGGGGAAGGCACAAGCAGCACCAGCTTTTGTTCAGCCACCCGAACCTCCTTACTGTTACAAGTAACAACGGACACAGCCTTAGAACAAATTACAGCAAGCAGCGACGTCGTGTGGTAGTACGTACATGAACACGAAGCCTGCAGCAGGAGCACTTAGCATCCACGAGAGGTCTGTAGACGAGGAAGAGGCATTCCGTGGGTGTGCCACAGCCGCCAACGAGTGCCCCAAGTCGGCCGTTTTCTCGACGGGCACTACGCGCAAGCGGTCGGACTGTGTCTCCACCTGGCCCACCGGCAGCATCACGTCGGACACTTTCATGTCTAAGTATTAGAAGTACCAATTAGTAAGGGTAAGGCAAAGCAACACCAACACAACCTAGCTCACCTTTGATAGCGAAAAATGACACATCCTCGAACGAAAACTCGTTGATGCAGGGCGAGAGTGTAGGAATAGCCACACTTAACGAGTGTGCACCGTAGAAATACTCTCGAATACAGCTAATACGTGCGGCCGAGCGCAATTTGTTACTCAACGGGACGACTCCGCCCGACCGGGCCAGCTTGACAACGTTCATGTTGGGGTCCGTCAACGAACTCTGCAGACGACTGTAAAGTCTGTCCTGCCCGATAACGAGTACCACATCCACCTCGAAGTCCTTGATCGCGTGCACAAGCAGGTCAAAGCCCGTGCCGTCCACCCACCCGCACGTGTTAATGACACAGCCCGAGGCATTCACCTCCTCGTCATTAGCCAGCCTCCTCTTGACTGCCATGGCCAATTGCTGTTGCTGGAGCCGAAAGAGTTCGACGTTCTCGGAGGACGCAGCGTGACCGTAGAAGAAGGCCAACGGGTTAGTCAGGATGAAATCCTCCTCAACGCTGAGCGAGTTCATGTCCAATGGAGAGGCCGAGAGCGTTCCAGGTACACTGAGACAGCCGTGGCCCACGTCCAGTTCTACCAGTGTGGGTTTCTCGCCCAGACGCAGTGCGTAGTTGACTAGGATCTGAGTCAACGTGGATTTACCACTGTCCACAGGTCCGCACACGAGCACACGCGGTCCAGCAGCGTGTTTGGCCTTAGCCAGTTCTCGACGGCGCTGCAATTGCGAGTGGATGTTTAGGTAACTGTCCATGGGAGTCTCCTCTGACGTGTAAGCCACTTCCGGAGCGCCGCGCACGTCCAGTGTACAGCCGTACCAGGTGAAGATGGCCAATTTACGGTCGCGGAACGTGTACTCGCGGTCGATGGCCAGTTCCACACCGAAGAGCTCGGCCGATCCGCTCTTCAGCTTGATACCTACCTCCGTCTGCGGCGGCACCTCCACGCGGTACTCGCCCTCGCGCGCCAGCACCACCTCCGTCGTCTCTGCGCTCATGCTATTCGGTTAATGGAGTACTAAATCGGACTGATTTACTGGGATTTCGTTACTCTTATATAAGTGTCGTTTGGAAATGGCTACACCGACAGTTATGATGCAGCGGACAGCGATCAAGCGGCAGCCGTGGACAAAGGACGCTGCTGCACGACGCCAGGCGACGTTAACGCAGCAGCGACAGGCGCGAAGAGATCTCACAGCGCATGCGCGGCAGTTGGCGCAGCAGCAGGAGCCGCCGTCTCCTCATGGAGCGAGCGATGTCGACACGCAGTCGATGGATGACATTGCGTCCTCCGCCTCCACTTCCAAGCGCCGTACGCGCGAGGAACGAGTCAAACGGCGACGCGAGCACTTCTCGAAGCAGTTGATGACGCCTGAATGGCTCATTGACGTGCCTAAGGACCTCAACGGCAGTGGAAGCGCATTGGGTGAGGGCTGGTACGTGCTACCAAGACCGGAAGGCAAGCGCTGTCTTGTGGTGGCCAACGGGTGCGTCGGCTACTTGTAGGATTATATTAGGGTTTCTTATGCTAATATGCTGTGATTGAAGAGGCAACACCATTGCACGTATCCCGTCCGGTGGGATACTAAGGAAGTTTCCGTCGGCGCTTCCGTGCGGTTCCCACAAGACCAACAAGTCCAACGACGGCTACTGCATCCTGGACTGCATCTTCCAGGAACAGAACGAGACGTTTTACGTGCTGGATGTCATGTGTTGGAAGGGTTATTTACTGTATAACTGCACCACGGAGTTCAGGCTATACTGGATGCGCGACAAACTCTCTGAAGGAGCGACGGCCACTGTTTCGCCTGCCAATCCACTGCGATTCCTGGTGGGCGATGCCCTTTGAGGCTGAGCTACATTAACTACGTCCCTCACACCGTTTTCGTTCTCTTGTGTACAGCCTATTCCGTGTTTCGAGAGCGATCCAGCAGGAATCTTAGCGGCATACTCCACGACGTTTCCATTTCTCAAGTATACCAAGAGTTGCGTTGATGCCTTTCATTATTGTCCATTGCTCTAACTGTTCGCTTGTTCTTCTGGACAGGGATGGTTTGCTATTCTACATGAAGGCTGGCCACTATGAAATGGGTCTGTCGCCTCTAGCACTGGTGTGGAAAGACGCCAACACCAGTCGCTTCTTCGTTTACTCAGCGAAACCTTCGATTGTACTTCGGCTTGAGGGTGTCAGTGAGTTTGCAACGTTGGAAGGAATCGTCCTTTTCACCGCTGATCAGGATTTTATTCAGCAACACGAGGTTCGATTTGTGAAGAGGATTTCTATCTGGCAACGACTGACTTGGCATGTTTTTTATGTTCCCAGCTAAGTGAAGGAGACCTTGCCAGCTTCTCGTTCGAGCAGCACGAAGTAGATGAGAACCAAGCTCCGCATCTCAAGGGTCTGGCATTTGTAAAGCGCTGTTCCCCACAACGAGCCCTTCCTGACAGCTGGACGAAAATTCTGTTCCAGTACAACGCACGATCTGGCGGGGTCCCAATCGAGAAAATACTAGAGGTTCGTGCAAACGTATTTACTTCGAAATATTGCACAATCGCTCATCACGTATGGCATTTCCCGTGTAGAACGCTCAAGCCCCTGCGACTGAAGTCGAGATGAAAGAATAGATCCGACGAGCAGAATTTTGCCGCTTGACGGTGAAGGCTACCGGTAGTAGGTGTAGTCCTTCGATCGTGTTTGGCCGTGCCCTTGCACCAGCATGTTTCCGCGAAAGAATGGTAGTGACTGTTTTTGTTGCTGCTGTTGGTTGCTGTTGGTGGGTTTCTTTTTGCTAGGTGATGCTGCAGCTTGTTGTCTGCAGGCTTCCTTCAGGTCGGTGAGGCTCGTAACGGAACGGATCCTAGGCGTGATATCCGGTAAGCGGCTGCAGTCGTTTGAATGAGTGCTTCGGCTAACTTTGTGTCGGACCGGTGCATGCTTCCCTGTATCGATTAGCGATTCTTGGCGTTCGTCACCAAACTCAGCGAGTTTGCGTTGCTGTTGCTGCATTGCGATGATGGCGCCCGCCGTTGGGATTCGAGGACGCTTTTGGCTGCTCAGTGTTCGCAGTGGTAAGCCCATGAGAAGCTTAAACTTTCGTGAATCTCGAGCAAGGTACGGCTCCTGGTCCAGTTCATCCATGGTGAGAGCCTCTTCAAGCGGGATCGTGTAGCTTGTGATTGCCTTCGCCGGAGTTCGCCGTAGCTGTTCTTGTTCCAGTCTCCACTGAATTTGAGGGAGAAAAACTTCTGATGCTACTGCTGAACTGCGGTAATGCGGCTGGAATGGCGTGTAGAGTTCCGACAAAAACGCAGTCCGCTCTGCCCGCTTGTGCTCAAGCTCAGTTAGATTTTTTCCGACCAACAAGGACCGCTGGTCTTCCTCGAGCATGCAGGCCTGCTCGTGCAGTAGTAGACGCACCTTGGCGATGGCAGCTTCGCGCAGCTCCTTCCTAATCTGGAACGCGAGCTGGTCCTCCAAAGTCATCCCGCTTCGATCTCGCACCAGTTGATCACGATGCCAGCGCGAATGTTCGTCTTCCCGCTGCATTTGGCTTCGCTCGACTACCTGACGTGCAATTTCAAGATCAACTTTACGTTGGGCCTCCAATTCCGCTTGGTGCGCTAGCACTTTCTTCAGTTCAGCTTGTCGAACACGTCGGAACTGGTACGCTTTCTCCTCTCGCTCCTTGTCGATTCGGGCGCGCTCTGCTTGGCGTTCCAGCTCCAACAATCGCTCGGCCTCCTGCTCGTCCATTAGGCGTTGACGCTCGCGTTCCCGTTCCAGCTGCTCTTCTTCCTCGTACTCTTCATCGCCGTTATCGACTCCACTGCCTGCTCGCCACCCAGACAAAGCTACTTTGCGATAGTGCGCTGGCAGGTTACCGAAGAAGTACGAGCGGGAGAAATCAGTCCGCTTCGGAATGACGAGAGACGGCTCCTCCACTTCTTCGTCGCTCTCCACGAAGCTGTTGTTGTACTCGCGAGAGAGGGCGTCTTCTCGAGCCATATCGATTAGTTCCAGTGTGATCTGGGCGCTCTCACCTTCCCGTCGACGCAGCTCCTGTTCTTCCTGATCGCGTTGGTTCTCGATGGAGTCGAACACAGGCTGTTCCGCTTCTATCACCGTCTCGAGCTCCTCTTGTATGACTTCTTCTTCGACAGCTTTGGTCATCTCTTCATTCTCAACTTCTTCGGAAATGTTTCTCTGGACAAAATCGAAAGCACTGACGAGAGGTAGTGGCAGCGTCTCAATAACAAGCGGAGCCGGCAGCTTCCCGTACCGAGCGACACTGGCAATTCGACTCTTGCGCTTCAAGTAGAAGAGCTTCTTCTTGAGGAACGTGTATCGAGCTGTGTCGGACGTGAAATACGACTCGAAAAAGTCCTTAACAACACCGTCGCTGTCTATGTTCTCGCTTGTTTCCTTCGACAATAACTCGAGAATCGCTTTGCTGGTCGAAGCTTCATGGGCCTCACGCTTGAGGAAGTCTCGACGGTGGATGTTTCGAGAGGCTTTCCACCACGGAACGAACTTGCCAGCCAACGCCAAGATGTCAAAGTCTTCCATGCACGACCCAGAGACGTCCGGCAACTCGATGTCGTTCCGCATAGCTGCGATTTGGACCATCGGGTCCATCAGAGCCAACGCGATCTCCTTCTGTCTGTTCTCAAGACTCATGTTCTCCCAGGACGTGGGGCTGTCCTGGTCGCTCAATGAGCGCTTCACGAAGTGCTCGAAGATGAAAACCTGCTGCGGTGGTTCACATTCCTCTTCACAAGGACCGGCCCTCTCCTCTTCTTCTTGGACCTCACGTTCGGACTGAGCCACCAGACGCAACCGATGCTCCAAGTATTCTGTCCGAGCCTTGATCCTTTCTCTCTGTAATACTTCAGGGGGGATGGTTTGGTGGCGTGTGGTGAGGCCCAAACAGTACCAAGAAACGAATTCTTTCCATTGAGCTGAAGAAGACTGGCCAACCTGATGAGATGGAGGGGGTGACAGCCCTACATCTACCAACTTTTCGTGGATTACAGGGTCAATTGCTGCGAACTTCAGTTCCTCAAGAAGAAAACGTTCTCGAATGCGTTGGTGATGGCGAGTTGAAGCTGCGAACCACCTCGTAAAAGATCGGATCCCCAGCTGAAGCTCAATCTCCAGACTTTCAAAGTCCTCGACAGGAGGCACAAACACTTGATCTCTCTCGGCTTCTTCTCGAATACACCTGGACTTACTCGCTGCCATTAACTCCACTCGGCGGTCGAGTTCTGCCATCCGTTCCCAAGGCAGGAAAGGGATCTCGAAGGAAGGTTCTGAGCTGTCCGGAGACTCTTTCTCGGGTTGCTTCCTCACTCGACGAGCTCTTGATCGACGGCTTCCAGGCTGAAAATCCAGCAACAAAATGGATTCATCCTCATCTTCCACTAGTGATACCACTGCAACTTTCTCCTGGCGAAACTCGTTAGCGGTTGACATCGCCAAGTCTATCGCAACATCGGCTGTGTCTAGGATATCTGAATTCTCTTCGTCTCCACTCAATGATGACGAAGCGTAAGCGTCTACAGCAGTGATAACGGCACTTCGAGGTTGAGACGAGAGGGAATTCAGTGGATCCACAGTGGTTCGGTACACGCGAGGCTTTGTCTGCTGGAAACTGCTAGGGAGCGAATTCTCCCCTGGCAAAAATTTGGTTTTTGTATCACTTTCTTTCTTCTTGTTGCGTCTCTTGCGTCGAGGTGAGCTTCGCGATGGACTGCTTTGTGGTTGGTACTTGGACTTGGACGGTGGTCGATCTACAAACCGCGTTGGAGATGAGCTCAACACGCTTCGCAACGCGTCAATTTCGTCTCTTTCTTCAATGTGCGTGTCAATGACTGGGGACGGCGCTGACTTTGGTTCTTCAACGATCGTTCTAACCGGAGAAAATCCTGCAGAAGCCTTGTGCACAGCATTCAACCTGGTCTCAACTGCAGGCAAAGTGATGTTGATCCGGACGGAAGGAGCTCCAGCTAGCAACCTGCTCCGGTCGTATAAGTCTGGGGTATACACACCTGCCCTTGATCTACGACTCCTTTGCGAGCTAATGGAACGTCTTCCAATGTTTTCTTGAGTTCTCAGTTCACGCTGAGCAGAAAGTTCTCGTCCCCTCTGAAGACGTTGCCTCACAGCTTCTTTATCGCCAGACCCGAGGTGATCGACTCGGTCAATGCAGCGATCAACATACGCAAAGAGATCCAGGAAACTGTGCACGAACAAGTTCAAGTTCAGTCATCCTACGCAGTTAGATATACTCAACACAGGCAGGAATTACGTACCCGTTCGATGGGGATACGTAGATGCCTTTGGTTCGTTCATGGACCTTTATTCGCCGGTGAGGGAATAAAAAATCGAGAGAAAAACACCAAACAAGGATGATGGCATCTTCGTCGTACGAAAAGACCCACGAGAAGTTGTCAGCAACAGGAGGAGAGCTGAGAACTACCGTCCCAGCCCCGGGTTCACTGACGAAGCCAAGCACAGGTGCCATGTGCAAATCGATGACGTGCAGAGCACGCTTCACGACTGAAATCCGGGTTGTTGCTGGCTGAGGACCGAGGCGGTTCGACGGAGTTTCTCTGCCTGACGGCAGCCTCCAGCATTCCACACTGCCACCGTCAAAACCACAGAATAAAAATTCGGGAAACTCAAATGCTGCGGTTGACACATCAGGCGAGTAGGTTCGGAAGCAGGCCAGTAATTCCCATGCGTAACTTTGATCGTTATCGCTCTTGACATGCCAACGTTTTACTTCACCACCTCGACTGACAGACACAAGCGAAAAACAGTTTTCCAGTGCATTGTTGGTGATATCGATTAATACTGCAACTCTGTGGGGATAAAGACAATCTGCTCAGGTAAAGCTTGGGAATATTTGGGAAAAACTCACCGGTCATTTGTATGCGCGTGCTTCATGGTTATCAAGTTGTGCGGCCCCATATCGTTGTTCAATAGCGGGCTAACGCGTACAGTTCCCATCGAATCGCCAGTGATAACACAGCTACAACCGCCAAAGAAAAGACTGATCATTGTGGTTGCTGTCGGACCCCCAGACTCGAAAGGCTGGGCTACCGTGAAGATTCGGTTGTCAGATAAATTGTGTTTCTCCACTAACCCATGAGGCCACAGCACGACAATGGCGTCAGCTGCGATAACGTAGTCGACAATGGACAGAGCTGTAGGTTCTGTCGCTTCATTATTGAAATTGGGGCTTGTGATTGTTGGTAACGATGCGAAGCGAAAGTTCGGAATCCCCTCTTTAAACATGATCACTTGACTCGATGGCACTTGTTGGTAAATGGAGATGAATCCACCAGCTTCCAGGCCGTCGTATCTCTTCAAACTCCCTCCATTGAATGAACAGCAAGACAGTCGACCCTGGGCATTTGCGAAGAGGAGCTCCACAATGCAAAAGCCGGTCGACCACACAGCGAAGGAGAAAATCCGACCATCAGGAACTCTTTCTATGTGGAGGGCGTTGTACCGCTCCGACGGAGGGTTAAACGGCAGTGCCACAGCAGATTGACAGGGGGCATTGGTATCATCGTCACTACCGGTACTATTAGCTGACTTTAGGTTGACGAGATTCGCAGTGGTAAATCTTGCGCAGTTATCAATCATTACGACTCCATTGCCAGTGCCGTATAAACCTTTAGAATACTGAGAATTCTCGATACAAACTGCGATTTCCTGATCATGCTCGTATTCGCCCACTTTTCGGAACCGAGAGGCCCCTTTCTTCGTGATGAGCTCGTAGTTGCACACTTTTCTGGTACACAAAGCATTGTTAGTCCCAGTTGCAGCAGAACAAAGGCTTGAGGTTACCTCATATTACTCCTGAACACGATGTAGACACTGCTGTCATTCTTACCACCCTCCATACTGAAAATGGAGCACCGATTTTCGCGTAGACAACAGTGTAGACGACGGCAAGATGCCGCATCGAACACATACACCGTCGTGCTTGTTGCAGCAAAGATCCTCTTTCCGTCAAAGCTCATCTGAAGGTGGCGATAATAGGGCTTCTTTGTCTGCTCGAAGGTAAACACAGTCAGACCGAAGTTGTTCTACTGAGTAAGTAGCTGCACGCTCACCGAATTTGCAGCTGTGTGGAGTCGTAGCACCCCTTTAAAGCCGCCATTGTTCTGTGCTGTAGTGAGCACCCGTAGTGCCCACACTTTGATTCCTCCATCCGAGTCTGCAGTGACGAGCTCTCGTCGATACGGATTCGCTAGTGCCGTGTAGAACTGCCCCCCGTCCTTCTCCAATAGTGTATGTGACGTCAATGACGTCTTGAGATCTGTGCTACAACGTTACTCCCAACAACAATCAGCTCTTCGTCCCTAGCTTTTCATTATAAATTGGTTCTTCCCTCACCTGACAATGCGGTGCTCCAGTTTGCCACTAATAACGACGACGATCGAATAAACGTCCAACTGGAGCAACTTTACCATTAGAACAGCCAAATTCAACCGAAATATGATTAATGACACTAACCCAGGGGAGATGCAAGGCGAATTGGTAGCGCGCGTTCTCCTCCGCCACCAAAGTCGCAAGGAGATCTCCTCCAGCCGTTAACAACTGCCCGTAAAGGTAGAGCGCGGTGGGGGTGGCTACCAACAGCTCATGGCGCTCTCGGTTGTATACAGAACACACGGCATTGCGTAGCGGAATACGCTCACCCCGCAGCGTCAGAGTCACGTCGGTCATTGTCCTTGAAGCGACACCAATTATGTAGCCATTTTGGGTTTCCGCAAAGAAAGAGCGGCGAAACGTCATAGTGGTCTAAAAAGCAAAAATTATTTTGACTCCATACAATAATTGTTTTTCGTGTCCTCCAGTGATTAGCATCAGTCTCCGATTAGGATCAAGCAGCAGCAGTTATGGGTCGCACAGGCGCGAAGGTGAAGAAAGGAGGGCTGGGCAATGCTCTGCTACGCACACAGAAGAAGACGTCGCCCATTAACACAAAGGACGTGGCTTCCAGCGCAGGAAAACACGTGTCTGAGCGTGACGGCGGCGACGCGTCTGTGGCTCTGGCCTCGTATCTCGAAGGTTCTTCCCTGGTATGATACACTCACCTGCAACACAATACAATACACTCCCGTGTTTTAACTATTGTTGCTACTCTCTTTAATTGCAGGACGATTTCCTGGCCAGTGCAGTGCTGGCGAACCGCGAGTTTACGGCTGTGAAGGAGAGCATTATGCTCATGGACGAGGCGGACGCAGGGCCTCAAGTGGTCGAGTACGTTGGCAATACAATAGCTGAATGTATTTTAAAGGGTCTGACACACTACTGCTGTATGCAGGAAAGACAAGAACTTCATGCCGGAGATGACGTTCGCGGAGATGAAAGTGCCGCGTCGTCCTAAGTGGGATAAGAACACGACGGCCGAGGAGCTCAACCGACTGGAGAAGGAGAGCTTCCTGGAGTGGCGTCGAGACATTGCCTTGTACGTTGATCGTCTTGGAGGTTGGCTCGATCGAAGATAACTAACTGGTTGATTTTTGAATAATGTAGGTTGGAGGCATCGTCCGATCACCTAGAGGTGACTCCATTTGAGAAGAATTTGGAGGTCTGGCGCCAATTGTGGCACGTCCGCGAGCGTAGTGACATTATGGTGCAGATCGTGGACGCTCGCAACCCGCTGTTCTACCGGTGTGCACCCTGTTAAAGATTCAATGGTTTACAAACAGAGGCTGACGCTAGTTGTGTTTCTTTACAGCTCCACGGACCTGGACGCCTACGCGAAGGAAGGAGAGACACTCCGGCGCACGCTGTTGATCGTGAACAAGTCAGACTTCCTGAACGAGCGTCAGCGGTGAGTTGCTGGTGTGTTGAGGAATTATTCTGCTAGTGTGCTAACAGACGACTCCATGAAATGCAGCACGGCTTGGGGGGATCATTTCACGAAAGAAAACATTAATTTCGTGTTCTTCTCAGCGAAGGAGGCCCAGGATGAAATTGATGAGGAAGCGAAGAAGCTGCGTCAGGAGCAGAGAAATGCTGAGAGCCACGACCAGTACGATGAGTCAAAGCCTGCAGACGCGCCGCAAGTTGCACAAGAAGAGGTCATTATCACGACGGAGGAAAGAAGCCCGTACCCAGTGCTTTCTCGTGTCGAACTGCTCGAGTATGTGTCAAAGATCGCCTCGGAGGTGCTGCAAGAGGTGGGTGTGCGAGTGAAGGACAAGGGTCTGATCAAGTTCGGTATGGTGGGCTTCCCCAACGTCGGCAAGAGTTCTGTGATCAACGCACTGCTTGGTGCTTCTACGTACTCACACAAGACGCAGCGTGTTGCCGTCGGTGCTACTCCTGGCAAGACCAAGCATTTTCAGGTTTGTTGGGGTAATTGGCTTGGTAGATTTCGTTTGATGAGCTAACGTTCCCTGTTATCCTACCAGACTATGATTCTGTCTGACAAGATCATGCTATGTGATTGCCCCGGTCTCGTGTTCCCGAGTTTTGTCAACTCCAAGGCCGAAATGTACTGCTGCGGTGTCCTCCCGCTCTCTCAGCTCCGCGACCATATCTGTACGTCCACGCTTTGACTCGAATTTTTTTATTCATTGTCCTGACAATTCTTTGAACTACATGCAGCTCCTTGCCAGCTTCTGTGCCACCGTATCCCGAAGCGAGTGTTCGAACGGACTTACGGAATCAAGATCCCGGTCTCGAAGACGGCGAAGGAAACGGATCCCGTGGGTATTTACCCGCTTCTGGAGGTGCGTTTTTGAGCACTAATGGCTTTATCCTGGAAATCATAGCCTTATTCACCACCTTTCTGTTGATGCAGTCTTACGCCCGCAACCGTGGCTACACGACGACGGGTAAGGGAGGGCCCGACACCTCGCGTGGTGCGCGCGATATCTTGCGGCATTACGTGAATGGTCGACTGCTGTACTGCCACCCTCCGCCCGACGTCTCGGACCCCACCATCTTCGACATCCATGAGCTCGCCAAGGCCCAGTTCCCTGATGTTGCGGAGTCAGCCGTCCCTGAAAGCACCGAGGACGAAGACAAGGAAGAGGATACGCAGACAACGGAGCCGAACGCAGAGGAGGAACTGGACTTCGACACCACCGTGGAAGACAAACGTGCAGTGAGTAAGCGGTTGAAGAAACACGGCCGTAAGGGACGAAAGGGACGTGATAAGAACCCGTACGAAGACTCGGATCTCCCTGGTGGCATGGCTGGAGTTCACATTAACTCGGGCGGCAAGAAGAAGAACCGCAGGCCGTAGGTTGATCTCCTGCAAATTACTTCACGGATAGATTTCTTTATGCTTTCTCGTTAAAAAAACAGCACAAGAACCCATTCATTCATTCATTCGTCCATTGATTTTTGTGGGTTTCTTAGCTACTTCTTCGTCGTCTTGGTTGTACACGCGAAAAGCGAGGCCACACACTATGAAAAAGGAAACATTGCCTCACTGTTCGTCCTCTGCTTGAAGAGATGAGGGCAGACAGCTCGTGCTGGACCGCCCGCGCTCCTGCTCAACGCGTCTACCTGTACTTCCGCCAAATCTCCTTGTTGACTTTGCTAGTTTCTCTTCGTCTAAGTGCCGCAGTGGCTGAGGAGCACGCAAGCGTCATCAACGATAGACTTAGTTGCCCTTGTGGTCTTCATCGATAGTATCCGCGTTGTACGTAAAGCCTGGGAACTGAGCCTTGTTGCGCTGGGTCTCGCTCATCGTCGTAGTCACGACCGAATCCACGGGCTTCTCAGCAGTAAACTCGACGTCGAAGTTGCTCGTGTCCATGGAGCCCAACCGGTTGGGCGGCTTGAACTCTGGCTGCACCTCCTTGCGCAGCACAGCTTCCCAGTCAATACCCTTGAAGAACGGGTGCGACTTGATCTCCTCGGCGTCCGTGGGGCCGCTACCAAGACGGTCCGACACCTTACGAGTCAACAAACCAGTGAGCAGGTCCTTAGCCTCGGCCGACATGAACGACGGGAAGCGCAGCGGGGCGTTGAGGATCTTGTCGTACATGCGCTGCATGTTCTGGTCGTAGAAGGGAGGGAGACCCGTCAGCATCTCGTAGATAAGCGTACCGAGACTCCACCAGTCTACAGCCTTGCCGTGACCCTTGTTCTCTAGGATTTCCGGAGCCAAATACTCGGGCGTACCACAGAACGTCTTGGTACCACCAGACGCACCAGCGCCTGTGACAGCTTCCTTGGAAAGACCGAAGTCCGTAAGGCGGATGTGTCCCTCCAGGTCTAGCAGGATGTTCTCGGGCTTCAAGTCACGGTAGATGATGTCGTGCTTGTGAAGCTCCTGGAGAGCGAGGATGATCTCAGCGGCAAACAGACGCGCCTTCTGCTGGGAGAAACGACGGTCCTTCTTGAGCCAGAAGAAAAGCTCACCGCCACCACAGTAGTCCATGACCAGATAGAGCTTATCGGGCGTCTGGAAGGCGTACGTGAGGCTGGTGAGGTACGGGTGCTTGATGCTCTGCAGAATGCTACGCTCCGTCTTGGTGTGCAACAGCTGGTTGCGCTTGACCAAAGCGGCCTTGCGCAGAGTCTTCATGGCGTAGATCATCTTGGTATCTTTCTTGCGAACCATCATGACCTTGCCAAAGGAGCCCTTGCCCAGCACCTTGAGCAGATCGAAGTCCTCGACATTCACCTTGGTCTGCGGGCGTGCGGGGCCGTCCATGTCTTCAATAGGAACTTGCTCGATCGGGCCAGAGTCGTCGTCCTCGATGTCGGCTGTACGAATAGATAGAAACACTGTCAGTACACTAACACCTCCCTATTCTTATACACCAAACCACGTACACTCCTCCTCGGCTTGTTGTTGTTGCTGCTGCTGCTGTTGTTGAGACTGCGCCTGGCCAGGGGCCGGCGGAGGGCCGTTCGATGGGTACGAGGGCGCGGCAGGCGCGCTCTTTCCTGCGTCACGACCGCCGTTGGCGTAGTTGCCGAACTTAAAGCCGCGCGAGTCGCTCTTGATAGGCGGGCGGAGGCTTTTGGCGCCCTTGGATCCCTTGTTGCCCATGTTGGTCTAGTAATAGAAGGATGAAAAGAGGGAGAAGAAGTATCGGACGAGGGGGCCTGCCGATGGACGAATACGCGAATGAGCAGCCGCAGCGACAACCAGACAAGGGAGAAGCGGACACGTGGGGGGGAGCCGCGTACGTACCGGTCCTTTCCTTTACGCAAATGTGGACTGCGAGCGTTGCTTCCTTCCACCCCGCGGCGAGACGACGTGCTTCACGACCTGACAACTCGCACACCAAATTTACATAAAATCTTCTTCGCTTCTTATACGCGCGACCGACCGAAAAGTATATAGGGATAACTATGCTTCACCGACCGACCGACCGCTAGAGACCAAGCAGCCGGTTCGAACGTTGTTTGCTTGAGGAGCAGAAATGGGGCATCTGTCGCCTGCACTAAGTGCGTTTTTTAGACGTGATGTTTGTATGTCATACCAAATTCAGGTTAAATACCGAATTGCGTACTTAAGAGATATGACAGTTCATCTCACCGATTTTACCGATGGTGTTACCGGTACCGGGTACGAGGCCATCAGTGACGCTGGTCTCATCATCCACTGAATGCTTTCATCTTTGAGCCCTCGAATCAAAGCTTGATTTAGCCGTCTTGGTCCAGCTGCCGTCGACCAATGCAATAGCAAACGGTGACAACAAATAAGGAGAGCCCCATCTCAGGAACGCTTGGCGTGCTTGTGCAGCAGGTTCAAAGTCTCAGGTTGTGCATCCCCTAGTGTTAGTGATCTTGTGCAGCAGCGATCCTTTGCTGGAACCGCGTCCGCGACTTGGAGGAAATGTGGAGAGACGAAGTGGATGGCACTCAGTGTTTTCGTTTAACTTCAGCTTTGGACCACGTCAGCAGCCCACTTCAACTTGACCCGCCCCGGATCTGCTGCATTTCGGGGTGACAAGCGCTGAACATCACAAATCGTAGATGTAGGCATCGGCTGCCGATTCGGCATTGCCACCAAAGCATTATCTTCACTGTAAAATGAAGCCTTCGCTGACGCTGCCATTGACAGCCTGTCAACCAATGGTTCTGGCATGCCTGGCAGGCAGCCTGGAAGGTTGAGCGAGTCGCGGCTGCGAGGCTGCACTGTTTGACAGAACCTGGCGCCAGATTCTCTGATCGGCGTGGCGTCCAAAGAGTCTTTGGCAAAGACCGCCCGCCATTCCATGGCAGTTTTAAAGGCATCCCCAATCTGGCGGTTCGCCGCAACGTGCAGAAGGCGGGCTCGGAAGAGTTGAAGACAGCACGCTGTCATCACTTTCGCCAGCCTCAGCGCTGGTGATGACATCACCGCTGCAGGACTGAAGCGCGAGGTGGACCAGAGTGATTGCTCCTGAGTGCAAGTCAACTACTGCTAAACCGCAGGCACCACTGAATACCCTCCAGCACTATGTAGCAACAGAGCTGTATGTTCCGCCTTCCATTCGCACCAGACCAGGCACAAGGAACATGGTGAACTTCCAGCAACACACGAACTGCTTGCGGATCACAATGCAGACTGCATCAAGCCATGTCCCAGATCGTAGTTAATCGGAATGGTGCAGTACGCGTTTCATTTCCCATCCCTAGCCACGTCGCCATTGTCACGCAATCAGTGGCATACTAAAACCAGGTGAATCTCGAATGGATTCCGGAGCGGGGAAGGGGAGCACACTTCTTCATCCAGAAACCAACTTACGCGCCACCGACTGGGGAGAGATTTGTGGCGTTAGCGATTGTTCTCCGAACGCCTGGTTCAATTAGTACTGAGAACGACTCGGGGAGCGCGAACGCCTTCCGTGAGAACGCCGCGTCACCACCACTTGCATTCGAGAGCACCAAGATGAAGGAGGTCGCCTCGCTGCCCCGTACGCCAACGATGGCCGCCGCGGCGTCCGCCGGCCCCAACACTGCGCATCTGCATGGCCCCAGCACTGATATGGGCCCGACCAGCACCGACGCCGTCGCTGACATGGAGCTTATGGGCGCCACCAACCGCGACATGTTCTCGTGGCTGCTGTTCAACTCCGAGAACATGACGGCGCCCGCAGGCGTGAGTGGGGGTCACCAAGGCGTAGACCACGCTCACGCGCTGGCCACGTCCATGGCGCTGGACGACCCGTTCCGCATGCTCGGTCCAGGCGACGACCCGAGTATCTCGCTCGGTCTGCACCCAGCCACGACATCGGCACCGCTCATCCAGACTGGCGCACTTACGGTCACTCTTCCGGCAACGACGCCCGCCACCACGACTGCTCCGGTAACCATGTCGGCTCCCACCAAACCCGTGCCGACTCAACGCGGCAAAAAGCGCTCGGCCGCCGAAGTGGCCAAGGATCTGCATGGCAAACCCCTGACCAACACTGAGGGTCTGCTGCGCCACCTGGAGAGTGCCAATAACGCACTGGTACAGAAACGCCAAGCAGTGCACAGCACTAACGTCTCGGTCCCCACGACTCCGGTTGTCAAGTCACCCAAGACCGAGAAAACACCGGCATCCAGTAGCGGCAGCGACAATAATGGTGGCACTGACATAACGACATTGCAGCGCAAGCTTAAACTTGAGCGTAATCGCGAATCGGCGCGCGAGTGCAGACGCCGCAAGAGGGAGCACATCCTGGGGGTTGAGGAACGCTGCCGTCAGCTGGAGCGCGAGAACATGGAGCTTCGTGGGCAGCTGAAGGCCGGCAAGGAGGCCATCCGGCAAGAGGAGAAGGAGAAGAATCGCGTGTGTGAGGAGCTGGAGAAAATGATCCAGAGGGGGGCCTCGGAGAAGGAGCTGGCTGAGAAGATCGACAATTTCAAGGAGCAGTACTCGGACTACGGTCACGGACGTCGTTCAGCTCTCAGCTACCACCTCCACCAGATCGAGCGACTGCTCCTGCCCACGCAGGTAACCAAGATGTGCATCTGGGCCCTGCGCCAGGATGACAGCTTCTGGCAGGATGAGGAGGACGAGACGAGTCTGCCGGTGATTCTGGCTAAGGAATTGGGACTCAGCGAAGACCAGAAGAAGAAGATCCAGCAGCAGCGGGGTTCCATCTCGCTCATCTGCGAGAATCTTAAGAGTGCTCTTGGGCTGTTGGCGGAGCTTAAGACGGAAGTGACGAACAAAAACTCCACCTTAGACATGGAGATGGACAAGTTGCAGAATATTCTTACCCCCACCCAACGCGCTAAGGTGAAGCCTTACTGTGAATGTTGCGAGAAGTTGAACTCATACGCTAACGTGTGCGCCTTGTGTTTGTGCTGTAGTTTATCGTGTGGGTAACCAACAACCAGGCGTGTATGCACCTGCTTAACAAGCTGTGGCGGAGTGTGCTATGAGCACGTCAAAGTGATCGCTTTTGCTTGCGTGAAGTACCGCGGATTGTTGGAAATTGCATATATACGTAAGAGGGATGAATGAATGTTGTCCCTGCTTAAGAGCTGTGGGTGTCTACTCTGGTGTGATGGATCAAGTTCTTACCCTGCGAGAGAGGGCTGAAGTGAAGACATGATACAGTACACGCAAGTGCCGACAAGAGAGCGAGCTACTCAAGCGTGCTGTGGATAGCTTTTTTGTCCTCTTCGCTCTTTTGTATTACACAACGACGAGCAATGACGGTGCTTAGGATTAATCCTGCTTTGCTGGCGAAGGAGATTGCTTTTTGTGTAAAGTATGCTTTACTTTTTGCAGCTTGTTTATATTCTTTCAAGTTATGAGCACGTGTAACACGTTTTCAATCACTACGATCTCGCACTTGCAGTTCCCCACGCCATCTTATACTTACTTGCGCTGCTCAAGCAGAGAGCGGCGCATGTGCTTCATGTGGTCATTCCAATCTTGTCCGTTCGGGTTCGTTAGACGGTATTGGAGCTCCTCCTCCGAAATACCTTCAGCCATGTTTACAAGCGAGCCCAGCACCGTGCGGATGTAGTTGGCGCAGTCCTTGTCCGGACGTGCGCACTTGTAGTTCCATAGACCCTTGTCAGCATTGAAAGCGAACTCAAGCACTGCCTGACGGTTGGGAGTCCTTGACACAAGCTTGTGCACAACAGGCACATCTTTCGGGTCCAGACGCACAATCGAATCCAGCTCGATGTGAGAGTTGCGGGGACCCCCACACGACAGCTGCACGCCATCGCCTGCCTGATTCAGTGTGGCCATGAAGTCTACCGTGATGAGATCCGACCACTTCCACTTCAGATATTCCTGGTGCGTGTTGGTCACGTATTTCGTGTTGGGGCAGAACACAACTCCGTCCGTGTAATGAACACGCTTGTCGTCACTGTAGATACGGCCAAGGCTGTGGTCACGCTTCTGGACGCGCTGGATCTGGCGGAATACCTCCATAATGTGACGGTGTGGCACCCATTTCTTACGCAAAATGAGCATAATCGCGTGGCGATTAATGTCCAGGTTACGGGTGCCTGATGCGTACGGCCCCCTACATGTTCAAGACAACAGAAGTAAGAAAAACGGGTAAATATATGACGTAATGGTGAACAGCACGTACTCTTCAGACAGGAAATCGTTCAATATCCGGAGACGCTCTACGAACGGTTTGTCGACGTGCGAATCCTCGGCCGACGGCCCTGTTGCAATGATGTCGAACGCGATGAACACATAGCGCTTGTCCTTCTGGTGAAACTGCAAAATAGAACCCAAAGCAACAGTTAGTACCGATGATAAGCATCGTCTATAATGCCAGAAAATGACGTACCACAAGTTCGCCGTCGAGCACTGTGCCTTCAGGCAATACTAACTTCAACAAATCCAAGCCTGAGGCGGCAAATGGCGAGTTGGAGCGATCTACAAGCACCGTAGTGCCACCAGCCACAACCAGGAAGTAGCGAACCCCATCCGTCTTCTCAGAAACAAAGTACTCACGGCTTTGGACGAGTGGAATGTGCCAGCGCGCAAAGCCCACGGGCATCGTACCACTAAACTTGCCGCGAATGCCAAGTCGGCCCTGGTAAGCATTCTGCACCTCTGTCGCACCAGGGAAGTCCCAGTGGCGCTTGAATGCCTGACCGGAGTTTGGCATGAAGTACTTGACCATCTTCCATAGCAGTGACGACGTCTCAATTGCGCTCTTCCAACTCTGGCCGTTCTCATCAGGCTGGCTCAACCATCCGTTCACGGCCGGCTCGCTCAATTCCACTTCAACCTCAAACGACTTTTTGTTCGTGCTCTCCTCGAGCACCTTGGTCAGGTCTACACGCAGATCACGTCCGACTGCAGACACACGGTCTTTGTGGCGGATGTTCTCGGCAGCAGGCATCTCGCTCATGTCCCCCTCAAGCTCACGCATAGGGAACTCGCATGAAATGGACACCCGGCAGTCGTATTGGCAATGCGGCATGAAGATGTCGATGGATCCGAGACGTTCCTTCACCTGTACCATAGGTTTGCCACGCATGCCAGACTGTGGGTCCACATCCTGCACTACGCGCTTAGACTGCGCCATGTTGTGCACCACCTGCTTCTCCTTGTGCTCCGAATAGGCGTCACCACGCAGCATACCCTCCACCCCGCGCACGAAGCTCTTGTAGTCCATTTCAGCCACGCCAGGCACGAACTTTGCGCCCACTGCCTTCATCTGTGTGTCAGAGAGCACCACGGCGGCGTCCACACCGTCTTGAGAGGGGCGACAGCGCGCCTCCTGTAGACATGAAGTGATGCGTCCGAGCCGCAGCTCCACCTCCACATTAGCACCAAAGCCCTTCTCATCAATGAGCGCACGCATGTCCTGCAGGAACTGGGCGATAGCAGCGTCGGGTGCGTCCGAGTTGTCGTCCACAGCGATGGTCTGGCCGCGCCCAGCCGTGAGCTTTGCTACTTGGGCCTCCGCCTTCTTGGCCGTGAGCGCCGACTCATTCGTGCGAGACAACGAGCTCAGCATACTGTTGAGAACGCCCCCTGACGAGATCTTCGAGTGCGCGCGCTTGGACATGGCGTGGAGAGGGAGGAAGGGGCAATAGGAGAAGGCTACTTGGACCAAGAAGCGAGCTCCTAAATGTGGGGGACGACTCGCTCAAAAGTTAGCGGAAATGCTATTAGATAGGGCTGTCATGCCTTGCTGTAGTTTTTATTGAGACAAGAATCGCGTGTTTTTATTGGAAATCTCGGTGTGGTCTCCGCTTGGACATCAGACTGCTTTCAATGTGGTTTGCTATTTTTTTGGTTAACTTGCTAGTGCTCGATGGTGGCGAGACTCTTTGCTACAAAGCAAGTATCGATAGGACATGCAACATGAATCAAAGCGCAGCCCAGCCACCACGCAGAGGCAGAGAGAGCAGATGATGATACTGGTCACCGCTCAACCTAAGCTGCCCCGTCAAGCCGAAGAAAGTGTGCTCCCTTAAGTGATGACCGTAGGGGCCTTGCGGCCGGTTTTCTTCTCCAGATCCGACAGCTTTAGACCAACCTCAATCAACTTCTCCAGCGCGGCAGCGGCGTTCTGGTCCAGGTTGCCCGTCGGCTCCTCGTACTTCTCAACGTACATCCGGATCGTTGCGCCAGCAACACCCGTGCCCGAAAGTCGGAACACAACACGAGAACCGCCCTCGAACAGGAAGCGGATACCCTGGTGCGACGACACGCTGCCGTCCACAGGGTCTACGTACTCGAACTCGTCGGCCTTCTCGACCTTGAAGCCGTTGATCTCCTTGCCAACTACGCCGTCGAACTTGGTCATTTCAGCGAACATACCCTCGGCAGCAGGCTTGTCGACGTTCTCGTAATCGTAACGGCAGTAGTAGTTACGGCCGAACTTTTTCCAGTGGTCACGGACGACATCCTCAACTGTGACCAGCGGGGCACCCTCCACCTGCTTCGAGGCCAGGATCGACAGCCAGGCCAGCACAGCCCACATGCCGTCCTTCTCGCGGATGTGGTTCGAGCCCGTACCGAAACTCTCCTCGCCGCAGATGAATGGCGTGTAGTCCTCCTTACCGAAAACGACATGCGAGTCCATCAGGTTGCCGAAGAACTTCCAGCCAGTCGGCACTTCGAAGAACGGCACGTTCAACTTCTTGGCAACAAGGTCCACAGCACCGCTAGTAGGCATCGAACGAGCCACACCACGCAGACCATTCTTGAAGAATGGGATCACGGTGCAGTTGGCAGCGATAATAGCCAGCGAGTCCGAAGGAGTCACGAAGAAGCGAGAGCCCAGAATCATGTTACGGTCGGCATCGCCATCCCAGGCGGCACCGAACGAAGGCGGCTCCTGCTCCTGGCCGTGCACAGGTAGACCCTTGGGGTCCACGCCCATGACCTTAATCAAAGCCTTCGCGTACGTCAGGTTCGGGTCAGCGTGACCTCCGCCGAAATCCTCAAGAGGGGTGGCGTTCTGCAGGCACGACTCATCGCAGCCCAGCTCCTCCACGAAAACGCGGCGAGCGTACGGGCCGTTCACACCAGACATGGCATCCACCACAAACGTGAAGTCCGGACGAGACACGAGCTTCTTGATAGCATGGAAGTCGAAGATCTGCTTCAGCAGATCCACATGGTGTTCAGCCGCGTCAAACACCTCAATCGTGATCGTGCGGCTGCCATCATCTGAGTCAACCGTGGTCGTGCCAATCGTGCCGACGTCAATCGTCGGGAAATCAGCGGCAATCTTGTACGATGTAATCACCTTGGTGGCAGCGAAGATCTCATTCGTCACCTTCTCGGGGGCAGGGCCACCGTTTTCG
The DNA here is from genome assembly GCA_030324255.1 of Phytophthora capsici. Lineage (NCBI taxonomy): Eukaryota > Oomycota > Peronosporomycetes > Peronosporales > Peronosporaceae > Phytophthora > Phytophthora capsici. The sequence goes on from CM059355.1 coordinate 660,125, forward strand.
CAGTTGTATTTAATGCCGAAGTCCTCGTTCGGGCCACCAGGGTTGTGGCTGGCCGATAGGATGAAGGCGCCGAAGGCGACGCTGCCACCCTCGCGCTCACGGACAACAGCCGACACGCACGGTGTGCTCAGAAGACCGTTCTGGCCGATCCACAAACGGTCAACACCGTAAGCCACAGCCATCTTGATGATGATCTGAATGGCTTCCTTGTTAAAGTAACGGCCGTCACCAGACACAACGAGGGTGCCGCCGTTGAGGTCCTTAGCCGGAAGAGCGTCAAACACCGAAGCCACGAAGTTCTGCAGGTAGTTGTCGCTCATGAACGTCTTGGTCTTCTTACGCAGACCTGAAGTACCAGGCTTCTGGTCCTGGAACGGAGCAGTCTTTACGGTAGACACCTTAAGCTTGCCCAGACCCTTCTGCTCCGTAAGATCCACGGTGGTGTCCTTGTATGTGCCAGGGAGCACCGTCTTCTGCTCAGAGCTCTTGTTCACAACCTCCACGGAACCCTCGAACACAACACCAGGCGCGAAACCAACGTTGCCCGTGATCTTCAGGCGATCACACTTAATCAGCGACGGTACGTTGCCACGCACCGCAGCCTCAAGCTGCTGAACCAGCTTAAAGTTCTTCGAGTCCAAAGACACGATAGGGGCCACACCCTCACGCTCAGGAGCGATAATGGGGCGGTAGTCCTCCGTGATTACGTAAGCGTCCGAACGCAGCAAGATCAGATCGTCGCACTTTTTCACCGGAGCGAAACGTGTGCGCGGCACGCACACAGCGCCAGCGCCGTCGAAGCACTCGATAGCGGCTCCCATGGCAGTTTCAAGCTGGAAGACAGGGGTCGAGCTCGAGTCCTTAGGGTCCACAGTCTTTGAGTTCTTGATCATCGGCAGGCGGATGACACCACCCTGCTTCTTCAGCTCCTCCTGCAGCTTGTCCAGACGAATCCACAGGTTGTTCGTGTTGAAATAACGGTGCTTAGTAATGTTCTGGAAGTCCTTCTCGTCCTCGTCGGCGCACTGGGCGGATTCACGAAGGATAAGGCGACCGTCAGCAGTGCGCTCAGCCAAGTGACCGCCCTTCTTGTCGTTCTCCGTACGCTCGCAGCACTCCATAAGGAAAGGCTTGCCAGACTGCGCGAAGTACGTCAGCAGGTCCAAATCGAGGGTGGCGCCAAGGTTGTCCGAGTTCGATACGAACATGTACTTGACGCCATCAGCCACCAACTTGTCCAGCTTGCCTGATCCAGCGAGTGACGCGTACAGGTCTCCGTGTCCAGGCGGGCACCACTCCTTGGAGGGGTTGGCCGGGAACTCAGCCGGCTCCATGTTGGAAGCGTCCACCTTGGGCACCTTGTTCTGCAGCAGCTCCAGAGCCTCATCCTCCACGAGCTCTGGGTACTTCTGCAGGTACTCGAGGGTGTCCGAGCTCGTGCTGAAACTGTTCATGAGCACGAAGCGCACGTTGGACTTGTGCGTGGCGCGGAGCTCCGTCACCTGCTTGGCCATGATGTCCAGGAAGGTGTCATCGCCCTTAACGGTCAGCAGCGACTTGGCCTTGTCCAGGCCCATGCTGGTGCCCAGACCGCCGTTGAGCTTGAGCACAACCGTCTCCTTGAGCAGCTCCGGGTCGGCCGTGACGGACTCGCGGATGCTGTCGGCCTTGTTCTCCAGGTACGGCAGGTTGTCAGCCGGCGTGATGGAGCTCTCAGCGATCATACCCGTCTCGCCGCTCACGAGAGCTTCGTACGAGTACTCGAACGCCTTGATGGCCTCCGTCGACAGGCCCGCGGCCTGCATCTTGGCACGGTACGCGTCGAATGGCGCCATTGAGCTGTTGCTGGGGTTGTTCGTACGGCCACGCAGCGCCGGTAAAGGGAACTTCCAGCCGAAGATCTTCGTCTTTGCGCTTGGTGTTCCAAAACTGGAAATGAGCCTTGCAAAAGGGGGAGAAAGCGCCTAGTAACGGGAAAGGATCGCGGAGGGTCACCTCGATTGAATGACATTACTAGATTGCTGTATGATTCAGATCAGTGACGATGTGAATAGTGACCTCCCTCGCCTTCTCGAACATCATTTAGGGCGGTTTTTCGCATCTTTTACAAAACGCAAGTTAATTTTTGTCACGTGTGCATTGGACCGCTACGCACGAATCAGGTTTGCCAACGCATTGAGGATCTTCCAGCATCGTTGCGGCGCTTTATCGTCGATGAAGACCTTGGTTGAGCACAGTGAGACAATTGGTTGGCTGAGGGTGCCGCTCCGCAGTTGAGTCCACTGACCAAAGGTCGGGTGGAAAAGTATAGGCCACCCAGCGTGGTGCAGAGCTGCATTGGCAGTGACGAGCTTCTGTTTGACCGCCCGCCGTAGGGTGTCCGCGCTTGCGCATGGAGCGAAAAACGAGACCTCGTGTTGTTGAGCACGGACAGGTGGCTGGCTACATGCACTTCCACGTGGCTGGGCAAAGGCTCGAGGTTCGTGTTCCCAGGTACATGTACAGCCATGCCTCTGTTGTAGGATCGTACTCATCAGTTCGACTTGATTTTTGTATCAAAAGCTCGGCTAGGTGCGAAAATCAGGTAGCGAATGTTTTCCCAAGCGGCGGTCCCACGGAATGCCCTTCACGTGCGTGGCAAATTGCAACTGGCAATTGAGGCGAAGCACTCTTTGGCTGCAACACAGAGAGAGGTGCAGGGGCTCATCGCAAACTCTTTCGCCGCTAAGGCGTTGCTGTTCCTGGAGGCTGGATAACAGTACTGGTGAGTGAAAATGCAGTCGTCTGCGATGGGGAGAAAAAGATCGGCGCCGCTGCTCTGCATGTGCCGAGAATCTCGACTCGAGATGCAATGCATCTTGCATAGAGTGCGTGACGCGGGGCTTCTTCGCGTGGTTGTTGACAATAATTTGTTACGCTGCGGGTCGCAAGTCCCACACAATGTCATGTCGGGGAGGATAACCTACACAGGTTACCTGGGCACAGACGGCTTATATCATCAAGAACTGTACATGCCGCTTGCTGCTCAGGTCGATCCTGACGCTCTATATATACATGCGAAGGACAAGTAACCTGTGTATGCTCATGGCGGAGTGAGCTACATCGTCAGCAGTCAGTACCGTTGGGACAGCGCGCTTGTAGTGCGCTGCCGCGGAACATGAAGACTCGCCAGTGGAGACAGCAGGGTCTGGATAGCGCATCAACTACATGAACGGACACACGCACACAATCAAGCAAAAGAAACCATCGCAAACAAACAAAGGGTGCATGCACCCTCACCTTTGCCGTCATGCGAACACGTCATTTTCGTTTGCGCACGTTTGCGAGAGTTATCACAAGTTGCGATTCACAACTGGTACCTAAGTGGCGGGCGACCGAGTTGGATGTGCGATGAGGAAATCGATACGGTAACGGTTTTTAAAGGGCATCCAAAACCTGGCCTATATCGCGTAACTTCGATTGGATGTTAACCAGCGTTCCCGATTTCCACAGGAGTGTTCCACTTCAGTGCAACCTTGACGAACTGCTGAATAGTCGAGAAAGAAATAAAGTTCGAGATGAATCGTTAGTTATTGTGATACATGTATGATACATGATGTATCACTCTTGTTGTTGCTGCTGCTCGCGGAACTGCTGCATCTGCTCCTTGCTAAGCCGCTTGAACAGGCGAAACTCCACCGGTAACTGCGATTCTGGAAACATTGTCTCTGCGAAGTAGATTCGTCGAACTCGACAGCTCGCGTGGAGCTGCACACTGATCGTATGTGCGTACCGACCTTTGTAGGTCGTGTACAGTAGCTCAGCTAAATCAACTTGTACTTGGTTCCAGCCACTATCAAGGTGCAACGGGAGCAAGGCGAGTTGGGGGTGCACGGCGCTTTTCTTCTGGAACGTGGAGAGGCGGAACCGTCTTCTTACACCGCGATCGTCGGCTACATGAACCTCCAGTGAAACGTGCTGATCGACGTTCTTTAGCACGAGCACAAGGTGTCGCAAACGAATATGCAGTGATCTCGACGGCGGAAATAACTCCTGCTGTTGTTCATCTGCCCCACATGGGAATCGTAGCCAAGTACACACGAGATTATCAGCGGAAAGTTCTACTACGGACGATTGCACATCTTCGTCTAGCACGCGCCTCACACTTCCAGGTACCTCTTCGTGCTTCTCACAGAGCTGCAGCGGGCGCGGGCTGCAAGGGTGGAGATGGTTAGAACGCTCTCGCAATGACTGCGGCGCATGAGCATGATCGTACGCACGCACCCGACACTGTAGAGCAGCGAAATGAAGCCTGATTGATACACCTTGTCAAACATTTACGTAAGTTATTACGTAGAATTGGTCAGTTGATAGGGTAAAAATGTTGTAAAGAATTATAAATAGGGGGTCTTACCTGACGTAAACTTTCACAAAATAGGGGGAGTCAAAGTTTGCGTTTTTGCCTGACATATTTTGGCGTGTACCCATGTCATATTTTGACACGATTTTTGTGATATTTTGTCGCGATGACCTGTCATTTCAAAAATCACCTGATATAATAGCTGGATTGGGTCACAAACAGCTTCTTTTGCCGTAAAATTGCGCTTTCATCCCAGATATGCAACTCGAACACAAGTGTGCACTAATCGCTGCTTCACAGCGAAATGACTGGTTCTCAAAAACATGTCGGGCCTGTTTTTCAAACCAGTCGTCTAGACCCCCTTCCCAATAGTGACCAAACTTTCTCATCTTGCAGAAACGACTGCGACCATGGCTGCTGCAGCCAAAAAAAAGCGTCGGACTTGGACACAAGAAGAAGAGCACCAGCTACTCCAGTATTACTTTAGTGCACGCAATGATGCATCGTTGAAAAGCGATAAAGGCATCAAGTCGAAAGCATGGACTCTGATTGTTTCGCGACTGAAAAAAGATGGCATTAGTGCTGATAAAGGTACGCTATCAATGGTTACTTTCTAGGTGCAGGCAATACTAACTTGTTCGCTACACATACTCTATAGACCAGTGTCGTTCAAAATACTCCCGCATCATGACCGAATACGACGCATTTAAGCGTGTTTGTGACCTGAGTGGTGCGGGTTGGTGCAGCGAGACGAAAAGCCCTACTCTAGACGAAGATGGGTGGCTTACTCTAGCTCAAGCGCAGCCGCGTAACACTGGCTTATACAAACGCTTTCGGACCGAGGGCTTTGCGCACGCAACTATGTGTTCACTACTTGCTGGAGACTCGCGTGCTACTGCGGAAGATGCTCAGACTGTCTCGCAGTTTGATGCTAGTTTACTTCTCTTAAGCATTCCAGATCACGTGGACGGCATCGAAACATCCCCCAGCGCTGCTGAAAGCGCGGAGGTTCCCGAGTCCACCGAAGGCGAAGGACAAGAGCAACATGGTAACTCCCAACCACCCTTTGCTCCTCCAAGCGCAACTCAGCGTATTGGCCGTGTAAAGCGATACCGAGATGGACGCAAAAAGAGCAAAGACACTGGAGCGAACGACGATGCAAGAGCTAGTGTTGTGTCTTTCATGCGAACGGCTGAAGCGTATTTTCAAATGAAAATGAGCATGCTGCAACGAGAAATTGATCACCAAGAGGATACGACGGACATGTAGCAGCATGTTTAGCTTAGCGTAGCCTTAACACGTGAAAAAATACAAGAGCTTGACACAGTTCCCTACTTGTGGATCGTATTACTTAGACAGCCATGGCATTCGACGTCACAAAGTTAGCGACCTCGTCCCAATCTGGGACGCGGCGGTGGACAACTTGGGACGAGGCGGTGGACAACTTGGGACGCGGCGGTGGACAACTTGGGACGAGGCGGTGGACAATGTGGGACGGGGCGCAAAATATGGGACGTGGGCACGAATTTTATGGGATGCATTGAGCCCAATTTTGCTTCTACCTACTAGCAACTGCCCACGTACTCCGTGTACTCTGTCCACATTGCGTCTGCGACCCACTCTCTCCAGTTTCTAGCGGTGCTGAAATCAAACGATAGTGTCTCAATGGAACCAGCAGAGACGGTATCGTCGTCCTCAGCCTCGCCCATATCTTCGGCTAGATCACTACTAGCCTCCCGTCGAATGAAATTGTGTAAACACGCGCAAGCGAAAATGACAGCTTTGGCAACGGTAAACTCACACTCAATAGGAACTCTGAGAATCTTGAATCGTCGTTTTAAGCAACCGTTCAGTCGCTCTACAACATTTCTGGCCTTGGCATGCCTCAAGTTGAAAAGTTCTTTTTCCGTGCGCGGTCTCCCAGATCCTTCTGCAAATTCCTTTAGGTGATAGCGCACACCTCGAAAAGGGGTCAGCACTTTTGGGTGCAATGCGTAACCAGCATCGGCTAGAACGTACATTCCATCTCCAATGAGTTGTAGCAGTTCGCTCCGTGCAAGTACCATGGAATCATGTGCAGCACCCTCTGCACCTGGGTAGATGTACGCGACATTGAGTTGCCAGTCCGAAGCAATTAGGACATTAGTCGAAATCCAACCTTTCCGATTCCGAAATCTCTCCGTGTCTTCAGCTGATACCGCAAGAGGTACATGAACGCCATCAATTGCGACCAATGCTTGGTCAAAATGCGGGAAAGCGCCAACGAAATCCATGGGCACAGTGGTGGGAAGTTGAATAATATCATGTAGCGCACTAATGATGGCATACAACCCATAATGACGATATTTAAGCGCAGTAGAATACGCCAAGCCAAACTTCACCTCTTGGTCTCGACAACTTGCAGCACGTCCGAGCCAGTCCAACGTTACAGCAAGCACTTCACGGCGATACTTTATCTTTCTCGAAATGAAAGACGCACACGCGTCATATAGTGAGTCGTACACGCGAGTATCCATTCGAAAGTGATCGCGGAACAGAAAAGGATTATCGCTCTTGTAGATGTCATCGAAAAAACGGTTGCCCTGTTGGTTCAGAAGGCGAGGCACTGGGAATGTAGCTGGTATTAGACGCAGTACTCCTTTTTGATTAACATCCAGTAGAGCTCCTACAGCCTGTAGAAGCCATAAGTCATCTTCATCGTCGTCCCCAACCATTTTGATTATGTTCTTGCAACTGACAAGCAGGCTATCTACCTCTATTTAACACTGTGGTGTTACAATCAATTGGTTGGCTACGAGAATCGTTGCTGTACTTGCTTTGTTGATGCGTACGCAGCAATTTCAGCCGGAGCGTTAATCACGCGATTTGGTAATTTGATGTCGAACACGACCTAAGGGAAATGGTCAATTAAGCGCCGTTTGCCAATTAAGCGCCACTCTCCATTTTGGCCTGTCATGTATTGTCGATTCCGCCCAAATTTACAAAATCGGGTCTATTTGCCACTATCAGCTGAATAGCCGAGCAATCACCAAACAGTAACGATTGGTCAAAACTACCTAACTTATAACCTATCACCGATGAGTTCAAGATTGGAGTGCCTACCAGGAAGGAGATAGCATCTTCTGAAGGGAGGGAGTTCCATATAAAAGCTTCAACGACTGCTTTCTGGTGTGCCAGATTTTTTCACAGCTCTCCAACCGCAGTCCTAATGCCTTCCAGTCTCTGCGAACTTGCTGAATATCGGCAATAAACAAGTCATTGCAACGCGAGCAGACTGTGTAATGGTGGATAACTGTTGTTCTCATTTCGTGCATGTTGGTCGAAGTAGAGGGACGATAAAAGTTAGTGGATCTTGCATAATTGCTGCTTCGCACGTCGATCGGCCAAGGTTTCTCGTTAGGTGGTTTGCCCACATCCTCCGCACCACCATAGTAGCTTAAAAAGCTGAATCCCAGCGCTGGTAAAGTCTATCCGCAATCTATTGGAAGCAAACTTCAGCTGTGACCCCAGCACGATCGAGGAGTTCGCCAGGTACTGGAGGTGTAGTTCGAGGCACAAGCATCGAGGTTGTCGGTCTGGCGCTGGTGTAGTAACTCCTAGTAAAGTAGCAGCCGAGACGATCTTCTAGCTGGCGGGGTCGGCTCTGACGTTGTCGTTGGCAATCTTCTTGTAGCCATACCACTGACCGGGTGTGGCGATGACGCAGGCGGCCGTGGTTATCTTCTGAGTGGAGCAGTACGTGCTGAATACGGTGGCGGAGTGGGCATCCTTGTCGTTGCCGTGAACTTCTCTAGTGAAGCAATGTTGGAGGTCATTGACGAAATTTAACTATCATAAAGCATATTTCTATTATTTAGTATGGGTTTGGCGATTGCCTGGCCATTTGCCAGGGTCGATTGAATCGGCGCGTTTTGGAAATTTTGAGTAGAACTCACAATATCGGTTTCGACTTTTACCTCTTCCTATTGTTTCGCTAATACGTCATAAGTACGAAGACCTGCATATTTTCATTCGAAAATATGGCGGGAAAGCGCCAGCATGTTAGCGCCACAACCTATCAATCCTCAGCTACCATGACGAAGCCCAAAGGACGTCGGAACTATACAACGGAGCTAAAGAACGAAGTTGTTGCTCGAGTTCGAGGAGGCGAGACTGTTGAAGAAGTTTCTGCGTCTTCAGGCGTTCCTGAGAGCAGGATTCGCGAATGGAGAACGAAAGTCAAGCAAGGAAAGTCGCTTGAGTCGGCACGTCCAGGAAAAAAAACTATTTTACGTGCAGAAGCGGAGCAGCACATATATGATTGGGTGGTTGGGCGACAGCTCGTGGGGTATCCTGTCGACCGGGCTGGCATTTTGAGGAAGGCAAATGAGATTTCGCTACTCGTGTGTGGCAAGAGCGTCAGCGATGGATGGTACCGTCGTTTCCTGGAGCGTAATCCATCGTTAACGCCACGGATTGCTCAAGCGCTGTCGCTGAAGCGTAATTGCGTTGTGAAGGAAGATCTCACTACGTTGTTCAATACCTTGGCGAAGCTGGTTATTGAGCACCGTCTGGATAGCTCTCGTGTATTTAATATGGACGAAACGGCTTTTCAAACTCGGAAAAAGAGCAAAAAGGTGGTAGCAGTACGTGGTTCCTCCACTGTGTGGTGTACAGACCCATCCGTCAACTTTCATCTCTCTATTGTCGCGTGCGGAAGCGCTGCCGGCTTCGTGGTACCGCCCGTATTCATCCTGCCTGGCAAAATGGTTCAGTGGGATATTCTGGAGGCATGTGAGGTTGCTGGGGCGTCTATTACAACGTCGCCGTCGGGATTTATCAACGCGTACCTGTTCCAGAAGTGGCTACAGTTTTTTGTCAACTCCGTTCCTAGCAGCGTGCAGCGACCCATCCTGCTGGTTCTAGACGGCTGCGCGTCTCACTATTCCGCCGATGTGATAGACGTAGCTACAAGTTTGGGTATTCTGTTGGTGCTGTTACCACCAAATGCTACACATTTGTTGCAACCGTTAGATGTTGCCGTCTTCGCGACGCTGAAAGACAAGCTGTGCAACCTTATAAATGAGGTCGTTGAAGAAGACGACGAGGGATGTTATTCTATCGACAAAGTGACGGCTATTAGGCTGGCTGGTATGGCATGGAAGAGCGCCAAAATTGGCCGAAACATCAAAGTTGGGTGCAAGACATGCGGAATATTTCCAGTGTCACTGGTCAGTATGACCGAACGCCTCCAAATCTACAACAAAAATGGCGCTCCGCGCCATGTCCATCTTGCATCCTGGCTGCATGCTAAACCGGTAGTAGAGGCTGAAGTTCTCATGCTGCCTTCGCCACCAAAAAAGACGAGTAAGCGCAAGCGGGTATCTGTGGGAGGACGTTGGCTAACCCATGAAGTGCTGCAAGAACTTACAGTCAGCCAAAGCAAAGAGACAAAGGAAACGTACGGCAACTGAGACCGCAAACGCACAGGCTCACGAAGCTGTACTCTCGGTTGTTGTGTAAGGGAATAAAAAAGATGTTAGTTTGATTTTGGAGATATTCCTAGAAATTGCAACACTTACCATTTTAGTGCGGAGGATTAACGGCAACGAGCGGACTCGAACCCGCGACAACCCTGCTCCCCGTGGGGCCCTCAATAAGCTGGCCGTCTTATCCCTTTAGTTCCCAATACAATTTCTATTTGGCAAAGTCCATACTTTAATTAAGTTATTTTTACAAAACGTGGCATCTGTGCGTACTTTTTTCCGCTTCACGATTACGACTTTTAACATCGTAATATGAAAGCACAGAGTCCGACTATTCACTAAAATGTGGCACAGATGCCGCGTTTTATAAATCAAAGCGGCTAAAATCGGATTGGCTAAAATATGCCAAGGGATCAACCGCTTCAACAGACCCGCGTAATTTATCAAGATATTTTTCACCGATTTGTCGCCTATGGCGACTGCTCAACTTTAAATTGGTGGTGGACAAGAATCTTGCCAACTGTGTGCGACTTGGCGGGTTCGTCTAGGCTGCGTGGCTTCAGATCACTGTCGCGAAGTCGGTGAAACTTTTACCGCGGTGCAGGGGGGCGTACAGTGAACCAATGGGCGACAGTACTGAGGGCTCTCAGTAGTCGCCGGTTGTGGCGTGCGATACCTTGTGTATCCTCGTTGGTTCGTTGTCTGAGGAATATGGCACCTCCCGGGTCAAGTGTTATGGGGTGAAGATTGGGGGAGCTCCGTGCGAGGCCAGCGGCGAAGACGTTCGAAGCCTTTGCGGGGTTCTTCTGGAGTCGGAAGCCCTGAGAACCACGAGTGATTCCCAGAGTGTGTAGTCAGAGAAGTAATGAAGAAGTCCAATAACCAGGCACGTGAATATCGCAAATTCAGCACCTGGAGGCTTAGACTTAGAAGATAACCAATTAACAGAGTTCAGTACAAATATACAATATACACAACCGTCACTTATTCTTTCCGCCCTTGGACGGTGGGCTAGTACTTCCAGGTCAACTGGGTATGTGTTTCAGACCCCTAGTCTGTCTGAAAACCCGTTCCTTTCGCGCACCACCCTCTAATATATAGAGGGAAATAAACCAATACAATCGGTTATATACAACAGTCAATCAAGCGTCCTGAGAGCGACTGTCTAGCTCCCAGAATCTGTCCAAACGAGCAATATGAAATGGGCTACCGTTAGAGACAAGACAAACGACCCAACTAGGAAATGGAATAGGCGGGTCACTTCTGGTCTCTACGTTACGCTGATCTCCGCCTAAAGGGGTTGGAAGAAGGCGAGAGATCACGTAACACCAAACCTTGTTACGGCTGTATACACAGTAGATGGAACTCGATAGCTTGAGCGTCACGAGGCAAATTGAACTCTATTTAACATTTATCTTCTGGCATGTCTTCTTCATATACACACTTCGATCTTCTTCTTGGTCTTCTTTCTGGTTCTTTGCAGTCAGTCTTCGTATCTCAGGTTGTCTTGGTTTCACTATCTTTCAGGGAATCTTCACTTGGTCTCAGTATTGGAGTCAGTGCGGCAGATCTTGATGAGTGAGCAGTCATTATGGAGTCTTCAAGTTGCGTGTGACTCGATGGCGGACTGGATTCTCCGGCTTGACTTGGACTCAGTATGGTGAGGCATCGACTTCACTGGGTACATGTCTGGTATGCGATCTTCTGGCTCTGGCATTCATCTTCAGAGCGGTGATCGTCATGCTTCTCAGACTTGAAGGCTTGATCTTCAGATATGTAACTTAATTCCCAGGGGTGTAGAGCTCTGCTCGATACACATGAAGTCTTGAGCGTCAACTGGAACATACTTGGGCTTATTAGGGATGCTTGGGACTTCGGGTAATCATCGTGTGAGAGGTCTGGGATCTTTATCGGTCATCACTCTGGCATTGGTCTTCAGAGTGGCATTTCTTAGACTTCTGGTTCTCAGACTCAGAAGCTTGATCCTCAGACTTGAGGCTATGATTCCCAGGGTGTAGAGCTTCAATGCTCAATACACACAACGTCCTCAGGGGTGTCTTGGGTAGGCGACGTACGGCACACGACACTTGGGCACTTCGGGCCTCTTGGGTCTTGTAGGTCTTGGTTGGGATCCTTGAGCCGTCAATCGTCGCTCATGGGTGTAACGGGACGAGGTCTCTCAGAGATACATTCAATCTGGGAGACTTTCCGCCAGAACTTAGGCACTCGTCGTCGGGGAAAGTCCGGTGGTTGGACTGAGTGCTAGCATGCCCAGACTTGTGCATAGTCCTGGGTAGCACTTCCAACCCGTTGAGCCCCTTTACAAACAGGCGAAGGATGACACAAACCAAAACATTACACCACAGAACCAGTACATGTCAGCCGCGTCCCAGCCCCCCCCCCCCCCCTTTCTCCCAGAAGCCAGTATATCCACACACACATCACAGAGAGCCAGCGACCGTTCACTCGAAAACCGGAAATAGCAATCTCACATCACGCATCACGGGTTCGAGCCCCGCCTGCGTGCGGTGATGACTCGCGTGTGAGTGCGTTTTCCTTTTCGTTTGTGGCGAGATCGGTAGTGTGTGGACAGGTTGCTAACACTGTGAATGTTGCTGTGCATTGTGTATAGTGTGCATTTGTACAGCTACGCGATACTACTCAATGAGGGTAATGACGTGTCGTGCTCCGCGTGACCTTTGTTGCTGGTGGCGGGTTCGTCTAGGCTGCGTGGCTTCAGATCACCCAGCGCGGGTTCGAGCCCCGCCTGCGTGTGGTGATGACTCGCGTGTGAGTGCGTTTTCCTTTTCGCTTGTAACGAGCTCGATAGTGTGTGGACAGGTTGCTAACATTGTGATTGTTGTTGTGCATTGTGTATAGTGTGCAGTTGTACCGATACTACTCAGTGAGGGTAATAACGTGTCGTGCTCCGCGGAACTTTTGTTGCTGGCGGCGGGTTCGTCTAGGCTGCGTGGCTTCAGATCACCCATCGCGGGTTCGAGCCCCGCCTGCGTGCGGTGATGACTCGTGGCTTCAGATCACCCAGCACGGGTTTGAGCCAGATTGCTCCCCCGTTGGAAGCATATTTTTTAGCGTTTTGAATATTTTTGGTAAGGCGTAACAAGGTCTGAAGGTAATTTGTCTGTTCAATGTGTGTTCCTCGCCATGTGATCTACCACGGGATAGCATCTATCCAAGACCAAACTGTTACTGGTATTCACTTACCAACAAGTGTCAAGTATGGCAAGAAGAAGCTCGCAGCGTCGGAAAGCAGCACGCGGGTCGACGCGCAAAGCTAATCGAAATCTGGGATTTAATGAGAGTGATACCGACAACACAGAAGGCCACAGTGACACGGGTGGGCAGGAGTTTGAGATTGAATGCATATTGGAGGAGCAAGACGGGAAGTTCTTCGTGAAGTGGGCTGGTTATGACTCTGATGAGAATACTTGGGAGCCGGAATCGAATGTTAGTGCTGGAGTTCCGAAGAAAAAAGCAACGGCGTCTGCCACCTTCTCGTTGCAGTGAGCATGTACCAGCCGTTCAACCAACGTATAACCCAGGTGTGGAGGGTGTAATTAGGGATGGTGGCAACATTGACACCGGCGATTCGACTGTGGTTGAGGACACGTCTACTGTGAAGATTGGAAGTCACGTGTGCTTCCGGCCTGACCGCGAGCCATGGATGGGCGGAGCTTTGTATCGCACCGTTGGAACGACGTATCTTACTGGAGTTATCTCGAGACAGCAGTGCGTGCGAGGTGTTGTGGATTTTGAAGTTCGCTGGGCTTCCACACAGTACCAGTCAAAGAAGCATATCCATTACATTAGCAAAGAGAAGGCATTGGAAGGTATGACGAACCATAGTCGCGCGGTAGGTGTCGAGTTGGGCCCAAGCGCATGGGAGGTACTGTGTCGACCTTATCACGAAGCCCAAACCATTGACGACATTTGGGATGACTTTGTGGAGATTGACGAGAAAAATGCGCGATTCGAAAGCGAAGAAGCCCTTCCAGTTGATCAGGCGGAAGTGGAAAAGATAGCTGAAATGGAGTTTCACGCCAATGCTGCACTGAAAGCTCCTGCGGACCTTTTCAAGTGGGAAGACGGCTCATTTGACACAAGACTTCGATCGAAATACAAACCGATCTTCGAGCACTCAGCTGTATCGAGCTTTTACGTGTATATCCCGATTTCGTTTTGGAAAAAGTCGTGGAGAACACTAACTTGTACGGTGGTCACCTTAAGAAGCCAAAGATGACATTGGACGAAATGATGCGGTTTCTTGGGATACTGTTCTATATGACTTTGGTTGACAAGGGGGAGTATTCGAATTACTGGGGGCCCCAAGTAGACGATAGTCTTCTAAACACTGGTACTGTGGGTTTGGAGAATGTCATGACGCTGAAGCGATTCCAGCACATCCGCAGCAATCTGTGTTTCCGCCACGACGTCAACTCCACAGATTTAAAGCGAGATCCAGCAGCTCGAGTCCGTCCCCTGCTCAATCTGCTTAAAGTGAGAGGGTCGAAGTTCGTTGACGTTGGGCGAAACTGTGCGGTTGATGAAACAAGCATTGCGTGTCGATCTCGATACGCTAGACATCTTATCGTATTCAACGCATCCAAGCCGACCGGAAAATACCACTTCAAAATTTACATGTGCTGCTGTTCGACAACGTGGTTAGCGCTGAATTTTCGGCTGCATTGCTCTAGTGACTTGACGTCTCGTCTAAGTGGAGTCGAAGGCGACGATGCGGTTGCCCGCTTAGAGGCAGCAACCACACACTCCTCCGGAGTTCGAAAGCATGTTATTGAGGCAACGCGACCCATACACGGCTCAAAGCGCATCATCAACACTGATAATTTCTACACCTCGTGTCAGCTACTAGAGAGCCTACGTTTGTTTGGTCTATACTGTCGTGGCACAATTAGAGACAGCAGCAAGCATTTCCCTCGGTGTTTCATCATATCAAAGAAGGACAAAGAGCCAGAGGGGCTATGTGGCAGGGTGTGAGCATCAAAAACAAGAATATTGCTGCTTCGTGGGTGGATGGATCGGTCGTCAACATCGTCTCCAACGCTGACGATTCTACGCTAACACAAGTGCAACGGCTCGTTTCTAATAAGAAAACGGCATTTACAGCGCCATCATGTGTCATCGAGTATAACCAAGGGATGCAAGGCGTTGATAGGTTTGATCAGCTAAGGTCACGCTTCTCAGTCGCCGATGGTCATACATTTAGGCGGTGGCACAAAAAACTGGTGATGGCCTTTATTGACATGGCTCGCTGCAACTCTTACATAACAAGGAAGCTCAGTGGTAAGTCCAACACAGGACGTGATCCAGATCGCGCATTTGTCACGGAGCTAACATCAGCTTTACTAAATGGAGGGTGGAGAACTTCGCTGTGCGATACTGGATTATATTTTGACAAGCCAAACCAAATTGACCTAGCAATTCTACGTACACCGTCGCGTCAGCAAGCTCAAGCCATTGCACCATCAACACCTCTAATTACATGTGTCCCTCGCCGTTCTTGGGAAGTCTTTCCAGATTCACGCAGAAAGCGCGAGTGCGTTATTTGCCGTTTTGAAGGCCGGTTTCCGACTGAGGCAACTATGTATTGCGAGGTGCATTGTGTGGCGGTGTGCCCGCGCACATTCGACGGAACCGCGAAATCTTTTGCGTGTCCAAACACCGAATGGACTTGCTGGCAGAAGTTTCATGATTTTTACCTACCCAAGAACCACTTTACTTCAAAAGGCAATGTGCGTCGATCGTCGAAGCTACTTGCCGAAAAAAAACGCAACGCTGCAATGCTGTCTCCTGCAGCCGAGTCCCATGCATCTACAGACTATGGAAGTTAAGTAGCTACGACTGATGACGCTAAGATTTTTTCAATGCATTTCTTTATGAGTTGACTTTCTTTGAGGGAGTGTACAGTAGGTAAGATTGCTTTGCCAACACATTAAGGATGTCACTACACTGTCTACGGTAATTAGTCTGAGCTCATAAATAGTCTGAGTTCAAAAATAGTCTTTGTCAGACTATTTAATGTTGAATCAAAATCACTAGATTCAGAAATAGTCTGACCATGTCGAATTGAAAAATAGTCTTACCCGAGCGGTAAAGGGTGTGAGACTAGTCTTCAGTTCTGAGTTCGAGGCACCTTTATACCAGTATTTTTTTTACAAATTGAAAATTTCATTTAATGGTTTACGAAGTGCCGACCAAGTGCAAGCATGCGACCACAAACGCAGTTCCAGCCGTGTGTGTAGCGTGTATGATGTTACCTCCGCTTCGGTGGTAGGGGTGAAGATCAATCTGCGGATTCTTTCGTCATCGTTAAATAAAAGATGCTTGGAAAGCAAGTCGAAAAAAGCAGTGAACCTTCAAAACGGTTAAGGACGGTATGTCGTACGCGCGCAAAGCATCGAGCTCATTTTGAAGGTGACCCAGTAGAAACTGCAAAGTAACTCGTTCTAACAATAAATGTTTTGCTGCAACTTGGTTAGCTGCTAATTCGGCCGCCAAGGATTGTTTTGGGGGTTCGAGTCCCTGCAGGTGTCAGGCTATTTTTGAATTCATAAATAGTTTTAGACAATAAATAGTCTTAGTCAGACTAATTATTGTTAGTGCATTCGAATTCAATATACACAAAATAGTCTCAGTCAGACAAATTACCGTAGACAGTGTAGTACCTAGCCGATACTATCGATCATTACGCTAGTAAATCATCGCAAAGTAGGCTCAAGTTTTGTATTACACTTAAATTTACACGATATATTACCAATCATCTCGTAATTTAAACATAATATAGCTTGTTGTGAATGGCTAAAAATATAAACTCCACTACAAATCTCTGGATAGACTTACGTTTCAGTACCAAAAGCAGGTGTCTTAACGAAATTTATGGGCACGTTCTACTATGGAAAATTATCGTATCTTGTAAAACGATGCATGGATGCATCGTTTTAGTAAAGTGTGGCAACAAAAGGGTTAACGGCTTGAGCTGTCAGTACTTACTTGATACATGAAACTGGGATCATCTCAAAAACGGTCTTTCACCTACAGTAATGTATATACTGTTTCATTTTATGGTGAATCACAAATATCAACACTGAGAGTAGACCTACACCTTTGTTTGGCAAATTTTTGCGACTGGTTCCTTATAGTGAAATCAAGGTTAAAATCGGCGCTTAATTGGCAGGAGGTGCAAATTTGTGGACATCACAACACCTTGTGCTTTGAACGCGTTTCCATTCGCTAGTAGATGCAATTATCTCGAAAAATCGAGGAGGGAATGGGCTTTCTGAAACTGTTTTGCATCTTACCCTTTCAAAGTGGTTGCTGAGGAATGACCAGAAATATGCACAGCTTGTGACACGGCGCTTAATTGACCATTTACCTTACCTCGGGAGCAGGACGATCCCTTGACATTTCCAATAATAAAAAAGTGATCCGACGTTGTATATTTTGGAGTGTACCCATGTTATATTTTGGAACGATTAGGGGGTGTCAAACCTGACGTAAACTTTCACAAAATGACATGTCAATATTAAAAATCACATGTATCGTTTTGAGGAAAACAAAATGTCATTTGAAACATCAACCACCTCGGAAGGTGGGTGATATTCGAAATGGCATGTTGGATATCACACTCAGATTTCACAGTGATTTTTTCGAAATGAAAGTGTGATATTTCGGTTTTTAGCCAAGGTTTTGACTCCCCCTATTGCTGTCATTATTTGGTGCGCCGACCAGTCATATTTTGTCAGCCAAAAGTCATGTTTGGCTCCCCCTAAGACATGACAATTTAAAAATCACATGTATGATGTTTCAAATGACATTTTGTTTTCCTCAAAACGATACATGTGATTTTTAAAATTGACATGTCATTTTGTGTAAAGTTTACGTCAGGTTTGACTCGCCCTATTTGAAACATCAACCACCTCGGAAGGAAGGTGGGTGTTGGATAACACGCTCAGAGTTCACAGTGATGTTGACTGCTTCGTGTGTGCCGGTATACGGCTAGATATCGATTGCATGCTAGTCAGTGTCTGTCCATAGTCTTAGGTTCTCTGTCAAAAACAGCCAAGGCATGGCGGACTTCGTGAGAATAGCACAAACGCCTATTCTACGTGTTGATTGCACAAGCGCCTATTCTACAAGTTGAAACATATAGTGGTATAATAACGATTGTACGTACACCGCAGGTGTCCGAGATTGACGTTTTTCCTGTGTGAAAGCACTTGACAACTGCTTCTGTTCAGCGATGTTATTCATTTTCACTTTTCTCCTGGGGTTTCAAATGGACGACCGAAATCGAAGGCACCGTTCTCATCGGGCTAACTAGAACGTCGAAGCCGGTGGACGAAGGCGTGCGAAAGCTAGAGAATGCTCTCGTAATCGTCGTAAGAAAACGCAAATGGAAGTTGATAAACGACTCAAGGAGCTCGGTGACAGTGTCCTGCGGCGTCAAAGTTTCTCGGAGGAAGCAATACACCTGTGCTAACTCGATCGATAAGAAGCACATTGCGAATTGAATTGATTCAAAAGACTCGAACTCAAACTAACTGCCAGCATCTAAAGTACCAAGGCCTTCACATCTCAGGGTCTACGCTCTTAGCACCAAAGCCACGATCTGGGGATCGCGACGCGTAACCGATCCTGATCATTCTTCCTCAACAGCAATCATGTCAACTACACCGCGCTGCCGTAGTTGCCATAACATTGCCGTGTGCTCAGACCGCTTTCTCATCGCTATCTTGCTCCTTCCAACCATTGAGTCCTTGTCCCTGCAGCAAACGGCGTCTTACACATCTATCCAGCACCGCACGTCTCCAGACATGCACCACAGCGTCCCCCACGGCGCTGTGCAGATATAATTTCGCTTGCGGCGACGTCGAAATATAAAACTCACCGATAACCCGTAATAACATATCGGTCACAGAATGACTGTTGTCACATAACCGGGGTATGTGCGTAGCCAGACCAACATGTGGACGAACTGAGACGGGGTCCCAACTTCAACCAGTTGCCTTGACCTGCCCATCTCATGGTAAACCCCACGATATCTTGGCCTGTAGGTGTCAAATGGCCAAAACCGCCACATGAGGCGCACCACATACTGCCGCACCAGGCTTGGAATGTCGCGCTTCACCGATTCGAAAGATTTCCAGGAGTTTTCCTCATCTTGTAGACCGCGCCACACGACCAGTAGCTCGCACTCTTGCGTAGTCTCATTGAAACGGTGTTGGAGAACGTCACGCACGTCGAGTACGATGCCCTGATTTCTGACGTGTTGACGAATCTCAGCCGTCATGTTGAGGTCAGAGCTTCAACCTTGGCCCGTGGACGTCATATTCATCACCTGTAAGCAAGCGCTGCACCACAACTAAGTGTGGGAGCGCTAGGAGCACCAGGAATGGACCTGCCCACCTAACCACCAGCTTGTTGCCGTGTAGTCGCTTGTAAATCGGGACCACAACACGAAGTCCCCAACAACCTCAAAATGCACACCTGCCTTTCTATTTCGCCATCTCTTGTAATCGGCGGCGCTCTTTCCGATCCGTAGCCTCCTGGTTCAGCCCACGGAGGTGCTCGCGCAACAGCTCTAGTGCATGGGTGAATTTTTGACTCTCGGCTGGAAGCTCTTGAGGGCCAGCTGCTGGTTGCACGGCCCGGTCCAGCGGCGATGTAGGTGGTAACCCAGTAAACAGCTCGATAGGGGCATGCCCTCCTAGCGAACGGGTAGGCATATGGTTCAGGTTGGCCTGTAACACTGATATCAGCGTGATCCATGCTCTAGAATCCATTCGCAGCTCCGTTAGCATGACCCTAAGTACATGGAGAAGGTCCCGGTTCACTCGTTCCACCGTGCCATTATCCACGGAGTGTAAACTGGAACAAATCGATAAGTCACCTTCACCAATGTTTAGTAGCTCATTCTTGAAGTGAGGCCCATTGTTTGAAATTCAGGTCTCCGGTAGCCCAAACCGCTTGAGCCAATTCTGGCTGCAACGAGACTTGTCGGTGAATCACACCACCAGCTTCATGTAGTGGCTGAGCTCGTCCTTTAACACTAATACATAGCGTGCATCTCCGTAACTATCACCCAGAAAAGGTAATCAACATGGAGGCGCGCATTGCGCTTTGTAGCCATCTCATGTTCTTGCCACTTCCGCTGTAGCAAGTGTCCACCCTTGACATGCTTACAGAGGAGGCACATCCTGTTGAACACCTGCACCCTCTGTCTGAGCTGCGGTATCTCAAATCGTTGTCGCAGTAATTCCACTACCACGTTTTCTCCATGATGGCCATGAAGTCCACAGTGAGCCACAATGAGCAGCCGTTCGATGAAAGCAGTAGCGTCACTCGGAACCCACGGGCGGTCGTTAATTCGGATAATGCCATATCGGTCGGTATCTCTTGCAGGTGCATGGGCAATGTTCTCTTGCTGGAGGTGTCTAAGCTCATTAAGGCTCGGCCATGTGAGATGATGTACCTGTGGAGTGTAATCAGTAACGAACTACAAGGCTGCCCAGCGGTTCTTGTCGGCATCCAGACCTGCTTCCAGCCCTGACACCGACAGTACCTGTACCTACGACAGATCCTACAAGCTACCCAACGCACAATGCTGTTCTACGGACTTCAGACCTGCTTTGCGTGCGCAGACTGAAGCCCTGTATGCTGAACTACTTCATTGGCGCGAAGGGACCGCTACAGCGCGCTGCTCACGATGGGTAAGTGCTGCGCACCCACTTATGACTGGTATAGAAGCTCTACCTATTTGTATATTACAAATCTAATCTTGTGAAGCAGCGGTGCTGTGCGGGGAGTGGCTCGTCATTAGAGCTTTTGCGGTCAAGTGCAGACTGCTAAGCCGCTCCTTGCTGCCAGCATACGCAGCCCTGTTGAGTGGCGTTTTGCCCCGGCACTCACGTGTCTATTTACGTTATCTTCCTAAGTATCCAGCTACGCTACGAAGCTCGGAGGCACCGGTGGCGCAACCTGCGTCACCAGAGGTTTGAGCCCAAGTAGAGGGCAGTCGCTGCAGGCGACAGCAAGCCGCTGGCGTTACTAGGAACCCGCAACCTTAGCAAGACGTTCGCAATGGCGAATGAGAGAGGGGGTTAGTTGAAACGGCGGACCCTGCTCAACGATTGGTTGAAAATCGGAACACGGCTCCCCAAAGTGACGGGACCGTGTCATAAGCTGTGAGGCGGAGCATCTGATCGCTCATTGGCTGGTATCCCGGGTGGTCGTCCACTATTGCGAAATTTGCTGGAACGTTTGCAGAACCGAACTTACCGTGATCTCCCAGTCGGAGAAAGACCCCCAGTTGGAGAAAGAAGCCAAGTTGGGAGAGAACCGCTGCTGCCACCGAACGGAGGAAGCAACGGCGGAGAACACGAAGACCCAAGTAACAAGCGCTACTAGCTGAGCCACATGGATATCCGGAACCCCAGCGGGCGCTACGCTGACAACGATTTTGCGGAGTACACCAAGTTGCTGCGAAGCTCGGCCGACATCCGCCGGCCGGACCTGAACGGCAAGGGCCACTACAAAGCGGAAGAGTGATACGCCGCTGCACTTTGACTCACGGATACTGGGTGATATTACCTACTGTGCTGAACGCTACGATGAAGCAGAAGAACTAAGACGGCCCAAGTATCGTGAATAGTATGCAGCGAGAAAGGACGAGGCTTTCTCTGCGTTGACATTGTCTCTATCTGTGGATCTACGCTCTACCATCGAGGTTGACGACATCCGAGATGATATGGATGCTGCGTACATCTTATGGGAGCACATCACCAAGCATTTGAAGCCGGTGATACCAACAACCATGTCTATTCGCTAAGGGATTTGATGAACCACTCGAATCCGGGTCGCGTGGGTGAAAGCCACGTATCCTAACCGCCTAGACTATTTGGGAGCTAGACTTCTTCGGAGCACCCTACACACATCAACACACCACCCCATCGCACCTACAAACACCTCTCTCACACACACGACAAGCGACCCACCCTCTTCGCATCGGCGCAAATGCCCACATACTGACAACATCTCTGTACTCAATACAGAATCGACAACATCTCTGTACTCAATACAGAATCGACTTCCACTCATGTACCCTCCTATTCGCGCACAACGACCGCTGCACAAAATGACTACGACGCAGACACGAGACGGCGCGTGCCTACCGCGCGAAAATCGACCGCAGTGACTGGTACCAAAAGAGAACATAACGGCCGCAAACGCGAGGCGGGCAGCTGAGTTGATCGGAGCTGGCAGGAACGGAAAAGCAAAATTCCCAAACCGGGACTCGAACCCGGGTCGCGTGGGTGAAAGCCA
This sequence comes from Phytophthora capsici, assembly GCA_030324255.1. Lineage (NCBI taxonomy): Eukaryota > Oomycota > Peronosporomycetes > Peronosporales > Peronosporaceae > Phytophthora > Phytophthora capsici. The sequence goes on from CM059355.1 coordinate 682,289, forward strand.
CGTATCCTAACCGCCTAGACTATTTGGGAGCTAGACTTCTTCGGAGCACCCTACACAGATCAACACACCACCCCATCGCACCTACAAACACCTCTCTCACACACACGACAAGCGACCCACCCTCTTCGCATCGGCGCAAATGCCCACATACTGACAACATCTCTGTACTCAATACAGAATCGACAACATCTCTGTACTCAATACAGAATCGACTTCCACTCGTGTACCCTCCTATTCGCGCACAACGACCGCTGCACAAAATGACTACGACGCAGACACGAGACGGCGCGTGCCTACCGCGCGAAAATCGACCGCGGTGACTGGTACCAAAAGAGAACATAACGGCCGCAAACGCGAGGCGAGCAGCTGAGTTGATCGGAGCTGGCAGGAACGGAAAAGCAAAATTCCCAAACCGGGACTCGAACCCGGGTCGCGTGGGTGAAAGCCACGTATCCTAACCGCCTAGACTATTTGGGAGCTAGACTTCTTCGGAGCACCCTACACACATCAACACACCACCCCATCGCACCTACAAACACCTCTCTCACACACACGACAAGCGACCCACCCTCTTCGCATCGGCGCAAATGCCCACATACTGACAACATCTCTGTACTCAATACAGAATCGACAACATCTCTGTACTCAATACAGAATCGACTTCCACTCGTGTACCCTCCTATTCGCGCACAACGACCGCTGCACAAAATGACTACGACGCAGACACGAGACGGCGCGTGCCTACCGCGCGAAAATCGACCGCGGTGACTGGTACCAAAAGAGAACATAACGGCCGCAAACGCGAGGCGAGCAGCTGAGTTGATCGGAGCTGGCAGGAACGGAAAAGCAAAATTCCCAAACCGGGACTCGAACCCGGGTCGCGTGGGTGAAAGCCACGTATCCTAACCGCCTAGACTATTTGGGAGCTAGACTTCTTCGGAGCACCCTACACAGATCAACACACCACCCCATCGCACCTACAAACACCTCTCTCACACACACGACAAGCGACCCACCCTCTTCGCATCGGCGCAAATGCCCACATACTGACAACATCTCTGTACTCAATACAGAATCGACTTCCACTCGTGTACCCTCCTATTCGCGCACAATGACCGCTGCACAAAATGACTACGACGCAGACATGAGACGGCGCGTGCCTACCGCGCGAAAATCGACCGCGGTGACTGGTACCAAAAGAGAACATAACGGCCGCAAACGCGAGGCGAGCAGCTGAGTTGATCGGAGCTGGCAGGAACGGAAAAGCAAAATTCCCAAACCGGGACTCGAACCCGGGTCGCGTGGGTGAAAGCCACGTATCCTAACCGCCTAGACTATTTGGGAGCTAGACTTCTTCGGAGCACCCTACACACATCAACACACCACCCCATCGCACCTACAAACACCTCTCTCACACACACGACAAGCGACCCACCCTCTTCGCATCGGCGCAAATGCCCACATACTGACAACATCTCTGTACTCAATACAGAATCGACAACATCTCTGTACTCAATACAGAATCGACTTCCACTCGTGTACCCTCCTATTCGCGCACAACGACCGCTGCACAAAATGACTACGACGCAGACACGAGACGGCGCGTGCCTACCGCGCGAAAATCGACCGCGGTGACTGGTACCAAAAGAGAACATAACGGCCGCAAACGCGAGGCGAGCAGCTGAGTTGATCGGAGCTGGCAGGAACGGAAAAGCAAAATTCCCAAACCGGGACTCGAACCCGGGTCGCGTGGGTGAAAGCCACATATCCTAACCGCCTAGACTATTTGGGAGCTAGACTTCTTCGGAGCACCCTACACACATCAACACACCACCCCATCGCACCTACAAACACCTCTCTCACACACACGACAAGCGACCCACCCTCTTCGCATCGGCGCAAATGCCCACATACTGACAACATCTCTGTACTCAATACAGAATCGACAACATCTCTGTACTCAATACAGAATCGACTTCCACTCGTGTACCCTCCTATTCGCGCACAACGACCGCTGCACAAAATGACTACGACGCAGACACGAGACGGCGCGTGCCTACCGCGCGAAAATCGACCGCGGTGACTGGTACCAAAAGAGAACATAACGGCCGCAAACGCGAGGCGAGCAGCTGAGTTGATCGGAGCTGGCAGGAACGGAAAAGCAAAATTCCCAAACCGGGACTCGAACCCGGGTCGCGTGGGTGAAAGCCACGTATCCTAACCGCCTAGACTATTTGGGAGCTAGACTTCTTCGGAGCACCCTACACAGATCAACACACCACCCCATCGCACCTACAAACACCTCTCTCACACACACGACAAGCGACCCACCCTCTTCGCATCGGCGCAAATGCCCACATACTGACAACATCTCTGTACTCAATACAGAATCGACTTCCACTCGTGTACCCTCCTATTCGCGCACAACGACCGCTGCACAAAATGACTACGACGCAGACACGAGACGGCGCGTGCCTACCGCGCGAAAATCGACCGCGGTGACTGGTACCAAAAGAGAACATAACGGCCGCAAACGCGAGGCGAGCAGCTGAGTTGATCGGAGCTGGCAGGAACGGAAAAGCAAAATTCCCAAACCGGGACTCGAACCCGGGTCGCGTGGGTGAAAGCCACGTATCCTAACCGCCTAGACTATTTGGGAGCTAGACTTCTTCGGAGCACCCTACACAGATCAACACACCACCCCATCGCACCTACAAACACCTCTCTCACACACACGACAAGCGACCCACCCTCTTCGCATCGGCGCAAATGCCCACATACTGACAACATCTCTGTACTCAATACAGAATCGACTTCCACTCGTGTACCCTCCTATTCGCGCACAATGACCGCTGCACAAAATGACTACGACGCAGACACGAGACGGCGCGTGCCTACCGCGCGAAAATCGACCGCGGTGACTGGTACCAAAAGAGAACATAACGGCCGCAAACGCGAGGCGAGCAGCTGAGTTGATCGGAGCTGGCAGGAACGGAAAAGCAAAATTCCCAAACCGGGACTCGAACCCGGGTCGCGTGGGTGAAAGCCACGTATCCTAACCGCCTAGACTATTTGGGAGCTAGACTTCTTCGGAGCACCCTACACACATCAACACACCACCCCATCGCACCTACAAACACCTCTCTCACACACACGACAAGCGACCCACCCTCTTCGCATCGGCGCAAATTCCCACATACCGACAACATCTCTGTACTCAATACAGAATCGACTTCCACTCGTGTACCCTCCTATTCGCGCACAATGACCGCTGCACAAAATGACTACGACGCAGACACGAGACGGCGCGTGCCTACCGCGCGAAAATCGACCGCGGTGACTGGTACCAAAAGAGAACATAACGGCCGCAAACGCGAGGCGAGCAGCTGAGTTGATCGGAGCTGGCAGGAACGGAAAAGCAAAATTCCCAAACCGGGACTCGAACCCGGGTCGCGTGGGTGAAAGCCACATATCCTAACCGCCTAGACTATTTGGGAGCTAGACTTCTTCGGAGCACCCTACACACATCAACACACCACCCCATCGCACCTACAAACACCTCTCTCACACACACGACAAGCGACCCACCCTCTTCGCATCGGCGCAAATGCCCACATACTGACAACATCTCTGTACTCAATACAGAATCGACTTCCACTCGTGCACCATCCTATTCGCGCACAACGACCGCTGCACAAAATGACTACGACGCAGACACGAGACGGCGCGTGCCTACCGCGCGAAAATCGACCGCGGTGACTGGTACCAAAAGAGAACATAACGGCCGCAAACGCGAGGCGAGCAGCTGAGTTGATCGGAGCTGGCAGGAACGGAAAAGCAAAATTCCCAAACCGGGACTCGAACCCGGGTCGCGTGGGTGAAAGCCACGTATCCTAACCGCCTAGACTATTTGGGAGCTAGACTTCTTCGGAGCACCCTACACACATCAACACACCACCCCATCGCACCTACAAACACCTCTCTCACACACACGACAAGCGACCCACCCTCTTCGCATCGGCGCAAATGCCCACATACTGACAACATCTCTGTACTCAATACAGAATCGACTTCCACTCGTGTACCCTCCTATTCGCGCACAACGACCGCTGCACAAAATGACTACGACGCAGACACGAGACGGCGCGTGCCTACCGCGCGAAAATCGACCGCGGTGACTGGTACCAAAAGAGAACATAACGGCCGCAAACGCGAGGCGAGCAGCTGAGTTGATCGGAGCTGGCAGGAACGGAAAAGCAAAATTCCCAAACCGGGACTCGAACCCGGGTCGCGTGGGTGAAAGCCACGTATCCTAACCGCCTAGACTATTTGGGAGCTAGACTTCTTCGGAGCACCCTACACACATCAACACACCACCCCATCGCACCTACAAACACCTCTCTCACACACACGACAAGCGACCCACCCTCTTCGCATCGGCGCAAATGCCCACATACTGACAACATCTCTGTACTCAATACAGAATCGACTTCCACTCGTGCACCATCCTATTCGCGCACAACGACCGCTGCACAAAATGACTACGACGCAGACACGAGACGGCGCGTGCCTACCGCGCGAAAATCGACCGCGGTGACTGGTACCAAAAGAGAACATAACGGCCGCAAACGCGAGGCGAGCAGCTGAGTTGATCGGAGCTGGCAGGAACGGAAAAGCAAAATTCCCAAACCGGGACTCGAACCCGGGTCGCGTGGGTGAAAGCCACGTATCCTAACCGCCTAGACTATTTGGGAGCTAGACTTCTTCGGAGCACCCTACACACATCAACACACCACCCCATCGCACCTACAAACACCTCTCTCACACACACGACAAGCGACCCACCCTCTTCGCATCGGCGCAAATGCCCACATACTGACAACATCTCTGTACTCAATACAGAATCGACTTCCACTCGTGTACCCTCCTATTCGCGCACAACGACCGCTGCACAAAATGACTACGACGCAGACACGAGACGGCGCGTGCCTACCGCGCGAAAATCGACCGCGGTGACTGGTACCAAAAGAGAACATAACGGCCGCAAACGCGAGGCGAGCAGCTGAGTTGATCGGAGCTGGCAGGAACGGAAAAGCAAAATTCCCAAACCGGGACTCGAACCCGGGTCGCGTGGGTGAAAGCCACATATCCTAACCGCCTAGACTATTTGGGAGCTAGACTTCTTCGGAGCACCCTACACACATCAACACACCACCCCATCGCACCTACAAACACCTCTCTCACACACACGACAAGCGACCCACCCTCTTCGCATCGGCGCAAATGCCCACATACTGACAACATCTCTGTACTCAATACAGAATCGACAACATCTCTGTACTCAATACAGAATCGACTTCCACTCGTGTACCCTCCTATTCGCGCACAACGACCGCTGCACAAAATGACTACGACGCAGACACGAGACGGCGCGTGCCTACCGCGCGAAAATCGACCGCGGTGACTGGTACCAAAAGAGAACATAACGGCCGCAAACGCGAGGCGAGCAGCTGAGTTGATCGGAGCTGGCAGGAACGGAAAAGCAAAATTCCCAAACCGGGACTCGAACCCGGGTCGCGTGGGTGAAAGCCACGTATCCTAACCGCCTAGACTATTTGGGAGCTAGACTTCTTCGGAGCACCCTACACACATCAACACACCACCCCATCGCACCTACAAACACCTCTCTCACACACACGACAAGCGACCCACCCTCTTCGCATCGGCGCAAATGCCCACATACTGACAACATCTCTGTACTCAATACAGAATCGACAACATCTCTGTACTCAATACAGAATCGACTTCCACTCGTGTACCCTCCTATTCGCGCACAACGACCGCTGCACAAAATGACTACGACGCAGACACGAGACGGCGCGTGCCTACCGCGCGAAAATCGACCGCGGTGACTGGTACCAAAAGAGAACATAACGGCCGCAAACGCGAGGCGAGCAGCTGAGTTGATCGGAGCTGGCAGGAACGGAAAAGCAAAATTCCCAAACCGGGACTCGAACCCGGGTCGCGTGGGTGAAAGCCACATATCCTAACCGCCTAGACTATTTGGGAGCTAGACTTCTTCGGAGCACCCTACACACATCAACACACCACCCCATCGCACCTACAAACACCTCTCTCACACACACGACAAGCGACCCACCCTCTTCGCATCGGCGCAAATGCCCACATACTGACAACATCTCTGTACTCAATACAGAATCGACAACATCTCTGTACTCAATACAGAATCGACTTCCACTCGTGTACCCTCCTATTCGCGCACAACGACCGCTGCACAAAATGACTACGACGCAGACACGAGACGGCGCGTGCCTACCGCGCGAAAATCGACCGCGGTGACTGGTACCAAAAGAGAACATAACGGCCGCAAACGCGAGGCGAGCAGCTGAGTTGATCGGAGCTGGCAGGAACGGAAAAGCAAAATTCCCAAACCGGGACTCGAACCCGGGTCGCGTGGGTGAAAGCCACATATCCTAACCGCCTAGACTATTTGGGAGCTAGACTTCTTCGGAGCACCCTACACACATCAACACACCACCCCATCGCACCTACAAACACCTCTCTCACACACACGACAAGCGACCCACCCTCTTCGCATCGGCGCAAATGCCCACATACTGACAACATCTCTGTACTCAATACAGAATCGACAACATCTCTGTACTCAATACAGAATCGACTTCCACTCGTGTACCCTCCTATTCGCGCACAACGACCGCTGCACAAAATGACTACGACGCAGACACGAGACGGCGCGTGCCTACCGCGCGAAAATCGACCGCGGTGACTGGTACCAAAAGAGAACATAACGGCCGCAAACGCGAGGCGAGCAGCTGAGTTGATCGGAGCTGGCAGGAACGGAAAAGCAAAATTCCCAAACCGGGACTCGAACCCGGGTCGCGTGGGTGAAAGCCACATATCCTAACCGCCTAGACTATTTGGGAGCTAGACTTCTTCGGAGCACCCTACACACATCAACACACCACCCCATCGCACCTACAAACACCTCTCTCACACACACGACAAGCGACCCACCCTCTTCGCATCGGCGCAAATGCCCACATACTGACAACATCTCTGTACTCAATACAGAATCGACAACATCTCTGCACTCAATGCAGAATCGACTTCCACTCGTGTACCCTCCTATTCGCGCACAACGACCGCTGCACAAAATGACTACGACGCAGACACGAGACGGCGCGTGCCTACCGCGCGAAAATCGACCGCGGTGACTGGTACCAAAAGAGAACATAACGGCCGCAAACGCGAGGCGAGCAGCTGAGTTGATCGGAGCTGGCAGGAACGGAAAAGCAAAATTCCCAAACCGGGACTCGAACCCGGGTCGCGTGGGTGAAAGCCACGTATCCTAACCGCCTAGACTATTTGGGAGCTAGACTTCTTCGGAGCACCCTACACACATCAACACACCACCCCATCGCACCTACAAACACCTCTCTCACACACACGACAAGCGACCCACCCTCTTCGCATCGGCGCAAATGCCCACATACTGACAACATCTCTGTACTCAATACAGAATCGACAACATCTCTGTACTCAATACAGAATCGACTTCCACTCGTGTACCCTCCTATTCGCGCACAACGACCGCTGCACAAAATGACTACGACGCAGACACGAGACGGCGCGTGCCTACCGCGCGAAAATCGACCGCGGTGACTGGTACCAAAAGAGAACATAACGGCCGCAAACGCGAGGCGAGCAGCTGAGTTGATCGGAGCTGGCAGGAACGGAAAAGCAAAATTCCCAAACCGGGACTCGAACCCGGGTCGCGTGGGTGAAAGCCACGTATCCTAACCGCCTAGACTATTTGGGAGCTAGACTTCTTCGGAGCACCCTACACACATCAACACACCACCCCATCGCACCTACAAACACCTCTCTCACACACACGACAAGCGACCCACCCTCTTCGCATCGGCGCAAATGCCCACATACTGACAACATCTCTGTACTCAATACAGAATCGACAACATCTCTGTACTCAATACAGAATCGACTTCCACTCGTGTACCCTCCTATTCGCGCACAACGACCGCTGCACAAAATGACTACGACGCAGACACGAGACGGCGCGTGCCTACCGCGCGAAAATCGACCGCGGTGACTGGTACCAAAAGAGAACATAACGGCCGCAAACGCGAGGCGAGCAGCTGAGTTGATCGGAGCTGGCAGGAACGGAAAAGCAAAATTCCCAAACCGGGACTCGAACCCGGGTCGCGTGGGTGAAAGCCACATATCCTAACCGCCTAGACTATTTGGGAGCTAGACTTCTTCGGAGCACCCTACACACATCAACACACCACCCCATCGCACCTACAAACACCTCTCTCACACACACGACAAGCGACCCACCCTCTTCGCATCGGCGCAAATGCCCACATACTGACAACATCTCTGTACTCAATACAGAATCGACAACATCTCTGTACTCAATACAGAATCGACTTCCACTCGTGTACCCTCCTATTCGCGCACAACGACCGCTGCACAAAATGACTACGACGCAGACACGAGACGGCGCGTGCCTACCGCGCGAAAATCGACCGCGGTGACTGGTACCAAAAGAGAACATAACGGCCGCAAACGCGAGGCGAGCAGCTGAGTTGATCGGAGCTGGCAGGAACGGAAAAGCAAAATTCCCAAACCGGGACTCGAACCCGGGTCGCGTGGGTGAAAGCCACATATCCTAACCGCCTAGACTATTTGGGAGCTAGACTTCTTCGGAGCACCCTACACACATCAACACACCACCCCATCGCACCTACAAACACCTCTCTCACACACACGACAAGCGACCCACCCTCTTCGCATCGGCGCAAATGCCCACATACTGACAACATCTCTGTACTCAATACAGAATCGACAACATCTCTGTACTCAATACAGAATCGACTTCCACTCGTGTACCCTCCTATTCGCGCACAACGACCGCTGCACAAAATGACTACGACGCAGACACGAGACGGCGCGTGCCTACCGCGCGAAAATCGACCGCGGTGACTGGTACCAAAAGAGAACATAACGGCCGCAAACGCGAGGCGAGCAGCTGAGTTGATCGGAGCTGGCAGGAACGGAAAAGCAAAATTCCCAAACCGGGACTCGAACCCGGGTCGCGTGGGTGAAAGCCACGTATCCTAACCGCCTAGACTATTTGGGAGCTAGACTTCTTCGGAGCACCCTACACACATCAACACACCACCCCATCGCACCTACAAACACCTCTCTCACACACACGACAAGCGACCCACCCTCTTCGCATCGGCGCAAATGCCCACATACTGACAACATCTCTGTACTCAATACAGAATCGACTTCCACTCGTGTACCCTCCTATTCGCGCACAACGACCGCTGCACAAAATGACTACGACGCAGACACGAGACGGCGCGTGCCTACCGCGCGAAAATCGACCGCGGTGACTGGTACCAAAAGAGAACATAACGGCCGCAAACGCGAGGCGAGCAGCTGAGTTGATCGGAGCTGGCAGGAACGGAAAAGCAAAATTCCCAAACCGGGACTCGAACCCGGGTCGCGTGGGTGAAAGCCACGTATCCTAACCGCCTAGACTATTTGGGAGCTAGACTTCTTCGGAGCACCCTACACACATCAACACACCACCCCATCGCACCTACAAACACCTCTCTCACACACACGACAAGCGACCCACCCTCTTCGCATCGGCGCAAATGCCCACATACTGACAACATCTCTGTACTCAATACAGAATCGACAACATCTCTGTACTCAATACAGAATCGACTTCCACTCGTGTACCCTCCTATTCGCGCACAACGACCGCTGCACAAAATGACTACGACGCAGACACGAGACGGCGCGTGCCTACCGCGCGAAAATCGACCGCGGTGACTGGTACCAAAAGAGAACATAACGGCCGCAAACGCGAGGCGAGCAGCTGAGTTGATCGGAGCTGGCAGGAACGGAAAAGCAAAATTCCCAAACCGGGACTCGAACCCGGGTCGCGTGGGTGAAAGCCACGTATCCTAACCGCCTAGACTATTTGGGAGCTAGACTTCTTCGGAGCACCCTACACACATCAACACACCACCCCATCGCACCTACAAACACCTCTCTCACACACACGACAAGCGACCCACCCTCTTCGCATCGGCGCAAATGCCCACATACTGACAACATCTCTGTACTCAATACAGAATCGACAACATCTCTGTACTCAATACAGAATCGACTTCCACTCGTGTACCCTCCTATTCGCGCACAACGACCGCTGCACAAAATGACTACGACGCAGACACGAGACGGCGCGTGCCTACCGCGCGAAAATCGACCGCGGTGACTGGTACCAAAAGAGAACATAACGGCCGCAAACGCGAGGCGAGCAGCTGAGTTGATCGGAGCTGGCAGGAACGGAAAAGCAAAATTCCCAAACCGGGACTCGAACCCGGGTCGCGTGGGTGAAAGCCACATATCCTAACCGCCTAGACTATTTGGGAGCTAGACTTCTTCGGAGCACCCTACACACATCAACACACCACCCCATCGCACCTACAAACACCTCTCTCACACACACGACAAGCGACCCACCCTCTTCGCATCGGCGCAAATGCCCACATACTGACAACATCTCTGTACTCAATACAGAATCGACAACATCTCTGTACTCAATACAGAATCGACTTCCACTCGTGTACCCTCCTATTCGCGCACAACGACCGCTGCACAAAATGACTACGACGCAGACACGAGACGGCGCGTGCCTACCGCGCGAAAATCGACCGCGGTGACTGGTACCAAAAGAGAACATAACGGCCGCAAACGCGAGGCGAGCAGCTGAGTTGATCGGAGCTGGCAGGAACGGAAAAGCAAAATTCCCAAACCGGGACTCGAACCCGGGTCGCGTGGGTGAAAGCCACATATCCTAACCGCCTAGACTATTTGGGAGCTAGACTTCTTCGGAGCACCCTACACACATCAACACACCACCCCATCGCACCTACAAACACCTCTCTCACACACACGACAAGCGACCCACCCTCTTCGCATCGGCGCAAATGCCCACATACTGACAACATCTCTGTACTCAATACAGAATCGACAACATCTCTGTACTCAATACAGAATCGACTTCCACTCGTGTACCCTCCTATTCGCGCACAACGACCGCTGCACAAAATGACTACGACGCAGACACGAGACGGCGCGTGCCTACCGCGCGAAAATCGACCGCGGTGACTGGTACCAAAAGAGAACATAACGGCCGCAAACGCGAGGCGAGCAGCTGAGTTGATCGGAGCTGGCAGGAACGGAAAAGCAAAATTCCCAAACCGGGACTCGAACCCGGGTCGCGTGGGTGAAAGCCACGTATCCTAACCGCCTAGACTATTTGGGAGCTAGACTTCTTCGGAGCACCCTACACACATCAACACACCACCCCATCGCACCTACAAACACCTCTCTCACACACACGACAAGCGACCCACCCTCTTCGCATCGGCGCAAATGCCCACATACTGACAACATCTCTGTACTCAATACAGAATCGACAACATCTCTGTACTCAATACAGAATCGACTTCCACTCATGTACCCTCCTATTCGCGCACAACGACCGCTGCACAAAATGACTACGACGCAGACACGAGACGGCGCGTGCCTACCGCGCGAAAATCGACCGCGGTGACTGGTACCAAAAGAGAACATAACGGCCGCAAACGCGAGGCGAGCAGCTGAGTTGATCGGAGCTGGCAGGAACGGAAAAGCAAAATTCCCAAACCGGGACTCGAACCCGGGTCGCGTGGGTGAAAGCCACGTATCCTAACCGCCTAGACTATTTGGGAGCTAGACTTCTTCGGAGCACCCTACACACATCAACACACCACCCCATCGCACCTACAAACACCTCTCTCACACACACGACAAGCGACCCACCCTCTTCGCATCGGCGCAAATGCCCACATACTGACAACATCTCTGTACTCAATACAGAATCGACAACATCTCTGTACTCAATACAGAATCGACTTCCACTCGTGTACCCTCCTATTCGCGCACAACGACCGCTGCACAAAATGACTACGACGCAGACACGAGACGGCGCGTGCCTACCGCGCGAAAATCGACCGCGGTGACTGGTACCAAAAGAGAACATAACGGCCGCAAACGCGAGGCGAGCAGCTGAGTTGATCGGAGCTGGCAGGAACGGAAAAGCAAAATTCCCAAACCGGGACTCGAACCCGGGTCGCGTGGGTGAAAGCCACGTATCCTAACCGCCTAGACTATTTGGGAGCTAGACTTCTTCGGAGCACCCTACACACATCAACACACCACCCCATCGCACCTACAAACACCTCTCTCACACACACGACAAGCGACCCACCCTCTTCGCATCGGCGCAAATGCCCACATACTGACAACATCTCTGTACTCAATACAGAATCGACTTCCACTCGTGTACCCTCCTATTCGCGCACAACGACCGCTGCACAAAATGACTACGACGCAGACACGAGACGGCGCGTGCCTACCGCGCGAAAATCGACCGCGGTGACTGGTACCAAAAGAGAACATAACGGCCGCAAACGCGAGGCGAGCAGCTGAGTTGATCGGAGCTGGCAGGAACGGAAAAGCAAAATTCCCAAACCGGGACTCGAACCCGGGTCGCGTGGGTGAAAGCCACGTATCCTAACCGCCTAGACTATTTGGGAGCTAGACTTCTTCGGAGCACCCTACACACATCAACACACCACCCCATCGCACCTACAAACACCTCTCTCACACACACGACAAGCGACCCACCCTCTTCGCATCGGCGCAAATGCCCACATACTGACAACATCTCTGTACTCAATACAGAATCGACAACATCTCTGTACTCAATGCAGAATCGACTTCCACTCGTGTACCATCCTATTCGCGCACAACGACCGCTGCACAAAATGACTACGACGCAGACACGAGACGGCGCGTGCCTACCGCGCGAAAATCGACCGCGGTGACTGGTACCAAAAGAGAACATAACGGCCGCAAACGCGAGGCGAGCAGCTGAGTTGATCGGAGCTGGCAGGAACGGAAAAGCAAAATTCCCAAACCGGGACTCGAACCCGGGTCGCGTGGGTGAAAGCCACGTATCCTAACCGCCTAGACTATTTGGGAGCTAGACTTCTTCGGAGCACCCTACACACATCAACACACCACCCCATCGCACCTACAAACACCTCTCTCACACACACGACAAGCGACCCACCCTCTTCGCATCGGCGCAAATGCCCACATACTGACAACATCTCTGTACTCAATACAGAATCGACAACATCTCTGTACTCAATACAGAATCGACTTCCACTCGTGTACCCTCCTATTCGCGCACAACGACCGCTGCACAAAATGACTACGACGCAGACACGAGACGGCGCGTGCCTACCGCGCGAAAATCGACCGCGGTGACTGGTACCAAAAGAGAACATAACGGCCGCAAACGCGAGGCGAGCAGCTGAGTTGATCGGAGCTGGCAGGAACGGAAAAGCAAAATTCCCAAACCGGGACTCGAACCCGGGTCGCGTGGGTGAAAGCCACGTATCCTAACCGCCTAGACTATTTGGGAGCTAGACTTCTTCGGAGCACCCTACACACATCAACACACCACCCCATCGCACCTACAAACACCTCTCTCACACACACGACAAGCGACCCACCCTCTTCGCATCGGCGCAAATGCCCACATACTGACAACATCTCTGTACTCAATACAGAATCGACTTCCACTCGTGTACCCTCCTATTCGCGCACAACGACCGCTGCACAAAATGACTACGACGCAGACACGAGACGGCGCGTGCCTACCGCGCGAAAATCGACCGCGGTGACTGGTACCAAAAGAGAACATAACGGCCGCAAACGCGAGGCGAGCAGCTGAGTTGATCGGAGCTGGCAGGAACGGAAAAGCAAAATTCCCAAACCGGGACTCGAACCCGGGTCGCGTGGGTGAAAGCCACGTATCCTAACCGCCTAGACTATTTGGGAGCTAGACTTCTTCGGAGCACCCTACACACATCAACACACCACCCCATCGCACCTACAAACACCTCTCTCACACACACGACAAGCGACCCACCCTCTTCGCATCGGCGCAAATGCCCACATACTGACAACATCTCTGTACTCAATACAGAATCGACAACATCTCTGTACTCAATACAGAATCGACTTCCACTCGTGTACCCTCCTATTCGCGCACAACGACCGCTGCACAAAATGACTACGACGCAGACACGAGACGGCGCGTGCCTACCGCGCGAAAATCGACCGCGGTGACTGGTACCAAAAGAGAACATAACGGCCGCAAACGCGAGGCGAGCAGCTGAGTTGATCGGAGCTGGCAGGAACGGAAAAGCAAAATTCCCAAACCGGGACTCGAACCCGGGTCGCGTGGGTGAAAGCCACGTATCCTAACCGCCTAGACTATTTGGGAGCTAGACTTCTTCGGAGCACCCTACACACATCAACACACCACCCCATCGCACCTACAAACACCTCTCTCACACACACGACAAGCGACCCACCCTCTTCGCATCGGCGCAAATGCCCACATACTGACAACATCTCTGTACTCAATACAGAATCGACTTCCACTCGTGTACCCTCCTATTCGCGCACAACGACCGCTGCACAAAATGACTACGACGCAGACACGAGACGGCGCGTGCCTACCGCGCGAAAATCGACCGCGGTGACTGGTACCAAAAGAGAACATAACGGCCGCAAACGCGAGGCGAGCAGCTGAGTTGATCGGAGCTGGCAGGAACGGAAAAGCAAAATTCCCAAACCGGGACTCGAACCCGGGTCGCGTGGGTGAAAGCCACGTATCCTAACCGCCTAGACTATTTGGGAGCTAGACTTCTTCGGAGCACCCTACACACATCAACACACCACCCCATCGCACCTACAAACACCTCTCTCACACACACGACAAGCGACCCACCCTCTTCGCATCGGCGCAAATGCCCACATACTGACAACATCTCTGTACTCAATACAGAATCGACAACATCTCTGTACTCAATACAGAATCGACTTCCACTCGTGTACCCTCCTATTCGCGCACAACGACCGCTGCACAAAATGACTACGACGCAGACACGAGACGGCGCGTGCCTACCGCGCGAAAATCGACCGCGGTGACTGGTACCAAAAGAGAACATAACGGCCGCAAACGCGAGGCGAGCAGCTGAGTTGATCGGAGCTGGCAGGAACGGAAAAGCAAAATTCCCAAACCGGGACTCGAACCCGGGTCGCGTGGGTGAAAGCCACGTATCCTAACCGCCTAGACTATTTGGGAGCTAGACTTCTTCGGAGCACCCTACACACATCAACACACCACCCCATCGCACCTACAAACACCTCTCTCACACACACGACAAGCGACCCACCCTCTTCGCATCGGCGCAAATGCCCACATACTGACAACATCTCTGTACTCAATACAGAATCGACAACATCTCTGTACTCAATACAGAATCGACTTCCACTCGTGTACCCTCCTATTCGCGCACAACGACCGCTGCACAAAATGACTACGACGCAGACACGAGACGGCGCGTGCCTACCGCGCGAAAATCGACCGCGGTGACTGGTACCAAAAGAGAACATAACGGCCGCAAACGCGAGGCGAGCAGCTGAGTTGATCGGAGCTGGCAGGAACGGAAAAGCAAAATTCCCAAACCGGGACTCGAACCCGGGTCGCGTGGGTGAAAGCCACGTATCCTAACCGCCTAGACTATTTGGGAGCTAGACTTCTTCGGAGCACCCTACACACATCAACACACCACCCCATCGCACCTACAAACACCTCTCTCACACACACGACAAGCGACCCACCCTCTTCGCATCGGCGCAAATGCCCACATACTGACAACATCTCTGTACTCAATACAGAATCGACAACATCTCTGTACTCAATACAGAATCGACTTCCACTCGTGTACCCTCCTATTCGCGCACAACGACCGCTGCACAAAATGACTACGACGCAGACACGAGACGGCGCGTGCCTACCGCGCGAAAATCGACCGCGGTGACTGGTACCAAAAGAGAACATAACGGCCGCAAACGCGAGGCGAGCAGCTGAGTTGATCGGAGCTGGCAGGAACGGAAAAGCAAAATTCCCAAACCGGGACTCGAACCCGGGTCGCGTGGGTGAAAGCCACGTATCCTAACCGCCTAGACTATTTGGGAGCTAGACTTCTTCGGAGCACCCTACACACATCAACACACCACCCCATCGCACCTACAAACACCTCTCTCACACACACGACAAGCGACCCACCCTCTTCGCATCGGCGCAAATGCCCACATACTGACAACATCTCTGTACTCAATACAGAATCGACTTCCACTCGTGTACCCTCCTATTCGCGCACAACGACCGCTGCACAAAATGACTACGACGCAGACACGAGACGGCGCGTGCCTACCGCGCGAAAATCGACCGCGGTGACTGGTACCAAAAGAGAACATAACGGCCGCAAACGCGAGGCGAGCAGCTGAGTTGATCGGAGCTGGCAGGAACGGAAAAGCAAAATTCCCAAACCGGGACT
Organism: Phytophthora capsici; assembly: GCA_030324255.1. Classification (NCBI taxonomy): domain Eukaryota; phylum Oomycota; class Peronosporomycetes; order Peronosporales; family Peronosporaceae; genus Phytophthora; species Phytophthora capsici. The sequence continues at coordinate 698,908 of CM059355.1, forward strand.
CGAACCCGGGTCGCGTGGGTGAAAGCCACGTATCCTAACCGCCTAGACTATTTGGGAGCTAGACTTCTTCGGAGCACCCTACACACATCAACACACCACCCCATCGCACCTACAAACACCTCTCTCACACACACGACAAGCGACCCACCCTCTTCGCATCGGCGCAAATGCCCACATACTGACAACATCTCTGTACTCAATACAGAATCGACAACATCTCTGTACTCAATACAGAATCGACTTCCACTCGTGTACCCTCCTATTCGCGCACAACGACCGCTGCACAAAATGACTACGACGCAGACACGAGACGGCGCGTGCCTACCGCGCGAAAATCGACCGCGGTGACTGGTACCAAAAGAGAACATAACGGCCGCAAACGCGAGGCGAGCAGCTGAGTTGATCGGAGCTGGCAGGAACGGAAAAGCAAAATTCCCAAACCGGGACTCGAACCCGGGTCGCGTGGGTGAAAGCCACGTATCCTAACCGCCTAGACTATTTGGGAGCTAGACTTCTTCGGAGCACCCTACACACATCAACACACCACCCCATCGCACCTACAAACACCTCTCTCACACACACGACAAGCGACCCACCCTCTTCGCATCGGCGCAAATGCCCACATACTGACAACATCTCTGTACTCAATACAGAATCGACTTCCACTCGTGTACCCTCCTATTCGCGCACAACGACCGCTGCACAAAATGACTACGACGCAGACACGAGACGGCGCGTGCCTACCGCGCGAAAATCGACCGCGGTGACTGGTACCAAAAGAGAACATAACGGCCGCAAACGCGAGGCGAGCAGCTGAGTTGATCGGAGCTGGCAGGAACGGAAAAGCAAAATTCCCAAACCGGGACTCGAACCCGGGTCGCGTGGGTGAAAGCCACGTATCCTAACCGCCTAGACTATTTGGGAGCTAGACTTCTTCGGAGCACCCTACACACATCAACACACCACCCCATCGCACCTACAAACACCTCTCTCACACACACGACAAGCGACCCACCCTCTTCGCATCGGCGCAAATGCCCACATACTGACAACATCTCTGTACTCAATACAGAATCGACAACATCTCTGTACTCAATACAGAATCGACTTCCACTCGTGTACCCTCCTATTCGCGCACAACGACCGCTGCACAAAATGACTACGACGCAGACACGAGACGGCGCGTGCCTACCGCGCGAAAATCGACCGCGGTGACTGGTACCAAAAGAGAACATAACGGCCGCAAACGCGAGGCGAGCAGCTGAGTTGATCGGAGCTGGCAGGAACGGAAAAGCAAAATTCCCAAACCGGGACTCGAACCCGGGTCGCGTGGGTGAAAGCCACGTATCCTAACCGCCTAGACTATTTGGGAGCTAGACTTCTTCGGAGCACCCTACACACATCAACACACCACCCCATCGCACCTACAAACACCTCTCTCACACACACGACAAGCGACCCACCCTCTTCGCATCGGCGCAAATGCCCACATACTGACAACATCTCTGTACTCAATACAGAATCGACAACATCTCTGTACTCAATACAGAATCGACTTCCACTCGTGTACCCTCCTATTCGCGCACAACGACCGCTGCACAAAATGACTACGACGCAGACACGAGACGGCGCGTGCCTACCGCGCGAAAATCGACCGCGGTGACTGGTACCAAAAGAGAACATAACGGCCGCAAACGCGAGGCGAGCAGCTGAGTTGATCGGAGCTGGCAGGAACGGAAAAGCAAAATTCCCAAACCGGGACTCGAACCCGGGTCGCGTGGGTGAAAGCCACGTATCCTAACCGCCTAGACTATTTGGGAGCTAGACTTCTTCGGAGCACCCTACACACATCAACACACCACCCCATCGCACCTACAAACACCTCTCTCACACACACGACAAGCGACCCACCCTCTTCGCATCGGCGCAAATGCCCACATACTGACAACATCTCTGTACTCAATACAGAATCGACAACATCTCTGTACTCAATACAGAATCGACTTCCACTCGTGTACCCTCCTATTCGCGCACAACGACCGCTGCACAAAATGACTACGACGCAGACACGAGACGGCGCGTGCCTACCGCGCGAAAATCGACCGCGGTGACTGGTACCAAAAGAGAACATAACGGCCGCAAACGCGAGGCGAGCAGCTGAGTTGATCGGAGCTGGCAGGAACGGAAAAGCAAAATTCCCAAACCGGGACTCGAACCCGGGTCGCGTGGGTGAAAGCCACGTATCCTAACCGCCTAGACTATTTGGGAGCTAGACTTCTTCGGAGCACCCTACACACATCAACACACCACCCCATCGCACCTACAAACACCTCTCTCACACACACGACAAGCGACCCACCCTCTTCGCATCGGCGCAAATGCCCACATACTGACAACATCTCTGTACTCAATACAGAATCGACAACATCTCTGTACTCAATACAGAATCGACTTCCACTCGTGTACCCTCCTATTCGCGCACAACGACCGCTGCACAAAATGACTACGACGCAGACACGAGACGGCGCGTGCCTACCGCGCGAAAATCGACCGCGGTGACTGGTACCAAAAGAGAACATAACGGCCGCAAACGCGAGGCGAGCAGCTGAGTTGATCGGAGCTGGCAGGAACGGAAAAGCAAAATTCCCAAACCGGGACTCGAACCCGGGTCGCGTGGGTGAAAGCCACGTATCCTAACCGCCTAGACTATTTGGGAGCTAGACTTCTTCGGAGCACCCTACACACATCAACACACCACCCCATCGCACCTACAAACACCTCTCTCACACACACGACAAGCGACCCACCCTCTTCGCATCGGCGCAAATGCCCACATACTGACAACATCTCTGTACTCAATACAGAATCGACAACATCTCTGTACTCAATACAGAATCGACTTCCACTCGTGTACCCTCCTATTCGCGCACAACGACCGCTGCACAAAATGACTACGACGCAGACACGAGACGGCGCGTGCCTACCGCGCGAAAATCGACCGCGGTGACTGGTACCAAAAGAGAACATAACGGCCGCAAACGCGAGGCGAGCAGCTGAGTTGATCGGAGCTGGCAGGAACGGAAAAGCAAAATTCCCAAACCGGGACTCGAACCCGGGTCGCGTGGGTGAAAGCCACGTATCCTAACCGCCTAGACTATTTGGGAGCTAGACTTCTTCGGAGCACCCTACACACATCAACACACCACCCCATCGCACCTACAAACACCTCTCTCACACACACGACAAGCGACCCACCCTCTTCGCATCGGCGCAAATGCCCACATACTGACAACATCTCTGTACTCAATACAGAATCGACTTCCACTCGTGTACCCTCCTATTCGCGCACAACGACCGCTGCACAAAATGACTACGACGCAGACACGAGACGGCGCGTGCCTACCGCGCGAAAATCGACCGCGGTGACTGGTACCAAAAGAGAACATAACGGCCGCAAACGCGAGGCGAGCAGCTGAGTTGATCGGAGCTGGCAGGAACGGAAAAGCAAAATTCCCAAACCGGGACTCGAACCCGGGTCGCGTGGGTGAAAGCCACGTATCCTAACCGCCTAGACTATTTGGGAGCTAGACTTCTTCGGAGCACCCTACACACATCAACACACCACCCCATCGCACCTACAAACACCTCTCTCACACACACGACAAGCGACCCACCCTCTTCGCATCGGCGCAAATGCCCACATACTGACAACATCTCTGTACTCAATACAGAATCGACAACATCTCTGTACTCAATACAGAATCGACTTCCACTCGTGTACCCTCCTATTCGCGCACAACGACCGCTGCACAAAATGACTACGACGCAGACACGAGACGGCGCGTGCCTACCGCGCGAAAATCGACCGCGGTGACTGGTACCAAAAGAGAACATAACGGCCGCAAACGCGAGGCGAGCAGCTGAGTTGATCGGAGCTGGCAGGAACGGAAAAGCAAAATTCCCAAACCGGGACTCGAACCCGGGTCGCGTGGGTGAAAGCCACGTATCCTAACCGCCTAGACTATTTGGGAGCTAGACTTCTTCGGAGCACCCTACACACATCAACACACCACCCCATCGCACCTACAAACACCTCTCTCACACACACGACAAGCGACCCACCCTCTTCGCATCGGCGCAAATGCCCACATACTGACAACATCTCTGTACTCAATACAGAATCGACAACATCTCTGTACTCAATACAGAATCGACTTCCACTCGTGTACCCTCCTATTCGCGCACAACGACCGCTGCACAAAATGACTACGACGCAGACACGAGACGGCGCGTGCCTACCGCGCGAAAATCGACCGCGGTGACTGGTACCAAAAGAGAACATAACGGCCGCAAACGCGAGGCGAGCAGCTGAGTTGATCGGAGCTGGCAGGAACGGAAAAGCAAAATTCCCAAACCGGGACTCGAACCCGGGTCGCGTGGGTGAAAGCCACGTATCCTAACCGCCTAGACTATTTGGGAGCTAGACTTCTTCGGAGCACCCTACACACATCAACACACCACCCCATCGCACCTACAAACACCTCTCTCACACACACACGACAAGCGACCCACCCTCTTCGCATCGGCGCAAATGCCCACATACTGACAACATCTCTGTACTCAATACAGAATCGACAACATCTCTGTACTCAATACAGAATCGACTTCCACTCGTGTACCCTCCTATTCGCGCACAACGACCGCTGCACAAAATGACTACGACGCAGACACGAGACGGCGCGTGCCTACCGCGCGAAAATCGACCGCGGTGACTGGTACCAAAAGAGAACATAACGGCCGCAAACGCGAGGCGAGCAGCTGAGTTGATCGGAGCTGGCAGGAACGGAAAAGCAAAATTCCCAAACCGGGACTCGAACCCGGGTCGCGTGGGTGAAAGCCACGTATCCTAACCGCCTAGACTATTTGGGAGCTAGACTTCTTCGGAGCACCCTACACACATCAACACACCACCCCATCGCACCTACAAACACCTCTCTCACACACACGACAAGCGACCCACCCTCTTCGCATCGGCGCAAATGCCTGCCCACATACTGACAACATCTCTGTACTCAATACAGAATCGACTTCCACTCGTGTACCCTCCTATTCGCGCACAACGACCGCTGCACAAAATGACTACGACGCAGACACGAGACGGCGCGTGCCTACCGCGCGAAAATCGACCGCGGTGACTGGTACCAAAAGAGAACATAACGGCCGCAAACGCGAGGCGAGCAGCTGAGTTGATCGGAGCTGGCAGGAACGGAAAAGCAAAATTCCCAAACCGGGACTCGAACCCGGGTCGCGTGGGTGAAAGCCACGTATCCTAACCGCCTAGACTATTTGGGAGCTAGACTACTTCGGAGCACCCTACACACATCAACACACCACCCCATCGCACCTACAAACACCTCTCTCACACACACGACAAGCGACCCACCCTCTTCGCATCGGCGCAAATGCCTGCCCACATACTGACAACATCTCTGTACTCAATACAGAATCGACTTCCACTCGTGTACCCTCCTATTCGCGCACAACGACCGCTGCACAAAATGACTACGACGCAGACACGAGACGGCGCGTGCCTACCGCGCGAAAATCGACCGCGGTAACTGGAACAAAAGAGAACATAACGGCCGCAAACGCGAGGCGAGCAGCTGAGTTGATCGGAGCTGGCAGGAACGGAAAAGCAAAATTCCCAAACCGGGACTCGAACCCGGGTCGCGTGGGTGAAAGCCACGTATCCTAACCGCCTAGACTATTTGGGAGCTAGACTTCTTCGGAGCACCCTACACACATCAACACACCACCCCATCGCACCTACAAACACCTCTCTCACACACACGACAAGCGACCCACCCTCTTCGCATCGGCGCAAATGCCTGCCCACATACTGACAACATCTCTGTACTCAATACAGAATCAACAACATCTCTGTACTCAATACAGAATCGACTTCCACTCGTGTACCCTCCTATTCGCGCACAACGACCGCTGCACAAAATGACTACGACGCAGACACGAGACGGCGCGTGCCTACCGCGCGAAAATCGACCGCGGTGACTGGTACCAAAAGAGAACATAACGACCGCAAACGCGAGGCGAGCAGCTGAGTTGATCGGAGCTGGCAGGAACGGAAAAGCAAAATTCCCAAACCGGGACTCGAACCCGGGTCGCGTGGGTGAAAGCCACGTATCCTAACCGCCTAGACTATTTGGGAGCTAGACTACTTCGGACCACCCTACACACATCAACACACCACACCATCGCACCTACAAACACCTCTCTCACACACACGACAAGCGACCCACCCTCTTCGCATCGCCGCAAATGCCTGCCCACATACTGACAACATCTCTGTACTCAATACAGAATCGACAACATCTCTGTACTCAATACAGAATCGACTTCCACTCGTGTACCCTCCTATTCGCGCACAACGACCGCTGCACAAAATGACTACGACGCAGACACGAGACGGCGCGTGCCTACCGCGCGAAAATCGACCGCGGTGACTGGTACCAAAAGAGAACATAACGACCGCAAACGCGAGGCGAGCAGCTGAGTTGATCGGAGCTGGCAGGAACGGAAAAGCAAAATTCCCAAACCGGGACTCGAACCCGGGTCGCGTGGGTGAAAGCCACGTATCCTAACCGCCTAGACTATTTGGGAGCTAGACTACTTCGGACCACCCTACACACATCAACACACCACACCATCGCACCTACAAACACCTCTCTCACACACACGACAAGCGACCCACCCTCTTCGCATCGCCGCAAATGCCTGCCCACATACTGACAACATCTCTGCACTCAATGCAGAATCGACTTCCACTCGTGTACCCTCCTATTCGCGCACAACGACCGCTGCACAAAATGACTACGACGCAGACACGAGACGGCGCGTGCCTACCGCGCGAAAATCGACCGCGGTGACTGGTACCAAAAGAGAACATAACGACCGCAAACGCGAGGCGAGCAGCTGAGTTGATCGGAGCTGGCAGGAACGGAAAAGCAAAATTCCCAAACCGGGACTCGAACCCGGGTCGCGTGGGTGAAAGCCACGTATCCTAACCGCCTAGACTATTTGGGAGCTAGACTACTTCGGACCACCCTACACACATCAACACACCACACCATCGCACCTACAAACACCTCTCTCACACACACGACAAGCGACCCACCCTCTTCGCATCGCCGCAAATGCCTGCCCACATACTGACAACATCTCTGCACTCAATGCAGAATCGACTTCCACTCGTGTACCCTCCTATTCGCGCACAACGACCGCTGCACAAAATGACTACGACGCAGACACGAGACGGCGCGTGCCTACCGCGCGAAAATCGACCGCGGTGACTGGTACCAAAAGAGAACATAACGACCGCAAACGCGAGGCGAGCAGCTGAGTTGATCGGAGCTGGCAGGAACGGAAAAGCAAAATTCCCAAACCGGGACTCGAACCCGGGTCGCGTGGGTGAAAGCCACGTATCCTAACCGCCTAGACTATTTGGGAGCTAGACTACTTCGGACCACCCTACACACATCAACACACCACACCATCGCACCTACAAACACCTCTCTCACACACACGACAAGCGACCCACCCTCTTCGCATCGCCGCAAATGCCTGCCCACATACTGACAACATCTCTGCACTCAATGCAGAATCGACTTCCACTCGTGTACCCTCCTATTCGCGCACAACGACCGCTGCACAAAATGACTACGACGCAGACACGAGACGGCGCGTGCCTACCGCGCGAAAATCGACCGCGGTGACTGGTACCAAAAGAGAACATAACGACCGCAAACGCGAGGCGAGCAGCTGAGTTGATCGGAGCTGGCAGGAACGGAAAAGCAAAATTCCCAAACCGGGACTCGAACCCGGGTCGCGTGGGTGAAAGCCACGTATCCTAACCGCCTAGACTATTTGGGAGCTAGACTACTTCGGACCACCCTACACACATCAACACACCACACCATCGCACCTACAAACACCTCTCTCACACACACGACAAGCGACCCACCCTCTTCGCATCGCCGCAAATGCCTGCCCACATACTGACAACATCTCTGTACTCAATACAGAATCGACAACATCTCTGTACTCAATACAGAATCGACTTCCACTCGTGTACCCTCCTATTCGCGCACAACGACCGCTGCACAAAATGACTACGACGCAGACACGAGACGGCGCGTGCCTACCGCGCGAAAATCGACCGCGGTGACTGGTACCAAAAGAGAACATAACGACCGCAAACGCGAGGCGAGCAGCTGAGTTGATCGGAGCTGGCAGGAACGGAAAAGCAAAATTCCCAAACCGGGACTCGAACCCGGGTCGCGTGGGTGAAAGCCACGTATCCTAACCGCCTAGACTATTTGGGAGCTAGACTACTTCGGACCACCCTACACACATCAACACACCACACCATCGCACCTACAAACACCTCTCTCACACACACGACAAGCGACCCACCCTCTTCGCATCGCCGCAAATGCCTGCCCACATACTGACAACATCTCTGTACTCAATACAGAATCGACTTCCACTCGTGTACTCAATACAGAATCGACTTCCACTCGTGTACCCTCCTATTCGCGCACAACGACCGCTGCACAAAATGACTACGACGCAGACACGAGACGGCGCGTGCCTACCGCGCGAAAATCGACCGCGGTGACTGGTACCAAAAGAGAACATAACGACCGCAAACGCGAGGCGAGCAGCTGAGTTGATCGGAGCTGGCAGGAACGGAAAAGCAAAATTCCCAAACCGGGACTCGAACCCGGGTCGCGTGGGTGAAAGCCACGTATCCTAACCGCCTAGACTATTTGGGAGCTAGACTACTTCGGACCACCCTACACACATCAACACACCACACCATCGCACCTACAAACACCTCTCTCACACACACGACAAGCGACCCACCCTCTTCGCATCGCCGCAAATGCCTGCCCACATACTGACAACATCTCTGCACTCAATGCAGAATCGACTTCCACTCGTGTACCCTCCTATTCGCGCACAACGACCGCTGCACAAAATGACTACGACGCAGACACGAGACGGCGCGTGCCTACCGCGCGAAAATCGACCGCGGTGACTGGTACCAAAAGAGAACATAACGACCGCAAACGCGAGGCGAGCAGCTGAGTTGATCGGAGCTGGCAGGAACGGAAAAGCAAAATTCCCAAACCGGGACTCGAACCCGGGTCGCGTGGGTGAAAGCCACGTATCCTAACCGCCTAGACTATTTGGGAGCTAGACTACTTCGGACCACCCTACACACATCAACACACCACACCATCGCACCTACAAACACCTCTCTCACACACACGACAAGCGACCCACCCTCTTCGCATCGCCGCAAATGCCTGCCCACATACTGACAACATCTCTGCACTCAATGCAGAATCGACTTCCACTCGTGTACCCTCCTATTCGCGCACAACGACCGCTGCACAAAATGACTACGACGCAGACACGAGACGGCGCGTGCCTACCGCGCGAAAATCGACCGCGGTGACTGGTACCAAAAGAGAACATAACGACCGCAAACGCGAGGCGAGCAGCTGAGTTGATCGGAGCTGGCAGGAACGGAAAAGCAAAATTCCCAAACCGGGACTCGAACCCGGGTCGCGTGGGTGAAAGCCACGTATCCTAACCGCCTAGACTATTTGGGAGCTAGACTACTTCGGACCACCCTACACACATCAACACACCACACCATCGCACCTACAAACACCTCTCTCACACACACGACAAGCGACCCACCCTCTTCGCATCGCCGCAAATGCCTGCCCACATACTGACAACATCTCTGCACTCAATGCAGAATCGACTTCCACTCGTGTACCCTCCTATTCGCGCACAACGACCGCTGCACAAAATGACTACGACGCAGACACGAGACGGCGCGTGCCTACCGCGCGAAAATCGACCGCGGTGACTGGTACCAAAAGAGAACATAACGACCGCAAACGCGAGGCGAGCAGCTGAGTTGATCGGAGCTGGCAGGAACGGAAAAGCAAAATTCCCAAACCGGGACTCGAACCCGGGTCGCGTGGGTGAAAGCCACGTATCCTAACCGCCTAGACTATTTGGGAGCTAGACTACTTCGGACCACCCTACACACATCAACACACCACACCATCGCACCTACAAACACCTCTCTCACACACACGACAAGCGACCCACCCTCTTCGCATCGCCGCAAATGCCTGCCCACATACTGACAACATCTCTGCACTCAATGCAGAATCGACTTCCACTCGTGTACCCTCCTATTCGCGCACAACGACCGCTGCACAAAATGACTACGACGCAGACACGAGACGGCGCGTGCCTACCGCGCGAAAATCGACCGCGGTGACTGGTACCAAAAGAGAACATAACGACCGCAAACGCGAGGCGAGCAGCTGAGTTGATCGGAGCTGGCAGGAACGGAAAAGCAAAATTCCCAAACCGGGACTCGAACCCGGGTCGCGTGGGTGAAAGCCACGTATCCTAACCGCCTAGACTATTTGGGAGCTAGACTACTTCGGACCACCCTACACACATCAACACACCACACCATCGCACCTACAAACACCTCTCTCACACACACGACAAGCGACCCACCCTCTTCGCATCGCCGCAAATGCCTGCCCACATACTGACAACATCTCTGCACTCAATGCAGAATCGACTTCCACTCGTGTACCCTCCTATTCGCGCACAACGACCGCTGCACAAAATGACTACGACGCAGACACGAGACGGCGCGTGCCTACCGCGCGAAAATCGACCGCGGTGACTGGTACCAAAAGAGAACATAACGACCGCAAACGCGAGGCGAGCAGCTGAGTTGATCGGAGCTGGCAGGAACGGAAAAGCAAAATTCCCAAACCGGGACTCGAACCCGGGTCGCGTGGGTGAAAGCCACGTATCCTAACCGCCTAGACTATTTGGGAGCTAGACTACTTCGGACCACCCTACACACATCAACACACCACACCATCGCACCTACAAACACCTCTCTCACACACACGACAAGCGACCCACCCTCTTCGCATCGCCGCAAATGCCTGCCCACATACTGACAACATCTCTGCACTCAATGCAGAATCGACTTCCACTCGTGTACCCTCCTATTCGCGCACAACGACCGCTGCACAAAATGACTACGACGCAGACACGAGACGGCGCGTGCCTACCGCGCGAAAATCGACCGCGGTGACTGGTACCAAAAGAGAACATAACGACCGCAAACGCGAGGCGAGCAGCTGAGTTGATCGGAGCTGGCAGGAACGGAAAAGCAAAATTCCCAAACCGGGACTCGAACCCGGGTCGCGTGGGTGAAAGCCACGTATCCTAACCGCCTAGACTATTTGGGAGCTAGACTACTTCGGACCACCCTACACACATCAACACACCACACCATCGCACCTACAAACACCTCTCTCACACACACGACAAGCGACCCACCCTCTTCGCATCGCCGCAAATGCCTGCCCACATACTGACAACATCTCTGCACTCAATGCAGAATCGACTTCCACTCGTGTACCCTCCTATTCGCGCACAACGACCGCTGCACAAAATGACTACGACGCAGACACGAGACGGCGCGTGCCTACCGCGCGAAAATCGACCGCGGTGACTGGTACCAAAAGAGAACATAACGACCGCAAACGCGAGGCGAGCAGCTGAGTTGATCGGAGCTGGCAGGAACGGAAAAGCAAAATTCCCAAACCGGGACTCGAACCCGGGTCGCGTGGGTGAAAGCCACGTATCCTAACCGCCTAGACTATTTGGGAGCTAGACTACTTCGGACCACCCTACACACATCAACACACCACACCATCGCACCTACAAACACCTCTCTCACACACACGACAAGCGACCCACCCTCTTCGCATCGCCGCAAATGCCTGCCCACATACTGACAACATCTCTGCACTCAATGCAGAATCGACAACATCTCTGTACTCAATACAGAATCGACTTCCACTCGTGTACCCTCCTATTCGCGCACAACGACCGCTGCACAAAATGACTACGACGCAGACACGAGACGGCGCGTGCCTACCGCGCGAAAATCGACCGCGGTGACTGGTACCAAAAGAGAACATAACGACCGCAAACGCGAGGCGAGCAGCTGAGTTGATCGGAGCTGGCAGGAACGGAAAAGCAAAATTCCCAAACCGGGACTCGAACCCGGGTCGCGTGGGTGAAAGCCACGTATCCTAACCGCCTAGACTATTTGGGAGCTAGACTACTTCGGACCACCCTACACACATCAACACACCACACCATCGCACCTACAAACACCTCTCTCACACACACGACAAGCGACCCACCCTCTTCGCATCGCCGCAAATGCCTGCCCACATACTGACAACATCTCTGCACTCAATGCAGAATCGACTTCCACTCGTGTACCCTCCTATTCGCGCACAACGACCGCTGCACAAAATGACTACGACGCAGACACGAGACGGCGCGTGCCTACCGCGCGAAAATCGACCGCGGTGACTGGTACCAAAAGAGAACATAACGACCGCAAACGCGAGGCGAGCAGCTGAGTTGATCGGAGCTGGCAGGAACGGAAAAGCAAAATTCCCAAACCGGGACTCGAACCCGGGTCGCGTGGGTGAAAGCCACGTATCCTAACCGCCTAGACTATTTGGGAGCTAGACTACTTCGGACCACCCTACACACATCAACACACCACACCATCGCACCTACAAACACCTCTCTCACACACACGACAAGCGACCCACCCTCTTCGCATCGCCGCAAATGCCTGCCCACATACTGACAACATCTCTGCACTCAATGCAGAATCGACTTCCACTCGTGTACCCTCCTATTCGCGCACAACGACCGCTGCACAAAATGACTACGACGCAGACACGAGACGGCGCGTGCCTACCGCGCGAAAATCGACCGCGGTGACTGGTACCAAAAGAGAACATAACGACCGCAAACGCGAGGCGAGCAGCTGAGTTGATCGGAGCTGGCAGGAACGGAAAAGCAAAATTCCCAAACCGGGACTCGAACCCGGGTCGCGTGGGTGAAAGCCACGTATCCTAACCGCCTAGACTATTTGGGAGCTAGACTACTTCGGACCACCCTACACACATCAACACACCACACCATCGCACCTACAAACACCTCTCTCACACACACGACAAGCGACCCACCCTCTTCGCATCGCCGCAAATGCCTGCCCACATACTGACAACATCTCTGCACTCAATGCAGAATCGACTTCCACTCGTGTACCCTCCTATTCGCGCACAACGACCGCTGCACAAAATGACTACGACGCAGACACGAGACGGCGCGTGCCTACCGCGCGAAAATCGACCGCGGTGACTGGTACCAAAAGAGAACATAACGACCGCAAACGCGAGGCGAGCAGCTGAGTTGATCGGAGCTGGCAGGAACGGAAAAGCAAAATTCCCAAACCGGGACTCGAACCCGGGTCGCGTGGGTGAAAGCCACGTATCCTAACCGCCTAGACTATTTGGGAGCTAGACTACTTCGGACCACCCTACACACATCAACACACCACACCATCGCACCTACAAACACCTCTCTCACACACACGACAAGCGACCCACCCTCTTCGCATCGCCGCAAATGCCTGCCCACATACTGACAACATCTCTGCACTCAATGCAGAATCGACTTCCACTCGTGTACCCTCCTATTCGCGCACAACGACCGCTGCACAAAATGACTACGACGCAGACACGAGACGGCGCGTGCCTACCGCGCGAAAATCGACCGCGGTGACTGGTACCAAAAGAGAACATAACGACCGCAAACGCGAGGCGAGCAGCTGAGTTGATCGGAGCTGGCAGGAACGGAAAAGCAAAATTCCCAAACCGGGACTCGAACCCGGGTCGCGTGGGTGAAAGCCACGTATCCTAACCGCCTAGACTATTTGGGAGCTAGACTACTTCGGACCACCCTACACACATCAACACACCACACCATCGCACCTACAAACACCTCTCTCACACACACGACAAGCGACCCACCCTCTTCGCATCGCCGCAAATGCCTGCCCACATACTGACAACATCTCTGCACTCAATGCAGAATCGACTTCCACTCGTGTACCCTCCTATTCGCGCACAACGACCGCTGCACAAAATGACTACGACGCAGACACGAGACGGCGCGTGCCTACCGCGCGAAAATCGACCGCGGTGACTGGTACCAAAAGAGAACATAACGACCGCAAACGCGAGGCGAGCAGCTGAGTTGATCGGAGCTGGCAGGAACGGAAAAGCAAAATTCCCAAACCGGGACTCGAACCCGGGTCGCGTGGGTGAAAGCCACGTATCCTAACCGCCTAGACTATTTGGGAGCTAGACTACTTCGGACCACCCTACACACATCAACACACCACACCATCGCACCTACAAACACCTCTCTCACACACACGACAAGCGACCCACCCTCTTCGCATCGCCGCAAATGCCTGCCCACATACTGACAACATCTCTGCACTCAATGCAGAATCGACTTCCACTCGTGTACCCTCCTATTCGCGCACAACGACCGCTGCACAAAATGACTACGACGCAGACACGAGACGGCGCGTGCCTACCGCGCGAAAATCGACCGCGGTGACTGGTACCAAAAGAGAACATAACGACCGCAAACGCGAGGCGAGCAGCTGAGTTGATCGGAGCTGGCAGGAACGGAAAAGCAAAATTCCCAAACCGGGACTCGAACCCGGGTCGCGTGGGTGAAAGCCACGTATCCTAACCGCCTAGACTATTTGGGAGCTAGACTACTTCGGACCACCCTACACACATCAACACACCACACCATCGCACCTACAAACACCTCTCTCACACACACGACAAGCGACCCACCCTCTTCGCATCGCCGCAAATGCCTGCCCACATACTGACAACATCTCTGTACTCAATACAGAATCGACAACATCTCTGTACTCAATACAGAATCGACTTCCACTCGTGTACCCTCCTATTCGCGCACAACGACCGCTGCACAAAATGACTACGACGCAGACACGAGACGGCGCGTGCCTACCGCGCGAAAATCGACCGCGGTGACTGGTACCAAAAGAGAACATAACGACCGCAAACGCGAGGCGAGCAGCTGAGTTGATCGGAGCTGGCAGGAACGGAAAAGCAAAATTCCCAAACCGGGACTCGAACCCGGGTCGCGTGGGTGAAAGCCACGTATCCTAACCGCCTAGACTATTTGGGAGCTAGACTACTTCGGACCACCCTACACACATCAACACACCACACCATCGCACCTACAAACACCTCTCTCACACACACGACAAGCGACCCACCCTCTTCGCATCGCCGCAAATGCCTGCCCACATACTGACAACATCTCTGCACTCAATGCAGAATCGACTTCCACTCGTGTACCCTCCTATTCGCGCACAACGACCGCTGCACAAAATGACTACGACGCAGACACGAGACGGCGCGTGCCTACCGCGCGAAAATCGACCGCGGTGACTGGTACCAAAAGAGAACATAACGACCGCAAACGCGAGGCGAGCAGCTGAGTTGATCGGAGCTGGCAGGAACGGAAAAGCAAAATTCCCAAACCGGGACTCGAACCCGGGTCGCGTGGGTGAAAGCCACGTATCCTAACCGCCTAGACTATTTGGGAGCTAGACTACTTCGGACCACCCTACACACATCAACACACCACACCATCGCACCTACAAACACCTCTCTCACACACACGACAAGCGACCCACCCTCTTCGCATCGCCGCAAATGCCTGCCCACATACTGACAACATCTCTGCACTCAATGCAGAATCGACTTCCACTCGTGTACCCTCCTATTCGCGCACAACGACCGCTGCACAAAATGACTACGACGCAGACACGAGACGGCGCGTGCCTACCGCGCGAAAATCGACCGCGGTGACTGGTACCAAAAGAGAACATAACGACCGCAAACGCGAGGCGAGCAGCTGAGTTGATCGGAGCTGGCAGGAACGGAAAAGCAAAATTCCCAAACCGGGACTCGAACCCGGGTCGCGTGGGTGAAAGCCACGTATCCTAACCGCCTAGACTATTTGGGAGCTAGACTACTTCGGACCACCCTACACACATCAACACACCACACCATCGCACCTACAAACACCTCTCTCACACACACGACAAGCGACCCACCCTCTTCGCATCGCCGCAAATGCCTGCCCACATACTGACAACATCTCTGCACTCAATACAGAATCGACAACATCTCTGTACTCAATACAGAATCGACTTCCACTCGTGTACCCTCCTATTCGCGCACAACGACCGCTGCACAAAATGACTACGACGCAGACACGAGACGGCGCGTGCCTACCGCGCGAAAATCGACCGCGGTGACTGGTACCAAAAGAGAACATAACGACCGCAAACGCGAGGCGAGCAGCTGAGTTGATCGGAGCTGGCAGGAACGGAAAAGCAAAATTCCCAAACCGGGACTCGAACCCGGGTCGCGTGGGTGAAAGCCACGTATCCTAACCGCCTAGACTATTTGGGAGCTAGACTACTTCGGACCACCCTACACACATCAACACACCACACCATCGCACCTACAAACACCTCTCTCACACACACGACAAGCGACCCACCCTCTTCGCATCGCCGCAAATGCCTGCCCACATACTGACAACATCTCTGCACTCAATGCAGAATCGACTTCCACTCGTGTACCCTCCTATTCGCGCACAACGACCGCTGCACAAAATGACTACGACGCAGACACGAGACGGCGCGTGCCTACCGCGCGAAAATCGACCGCGGTGACTGGTACCAAAAGAGAACATAACGACCGCAAACGCGAGGCGAGCAGCTGAGTTGATCGGAGCTGGCAGGAACGGAAAAGCAAAATTCCCAAACCGGGACTCGAACCCGGGTCGCGTGGGTGAAAGCCACGTATCCTAACCGCCTAGACTATTTGGGAGCTAGACTACTTCGGACCACCCTACACACATCAACACACCACACCATCGCACCTACAAACACCTCTCTCACACACACGACAAGCGACCCACCCTCTTCGCATCGCCGCAAATGCCTGCCCACATACTGACAACATCTCTGCACTCAATGCAGAATCGACTTCCACTCGTGTACCCTCCTATTCGCGCACAACGACCGCTGCACAAAATGACTACGACGCAGACACGAGACGGCGCGTGCCTACCGCGCGAAAATCGACCGCGGTGACTGGTACCAAAAGAGAACATAACGACCGCAAACGCGAGGCGAGCAGCTGAGTTGATCGGAGCTGGCAGGAACGGAAAAGCAAAATTCCCAAACCGGGACTCGAACCCGGGTCGCGTGGGTGAAAGCCACGTATCCTAACCGCCTAGACTATTTGGGAGCTAGACTACTTCGGACCACCCTACACACATCAACACACCACACCATCGCACCTACAAACACCTCTCTCACACACACGACAAGCGACCCACCCTCTTCGCATCGCCGCAAATGCCTGCCCACATACTGACAACATCTCTGCACTCAATGCAGAATCGACTTCCACTCGTGTACCCTCCTATTCGCGCACAACGACCGCTGCACAAAATGACTACGACGCAGACACGAGACGGCGCGTGCCTACCGCGCGAAAATCGACCGCGGTGACTGGTACCAAAAGAGAACATAACGACCGCAAACGCGAGGCGAGCAGCTGAGTTGATCGGAGCTGGCAGGAACGGAAAAGCAAAATTCCCAAACCGGGACTCGAACCCGGGTCGCGTGGGTGAAAGCCACGTATCCTAACCGCCTAGACTATTTGGGAGCTAGACTACTTCGGACCACCCTACACACATCAACACACCACACCATCGCACCTACAAACACCTCTCTCACACACACGACAAGCGACCCACCCTCTTCGCATCGCCGCAAATGCCTGCCCACATACTGACAACATCTCTGCACTCAATGCAGAATCGACTTCCACTCGTGTACCCTCCTATTCGCGCACAACGACCGCTGCACAAAATGACTACGACGCAGACACGAGACGGCGCGTGCCTACCGCGCGAAAATCGACCGCGGTGACTGGTACCAAAAGAGAACATAACGACCGCAAACGCGAGGCGAGCAGCTGAGTTGATCGGAGCTGGCAGGAACGGAAAAGCAAAATTCCCAAACCGGGACTCGAACCCGGGTCGCGTGGGTGAAAGCCACGTATCCTAACCGCCTAGACTATTTGGGAGCTAGACTACTTCGGACCACCCTACACACATCAACACACCACACCATCGCACCTACAAACACCTCTCTCACACACACGACAAGCGACCCACCCTCTTCGCATCGCCGCAAATGCCTGCCCACATACTGACAACATCTCTGCACTCAATGCAGAATCGACTTCCACTCGTGTACCCTCCTATTCGCGCACAACGACCGCTGCACAAAATGACTACGACGCAGACACGAGACGGCGCGTGCCTACCGCGCGAAAATCGACCGCGGTGACTGGTACCAAAAGAGAACATAACGACCGCAAACGCGAGGCGAGCAGCTGAGTTGATCGGAGCTGGCAGGAACGGAAAAGCAAAATTCCCAAACCGGGACTCGAACCCGGGTCGCGTGGGTGAAAGCCACGTATCCTAACCGCCTAGACTATTTGGGAGCTAGACTACTTCGGACCACCCTACACACATCAACACACCACACCATCGCACCTACAAACACCTCTCTCACACACACGACAAGCGACCCACCCTCTTCGCATCGCCGCAAATGCCTGCCCACATACTGACAACATCTCTGCACTCAATGCAGAATCGACTTCCACTCGTGTACCCTCCTATTCGCGCACAACGACCGCTGCACAAAATGACTACGACGCAGACACGAGACGGCGCGTGCCTACCGCGCGAAAATCGACCGCGGTGACTGGTACCAAAAGAGAACATAACGACCGCAAACGCGAGGCGAGCAGCTGAGTTGATCGGAGCTGGCAGGAACGGAAAAGCAAAATTCCCAAACCGGGACTCGAACCCGGGTCGCGTGGGTGAAAGCCACGTATCCTAACCGCCTAGACTATTTGGGAGCTAGACTACTTCGGACCACCCTACACACATCAACACACCACACCATCGCACCTACAAACACCTCTCTCACACACACGACAAGCGACCCACCCTCTTCGCATCGCCGCAAATGCCTGCCCACATACTGACAACATCTCTGTACTCAATACAGAATCGACAACATCTCTGTACTCAATACAGAATCGACTTCCACTCGTGTACCCTCCTATTCGCGCACAACGACCGCTGCACAAAATGACTACGACGCAGACACGAGACGGCGCGTGCCTACCGCGCGAAAATCGACCGCGGTGACTGGTACCAAAAGAGAACATAACGACCGCAAACGCGAGGCGAGCAGCTGAGTTGATCGGAGCTGGCAGGAACGGAAAAGCAAAATTCCCAAACCGGGACTCGAACCCGGGTCGCGTGGGTGAAAGCCACGTATCCTAACCGCCTAGACTATTTGGGAGCTAGACTACTTCGGACCACCCTACACACATCAACACACCACACCATCGCACCTACAAACACCTCTCTCACACACACGACAAGCGACCCACCCTCTTCGCATCGCCGCAAATGCCTGCCCACATACTGACAACATCTCTGCACTCAATGCAGAATCGACTTCCACTCGTGTACCCTCCTATTCGCGCACAACGACCGCTGCACAAAATGACTACGACGCAGACACGAGACGGCGCGTGCCTACCGCGCGAAAATCGACCGCGGTGACTGGTACCAAAAGAGAACATAACGACCGCAAACGCGAGGCGAGCAGCTGAGTTGATCGGAGCTGGCAGGAACGGAAAAGCAAAATTCCCAAACCGGGACTCGAACCCGGGTCGCGTGGGTGAAAGCCACGTATCCTAACCGCCTAGACTATTTGGGAGCTAGACTACTTCGGACCACCCTACACACATCAACACACCACACCATCGCACCTACAAACACCTCTCTCACACACACGACAAGCGACCCACCCTCTTCGCATCGCCGCAAATGCCTGCCCACATACTGACAGCATC
Organism: Phytophthora capsici; assembly: GCA_030324255.1. Lineage (NCBI taxonomy): Eukaryota > Oomycota > Peronosporomycetes > Peronosporales > Peronosporaceae > Phytophthora > Phytophthora capsici. The sequence goes on from CM059355.1 coordinate 719,010, forward strand.
TCTGTACTCAATGCAGAATCGACTTCCACTCGTGTACCCTCCTATTCGCGCACAACGACCGCTGCACAAAATGACTACGACGCAGACACGAGACGGCGCGTGCCTACCGCGCGAAAATCGACCGCGGTGACTGGTACCAAAAGAGAACATAACGACCGCAAACGCGAGGCGAGCAGCTGAGTTGATCGGAGCTGGCAGGAACGGAAAAGCAAAATTCCCAAACCGGGACTCGAACCCGGGTCGCGTGGGTGAAAGCCACGTATCCTAACCGCCTAGACTATTTGGGAGCTAGACTACTTCGGACCACCCTACACACATCAACACACCACCCCATCGCACCTACAAACACCTCTCTCACACACACACGACAAGCGACCCACCCTCTTCGCATCGGCGCAAATGCCCACATACTGACAACATCTCTGTACTCAATACAGAATCGACAACATCTCTGTACTCAATACAGAATCGACTTCCACTCGTGTACCCTCCTATTCGCGCACAACGACCGCTGCACAAAATGACTACGACGCAGACACGAGACGGCGCGTGCCTACCGCGCGAAAATCGACCGCGGTGACTGGTACCAAAAGAGAACATAACGACCGCAAACGCGAGGCGAGCAGCTGAGTTGATCGGAGCTGGCAGGAACGGAAAAGCAAAATTCCCAAACCGGGACTCGAACCCGGGTCGCGTGGGTGAAAGCCACGTATCCTAACCGCCTAGACTATTTGGGAGCTAGACTACTTCGGAGCACCCTACACACATCAACACGCCACACCATCGCACCTACAAACACCTCTCTCACACACACGACAAGCGACCCACCCTCTTCGCATCGGCGCAAATGCCTGCCCACATACTGACAACATCTCTGTACTCAATACAGAATCGACTTCCACTCGTGTACCCTCCTATTCGCGCACAACGACCGCTGCACAAAATGACTACGACGCAGACACGAGACGGCGCGTGCCTACCGCGCGAAAATCGACCGCGGTGACTGGTACCAAAAGAGAACATAACGACCGCAAACGCGAGGCGAGCAGCTGAGTTGATCGGAGCTGGCAGGAACGGAAAAGCAAAATTCCCAAACCGGGACTCGAACCCGGGTCGCGTGGGTGAAAGCCACGTATCCTAACCGCCTAGACTATTTGGGAGCTAGACTACTTCGGAGCACCCTACACACATCAACACACCACCCCATCGCACCTACAAACACCTCTCTCACACACACGACAAGCGACCCACCCTCTTCGCATCGGCGCAAATGCCTGCCCACATACTGACAACATCTCTGTACTCAATACAGAATCGACTTCCACTCGTGTACCCTCCTATTCGCGCACAACGACCGCTGCACAAAATGACTACGACGCAGACACGAGACGGCGCGTGCCTACCGCGCGAAAATCGACCGCGGTGACTGGTACCAAAAGAGAACATAACGACCGCAAACGCGAGGCGAGCAGCTGAGTTGATCGGAGCTGGCAGGAACGGAAAAGCAAAATTCCCAAACCGGGACTCGAACCCGGGTCGCGTGGGTGAAAGCCACGTATCCTAACCGCCTAGACTATTTGGGAGCTAGACTTCTTCGGAGCACCCTACACACATCAACACACCACCCCATCGCACCTACAAACACCTCTCTCACACACACGACAAGCGACCCACCCTCTTCGCATCGGCGCAAATGCCTGCCCACATACTGACAACATCTCTGTACTCAATACAGAATCGACTTCCACTCGTGTACCCTCCTATTCGCGCACAACGACCGCTGCACAAAATGACTACGACGCAGACACGAGACGGCGCGTGCCTACCGCGCGAAAATCGACCGCGGTGACTGGTACCAAAAGAGAACATAACGGCCGCAAACGCGAGGCGAGCAGCTGAGTTGATCGGAGCTGGCAGGAACGGAAAAGCAAAATTCCCAAACCGGGACTCGAACCCGGGTCGCGTGGGTGAAAGCCACGTATCCTAACCGCCTAGACTATTTGGGAGCTAGACTTCTTCGGAGCACCCTACACACATCAACACACCACCCCATCGCACCTACAAACACCTCTCTCACACACACGACAAGCGACCCACCCTCTTCGCATCGGCGCAAATGCCTGCCCACATACTGACAACATCTCTGTACTCAATACAGAATCGACTTCCACTCGTGTACCCTCCTATTCGCGCACAACGACCGCTGCACAAAATGACTACGACGCAGACACGAGACGGCGCGTGCCTACCGCGCGAAAATCGACCGCGGTGACTGGTACCAAAAGAGAACATAACGGCCGCAAACGCGAGGCGAGCAGCTGAGTTGATCGGAGCTGGCAGGAACGGAAAAGCAAAATTCCCAAACCGGGACTCGAACCCGGGTCGCGTGGGTGAAAGCCACGTATCCTAACCGCCTAGACTATTTGGGAGCTAGACTTCTTCGGAGCACCCTACACACATCAACACACCACCCCATCGCACCTACAAACACCTCTCTCACACACACGACAAGCGACCCACCCTCTTCGCATCGGCGCAAATGCCCACATACTGACAACATCTCTGTACTCAATACAGAATCGACAACATCTCTGTACTCAATACAGAATCGACTTCCACTCGTGTACCCTCCTATTCGCGCACAACGACCGCTGCACAAAATGACTACGACGCAGACACGAGACGGCGCGTGCCTACCGCGCGAAAATCGACCGCGGTGACTGGTACCAAAAGAGAACATAACGGCCGCAAACGCGAGGCGAGCAGCTGAGTTGATCGGAGCTGGCAGGAACGGAAAAGCAAAATTCCCAAACCGGGACTCGAACCCGGGTCGCGTGGGTGAAAGCCACGTATCCTAACCGCCTAGACTATTTGGGAGCTAGACTTCTTCGGAGCACCCTACACACATCAACACACCACCCCATCGCACCTACAAACACCTCTCTCACACACACGACAAGCGACCCACCCTCTTCGCATCGGCGCAAATGCCCACATACTGACAACATCTCTGTACTCAATACAGAATCGACTTCCACTCGTGTACCCTCCTATTCGCGCACAACGACCGCTGCACAAAATGACTACGACGCAGACACGAGACGGCGCGTGCCTACCGCGCGAAAATCGACCGCGGTGACTGGTACCAAAAGAGAACATAACGGCCGCAAACGCGAGGCGAGCAGCTGAGTTGATCGGAGCTGGCAGGAACGGAAAAGCAAAATTCCCAAACCGGGACTCGAACCCGGGTCGCGTGGGTGAAAGCCACGTATCCTAACCGCCTAGACTATTTGGGAGCTAGACTACTTCGGAGCACCCTACACACATCAACACACCACCCCATCGCACCTACAAACACCTCTCTCACACACACGACAAGCGACCCACCCTCTTCGCATCGGCGCAAATGCCCACATACTGACAACATCTCTGTACTCAATACAGAATCGACTTCCACTCGTGTACCCTCCTATTCGCGCACAACGACCGCTGCACAAAATGACTACGACGCAGACACGAGACGGCGCGTGCCTACCGCGCGAAAATCGACCGCGGTGACTGGTACCAAAAGAGAACATAACGGCCGCAAACGCGAGGCGAGCAGCTGAGTTGATCGGAGCTGGCAGGAACGGAAAAGCAAAATTCCCAAACCGGGACTCGAACCCGGGTCGCGTGGGTGAAAGCCACGTATCCTAACCGCCTAGACTATTTGGGAGCTAGACTTCTTCGGAGCACCCTACACACATCAACACACCACCCCATCGCACCTACAAACACCTCTCTCACACACACGACAAGCGACCCACCCTCTTCGCATCGGCGCAAATGCCCACATACTGACAACATCTCTGTACTCAATACAGAATCGACTTCCACTCGTGTACCCTCCTATTCGCGCACAACGACCGCTGCACAAAATGACTACGACGCAGACACGAGACGGCGCGTGCCTACCGCGCGAAAATCGACCGCGGTGACTGGTACCAAAAGAGAACATAACGGCCGCAAACGCGAGGCGAGCAGCTGAGTTGATCGGAGCTGGCAGGAACGGAAAAGCAAAATTCCCAAACCGGGACTCGAACCCGGGTCGCGTGGGTGAAAGCCACGTATCCTAACCGCCTAGACTATTTGGGAGCTAGACTTCTTCGGAGCACCCTACACACATCAACACACCACCCCATCGCACCTACAAACACCTCTCTCACACACACGACAAGCGACCCACCCTCTTCGCATCGGCGCAAATGCCCACATACTGACAACATCTCTGTACTCAATACAGAATCGACTTCCACTCGTGTACCCTCCTATTCGCGCACAACGACCGCTGCACAAAATGACTACGACGCAGACACGAGACGGCGCGTGCCTACCGCGCGAAAATCGACCGCGGTGACTGGTACCAAAAGAGAACATAACGGCCGCAAACGCGAGGCGAGCAGCTGAGTTGATCGGAGCTGGCAGGAACGGAAAAGCAAAATTCCCAAACCGGGACTCGAACCCGGGTCGCGTGGGTGAAAGCCACGTATCCTAACCGCCTAGACTATTTGGGAGCTAGACTTCTTCGGAGCACCCTACACACATCAACACACCACCCCATCGCACCTACAAACACCTCTCTCACACACACGACAAGCGACCCACCCTCTTCGCATCGGCGCAAATGCCCACATACTGACAACATCTCTGTACTCAATACAGAATCGACTTCCACTCGTGTACCCTCCTATTCGCGCACAACGACCGCTGCACAAAATGACTACGACGCAGACACGAGACGGCGCGTGCCTACCGCGCGAAAATCGACCGCGGTGACTGGTACCAAAAGAGAACATAACGGCCGCAAACGCGAGGCGAGCAGCTGAGTTGATCGGAGCTGGCAGGAACGGAAAAGCAAAATTCCCAAACCGGGACTCGAACCCGGGTCGCGTGGGTGAAAGCCACGTATCCTAACCGCCTAGACTATTTGGGAGCTAGACTTCTTCGGAGCACCCTACACACATCAACACACCACCCCATCGCACCTACAAACACCTCTCTCACACACACGACAAGCGACCCACCCTCTTCGCATCGGCGCAAATGCCCACATACTGACAACATCTCTGTACTCAATACAGAATCGACTTCCACTCGTGTACCCTCCTATTCGCGCACAACGACCGCTGCACAAAATGACTACGACGCAGACACGAGACGGCGCGTGCCTACCGCGCGAAAATCGACCGCGGTGACTGGTACCAAAAGAGAACATAACGGCCGCAAACGCGAGGCGAGCAGCTGAGTTGATCGGAGCTGGCAGGAACGGAAAAGCAAAATTCCCAAACCGGGACTCGAACCCGGGTCGCGTGGGTGAAAGCCACGTATCCTAACCGCCTAGACTATTTGGGAGCTAGACTTCTTCGGAGCACCCTACACACATCAACACACCACCCCATCGCACCTACAAACACCTCTCTCACACACACGACAAGCGACCCACCCTCTTCGCATCGGCGCAAATGCCCACATACTGACAACATCTCTGTACTCAATACAGAATCGACTTCCACTCGTGTACCCTCCTATTCGCGCACAACGACCGCTGCACAAAATGACTACGACGCAGACACGAGACGGCGCGTGCCTACCGCGCGAAAATCGACCGCGGTGACTGGTACCAAAAGAGAACATAACGGCCGCAAACGCGAGGCGAGCAGCTGAGTTGATCGGAGCTGGCAGGAACGGAAAAGCAAAATTCCCAAACCGGGACTCGAACCCGGGTCGCGTGGGTGAAAGCCACGTATCCTAACCGCCTAGACTATTTGGGAGCTAGACTTCTTCGGAGCACCCTACACACATCAACACACCACCCCATCGCACCTACAAACACCTCTCTCACACACACGACAAGCGACCCACCCTCTTCGCATCGGCGCAAATGCCCACATACTGACAACATCTCTGTACTCAATACAGAATCGACTTCCACTCGTGTACCCTCCTATTCGCGCACAACGACCGCTGCACAAAATGACTACGACGCAGACACGAGACGGCGCGTGCCTACCGCGCGAAAATCGACCGCGGTGACTGGTACCAAAAGAGAACATAACGGCCGCAAACGCGAGGCGAGCAGCTGAGTTGATCGGAGCTGGCAGGAACGGAAAAGCAAAATTCCCAAACCGGGACTCGAACCCGGGTCGCGTGGGTGAAAGCCACGTATCCTAACCGCCTAGACTATTTGGGAGCTAGACTTCTTCGGAGCACCCTACACACATCAACACACCACCCCATCGCACCTACAAACACCTCTCTCACACACACGACAAGCGACCCACCCTCTTCGCATCGGCGCAAATGCCCACATACTGACAACATCTCTGTACTCAATACAGAATCGACTTCCACTCGTGTACCCTCCTATTCGCGCACAACGACCGCTGCACAAAATGACTACGACGCAGACACGAGACGGCGCGTGCCTACCGCGCGAAAATCGACCGCGGTGACTGGTACCAAAAGAGAACATAACGGCCGCAAACGCGAGGCGAGCAGCTGAGTTGATCGGAGCTGGCAGGAACGGAAAAGCAAAATTCCCAAACCGGGACTCGAACCCGGGTCGCGTGGGTGAAAGCCACGTATCCTAACCGCCTAGACTATTTGGGAGCTAGACTTCTTCGGAGCACCCTACACACATCAACACACCACCCCATCGCACCTACAAACACCTCTCTCACACACACGACAAGCGACCCACCCTCTTCGCATCGGCGCAAATGCCCACATACTGACAACATCTCTGTACTCAATACAGAATCGACTTCCACTCGTGTACCCTCCTATTCGCGCACAACGACCGCTGCACAAAATGACTACGACGCAGACACGAGACGGCGCGTGCCTACCGCGCGAAAATCGACCGCGGTGACTGGTACCAAAAGAGAACATAACGGCCGCAAACGCGAGGCGAGCAGCTGAGTTGATCGGAGCTGGCAGGAACGGAAAAGCAAAATTCCCAAACCGGGACTCGAACCCGGGTCGCGTGGGTGAAAGCCACGTATCCTAACCGCCTAGACTATTTGGGAGCTAGACTTCTTCGGAGCACCCTACACACATCAACACACCACCCCATCGCACCTACAAACACCTCTCTCACACACACGACAAGCGACCCACCCTCTTCGCATCGGCGCAAATGCCCACATACTGACAACATCTCTGTACTCAATACAGAATCGACTTCCACTCGTGTACCCTCCTATTCGCGCACAACGACCGCTGCACAAAATGACTACGACGCAGACACGAGACGGCGCGTGCCTACCGCGCGAAAATCGACCGCGGTGACTGGTACCAAAAGAGAACATAACGGCCGCAAACGCGAGGCGAGCAGCTGAGTTGATCGGAGCTGGCAGGAACGGAAAAGCAAAATTCCCAAACCGGGACTCGAACCCGGGTCGCGTGGGTGAAAGCCACGTATCCTAACCGCCTAGACTATTTGGGAGCTAGACTTCTTCGGAGCACCCTACACACATCAACACACCACCCCATCGCACCTACAAACACCTCTCTCACACACACGACAAGCGACCCACCCTCTTCGCATCGGCGCAAATGCCCACATACTGACAACATCTCTGTACTCAATACAGAATCGACTTCCACTCGTGTACCCTCCTATTCGCGCACAACGACCGCTGCACAAAATGACTACGACGCAGACACGAGACGGCGCGTGCCTACCGCGCGAAAATCGACCGCGGTGACTGGTACCAAAAGAGAACATAACGGCCGCAAACGCGAGGCGAGCAGCTGAGTTGATCGGAGCTGGCAGGAACGGAAAAGCAAAATTCCCAAACCGGGACTCGAACCCGGGTCGCGTGGGTGAAAGCCACGTATCCTAACCGCCTAGACTATTTGGGAGCTAGACTTCTTCGGAGCACCCTACACACATCAACACACCACCCCATCGCACCTACAAACACCTCTCTCACACACACGACAAGCGACCCACCCTCTTCGCATCGGCGCAAATGCCCACATACTGACAACATCTCTGTACTCAATACAGAATCGACTTCCACTCGTGTACCCTCCTATTCGCGCACAACGACCGCTGCACAAAATGACTACGACGCAGACACGAGACGGCGCGTGCCTACCGCGCGAAAATCGACCGCGGTGACTGGTACCAAAAGAGAACATAACGGCCGCAAACGCGAGGCGAGCAGCTGAGTTGATCGGAGCTGGCAGGAACGGAAAAGCAAAATTCCCAAACCGGGACTCGAACCCGGGTCGCGTGGGTGAAAGCCACGTATCCTAACCGCCTAGACTATTTGGGAGCTAGACTTCTTCGGAGCACCCTACACACATCAACACACCACCCCATCGCACCTACAAACACCTCTCTCACACACACGACAAGCGACCCACCCTCTTCGCATCGGCGCAAATGCCCACATACTGACAACATCTCTGTACTCAATACAGAATCGACTTCCACTCGTGTACCCTCCTATTCGCGCACAACGACCGCTGCACAAAATGACTACGACGCAGACACGAGACGGCGCGTGCCTACCGCGCGAAAATCGACCGCGGTGACTGGTACCAAAAGAGAACATAACGGCCGCAAACGCGAGGCGAGCAGCTGAGTTGATCGGAGCTGGCAGGAACGGAAAAGCAAAATTCCCAAACCGGGACTCGAACCCGGGTCGCGTGGGTGAAAGCCACGTATCCTAACCGCCTAGACTATTTGGGAGCTAGACTTCTTCGGAGCACCCTACACACATCAACACACCACCCCATCGCACCTACAAACACCTCTCTCACACACACGACAAGCGACCCACCCTCTTCGCATCGGCGCAAATGCCCACATACTGACAACATCTCTGTACTCAATACAGAATCGACTTCCACTCGTGTACCCTCCTATTCGCGCACAACGACCGCTGCACAAAATGACTACGACGCAGACACGAGACGGCGCGTGCCTACCGCGCGAAAATCGACCGCGGTGACTGGTACCAAAAGAGAACATAACGGCCGCAAACGCGAGGCGAGCAGCTGAGTTGATCGGAGCTGGCAGGAACGGAAAAGCAAAATTCCCAAACCGGGACTCGAACCCGGGTCGCGTGGGTGAAAGCCACGTATCCTAACCGCCTAGACTATTTGGGAGCTAGACTTCTTCGGAGCACCCTACACACATCAACACACCACCCCATCGCACCTACAAACACCTCTCTCACACACACGACAAGCGACCCACCCTCTTCGCATCGGCGCAAATGCCCACATACTGACAACATCTCTGTACTCAATACAGAATCGACTTCCACTCGTGTACCCTCCTATTCGCGCACAACGACCGCTGCACAAAATGACTACGACGCAGACACGAGACGGCGCGTGCCTACCGCGCGAAAATCGACCGCGGTGACTGGTACCAAAAGAGAACATAACGGCCGCAAACGCGAGGCGAGCAGCTGAGTTGATCGGAGCTGGCAGGAACGGAAAAGCAAAATTCCCAAACCGGGACTCGAACCCGGGTCGCGTGGGTGAAAGCCACGTATCCTAACCGCCTAGACTATTTGGGAGCTAGACTTCTTCGGAGCACCCTACACACATCAACACACCACCCCATCGCACCTACAAACACCTCTCTCACACACACGACAAGCGACCCACCCTCTTCGCATCGGCGCAAATGCCCACATACTGACAACATCTCTGTACTCAATACAGAATCGACTTCCACTCGTGTACCCTCCTATTCGCGCACAACGACCGCTGCACAAAATGACTACGACGCAGACACGAGACGGCGCGTGCCTACCGCGCGAAAATCGACCGCGGTGACTGGTACCAAAAGAGAACATAACGGCCGCAAACGCGAGGCGAGCAGCTGAGTTGATCGGAGCTGGCAGGAACGGAAAAGCAAAATTCCCAAACCGGGACTCGAACCCGGGTCGCGTGGGTGAAAGCCACGTATCCTAACCGCCTAGACTATTTGGGAGCTAGACTTCTTCGGAGCACCCTACACACATCAACACACCACCCCATCGCACCTACAAACACCTCTCTCACACACACGACAAGCGACCCACCCTCTTCGCATCGGCGCAAATGCCCACATACTGACAACATCTCTGTACTCAATACAGAATCGACTTCCACTCGTGTACCCTCCTATTCGCGCACAACGACCGCTGCACAAAATGACTACGACGCAGACACGAGACGGCGCGTGCCTACCGCGCGAAAATCGACCGCGGTGACTGGTACCAAAAGAGAACATAACGGCCGCAAACGCGAGGCGAGCAGCTGAGTTGATCGGAGCTGGCAGGAACGGAAAAGCAAAATTCCCAAACCGGGACTCGAACCCGGGTCGCGTGGGTGAAAGCCACGTATCCTAACCGCCTAGACTATTTGGGAGCTAGACTTCTTCGGAGCACCCTACACACATCAACACACCACCCCATCGCACCTACAAACACCTCTCTCACACACACGACAAGCGACCCACCCTCTTCGCATCGGCGCAAATGCCCACATACTGACAACATCTCTGTACTCAATACAGAATCGACTTCCACTCGTGTACCCTCCTATTCGCGCACAACGACCGCTGCACAAAATGACTACGACGCAGACACGAGACGGCGCGTGCCTACCGCGCGAAAATCGACCGCGGTGACTGGTACCAAAAGAGAACATAACGGCCGCAAACGCGAGGCGAGCAGCTGAGTTGATCGGAGCTGGCAGGAACGGAAAAGCAAAATTCCCAAACCGGGACTCGAACCCGGGTCGCGTGGGTGAAAGCCACGTATCCTAACCGCCTAGACTATTTGGGAGCTAGACTTCTTCGGAGCACCCTACACACATCAACACACCACCCCATCGCACCTACAAACACCTCTCTCACACACACGACAAGCGACCCACCCTCTTCGCATCGGCGCAAATGCCCACATACTGACAACATCTCTGTACTCAATACAGAATCGACAACATCTCTGTACTCAATACAGAATCGACTTCCACTCGTGTACCCTCCTATTCGCGCACAACGACCGCTGCACAAAATGACTACGACGCAGACACGAGACGGCGCGTGCCTACCGCGCGAAAATCGACCGCGGTGACTGGTACCAAAAGAGAACATAACGGCCGCAAACGCGAGGCGAGCAGCTGAGTTGATCGGAGCTGGCAGGAACGGAAAAGCAAAATTCCCAAACCGGGACTCGAACCCGGGTCGCGTGGGTGAAAGCCACGTATCCTAACCGCCTAGACTATTTGGGAGCTAGACTTCTTCGGAGCACCCTACACACATCAACACACCACCCCATCGCACCTACAAACACCTCTCTCACACACACGACAAGCGACCCACCCTCTTCGCATCGGCGCAAATGCCCACATACTGACAACATCTCTGTACTCAATACAGAATCGACTTCCACTCGTGTACCCTCCTATTCGCGCACAACGACCGCTGCACAAAATGACTACGACGCAGACACGAGACGGCGCGTGCCTACCGCGCGAAAATCGACCGCGGTGACTGGTACCAAAAGAGAACATAACGGCCGCAAACGCGAGGCGAGCAGCTGAGTTGATCGGAGCTGGCAGGAACGGAAAAGCAAAATTCCCAAACCGGGACTCGAACCCGGGTCGCGTGGGTGAAAGCCACGTATCCTAACCGCCTAGACTATTTGGGAGCTAGACTTCTTCGGAGCACCCTACACACATCAACACACCACCCCATCGCACCTACAAACACCTCTCTCACACACACGACAAGCGACCCACCCTCTTCGCATCGGCGCAAATGCCCACATACTGACAACATCTCTGTACTCAATACAGAATCGACTTCCACTCGTGTACCCTCCTATTCGCGCACAACGACCGCTGCACAAAATGACTACGACGCAGACACGAGACGGCGCGTGCCTACCGCGCGAAAATCGACCGCGGTGACTGGTACCAAAAGAGAACATAACGGCCGCAAACGCGAGGCGAGCAGCTGAGTTGATCGGAGCTGGCAGGAACGGAAAAGCAAAATTCCCAAACCGGGACTCGAACCCGGGTCGCGTGGGTGAAAGCCACGTATCCTAACCGCCTAGACTATTTGGGAGCTAGACTTCTTCGGAGCACCCTACACACATCAACACACCACCCCATCGCACCTACAAACACCTCTCTCACACACACGACAAGCGACCCACCCTCTTCGCATCGGCGCAAATGCCCACATACTGACAACATCTCTGTACTCAATACAGAATCGACTTCCACTCGTGTACCCTCCTATTCGCGCACAACGACCGCTGCACAAAATGACTACGACGCAGACACGAGACGGCGCGTGCCTACCGCGCGAAAATCGACCGCGGTGACTGGTACCAAAAGAGAACATAACGGCCGCAAACGCGAGGCGAGCAGCTGAGTTGATCGGAGCTGGCAGGAACGGAAAAGCAAAATTCCCAAACCGGGACTCGAACCCGGGTCGCGTGGGTGAAAGCCACGTATCCTAACCGCCTAGACTATTTGGGAGCTAGACTTCTTCGGAGCACCCTACACACATCAACACACCACCCCATCGCACCTACAAACACCTCTCTCACACACACGACAAGCGACCCACCCTCTTCGCATCGGCGCAAATGCCCACATACTGACAACATCTCTGTACTCAATACAGAATCGACTTCCACTCGTGTACCCTCCTATTCGCGCACAACGACCGCTGCACAAAATGACTACGACGCAGACACGAGACGGCGCGTGCCTACCGCGCGAAAATCGACCGCGGTGACTGGTACCAAAAGAGAACATAACGGCCGCAAACGCGAGGCGAGCAGCTGAGTTGATCGGAGCTGGCAGGAACGGAAAAGCAAAATTCCCAAACCGGGACTCGAACCCGGGTCGCGTGGGTGAAAGCCACGTATCCTAACCGCCTAGACTATTTGGGAGCTAGACTTCTTCGGAGCACCCTACACACATCAACACACCACCCCATCGCACCTACAAACACCTCTCTCACACACACGACAAGCGACCCACCCTCTTCGCATCGGCGCAAATGCCCACATACTGACAACATCTCTGTACTCAATACAGAATCGACAACATCTCTGTACTCAATACAGAATCGACTTCCACTCGTGTACCCTCCTATTCGCGCACAACGACCGCTGCACAAAATGACTACGACGCAGACACGAGACGGCGCGTGCCTACCGCGCGAAAATCGACCGCGGTGACTGGTACCAAAAGAGAACATAACGGCCGCAAACGCGAGGCGAGCAGCTGAGTTGATCGGAGCTGGCAGGAACGGAAAAGCAAAATTCCCAAACCGGGACTCGAACCCGGGTCGCGTGGGTGAAAGCCACGTATCCTAACCGCCTAGACTATTTGGGAGCTAGACTTCTTCGGAGCACCCTACACACATCAACACACCACCCCATCGCACCTACAAACACCTCTCTCACACACACGACAAGCGACCCACCCTCTTCGCATCGGCGCAAATGCCCACATACTGACAACATCTCTGTACTCAATACAGAATCGACAACATCTCTGTACTCAATACAGAATCGACTTCCACTCGTGTACCCTCCTATTCGCGCACAACGACCGCTGCACAAAATGACTACGACGCAGACACGAGACGGCGCGTGCCTACCGCGCGAAAATCGACCGCGGTGACTGGTACCAAAAGAGAACATAACGGCCGCAAACGCGAGGCGAGCAGCTGAGTTGATCGGAGCTGGCAGGAACGGAAAAGCAAAATTCCCAAACCGGGACTCGAACCCGGGTCGCGTGGGTGAAAGCCACGTATCCTAACCGCCTAGACTATTTGGGAGCTAGACTTCTTCGGAGCACCCTACACACATCAACACACCACCCCATCGCACCTACAAACACCTCTCTCACACACACGACAAGCGACCCACCCTCTTCGCATCGGCGCAAATGCCCACATACTGACAACATCTCTGTACTCAATACAGAATCGACTTCCACTCGTGTACCCTCCTATTCGCGCACAACGACCGCTGCACAAAATGACTACGACGCAGACACGAGACGGCGCGTGCCTACCGCGCGAAAATCGACCGCGGTGACTGGTACCAAAAGAGAACATAACGGCCGCAAACGCGAGGCGAGCAGCTGAGTTGATCGGAGCTGGCAGGAACGGAAAAGCAAAATTCCCAAACCGGGACTCGAACCCGGGTCGCGTGGGTGAAAGCCACGTATCCTAACCGCCTAGACTATTTGGGAGCTAGACTTCTTCGGAGCACCCTACACACATCAACACACCACCCCATCGCACCTACAAACACCTCTCTCACACACACGACAAGCGACCCACCCTCTTCGCATCGGCGCAAATGCCCACATACTGACAACATCTCTGTACTCAATACAGAATCGACTTCCACTCGTGTACCCTCCTATTCGCGCACAACGACCGCTGCACAAAATGACTACGACGCAGACACGAGACGGCGCGTGCCTACCGCGCGAAAATCGACCGCGGTGACTGGTACCAAAAGAGAACATAACGGCCGCAAACGCGAGGCGAGCAGCTGAGTTGATCGGAGCTGGCAGGAACGGAAAAGCAAAATTCCCAAACCGGGACTCGAACCCGGGTCGCGTGGGTGAAAGCCACGTATCCTAACCGCCTAGACTATTTGGGAGCTAGACTTCTTCGGAGCACCCTACACACATCAACACACCACCCCATCGCACCTACAAACACCTCTCTCACACACACGACAAGCGACCCACCCTCTTCGCATCGGCGCAAATGCCCACATACTGACAACATCTCTGTACTCAATACAGAATCGACTTCCACTCGTGTACTCAATACAGAATCGACTTCCACTCGTGTACCCTCCTATTCGCGCACAACGACCGCTGCACAAAATGACTACGACGCAGACACGAGACGGCGCGTGCCTACCGCGCGAAAATCGACCGCGGTGACTGGTACCAAAAGAGAACATAACGGCCGCAAACGCGAGGCGAGCAGCTGAGTTGATCGGAGCTGGCAGGAACGGAAAAGCAAAATTCCCAAACCGGGACTCGAACCCGGGTCGCGTGGGTGAAAGCCACGTATCCTAACCGCCTAGACTATTTGGGAGCTAGACTTCTTCGGAGCACCCTACACACATCAACACACCACCCCATCGCACCTACAAACACCTCTCTCACACACACGACAAGCGACCCACCCTCTTCGCATCGGCGCAAATGCCCACATACTGACAACATCTCTGTACTCAATACAGAATCGACAACATCTCTGTACTCAATACAGAATCGACTTCCACTCGTGTACCCTCCTATTCGCGCACAATGACCGCTGCACAAAATGACTACGACGCAGACACGAGACGGCGCGTGCCTACCGCGCGAAAATCGACCGCGGTGACTGGTACCAAAAGAGAACATAACGGCCGCAAACGCGAGGCGAGCAGCTGAGTTGATCGGAGCTGGCAGGAACGGAAAAGCAAAATTCCCAAACCGGGACTCGAACCCGGGTCGCGTGGGTGAAAGCCACGTATCCTAACCGCCTAGACTATTTGGGAGCTAGACTTCTTCGGAGCACCCTACACACATCAACACACCACCCCATCGCACCTACAAACACCTCTCTCACACACACGACAAGCGACCCACCCTCTTCGCATCGGCGCAAATGCCCACATACTGACAACATCTCTGTACTCAATACAGAATCGACTTCCACTCGTGTACTCAATACAGAATCGACTTCCACTCGTGTACCCTCCTATTCGCGCACAGCGACCGCTGCACAAAATGACTACGACGCAGACACGAGACGGCGCGTGCCTACCGCGCGAAAATCGACCGCGGTGACTGGTACCAAAAGAGAACATAACGGCCGCAAACGCGAGGCGAGCAGCTGAGTTGATCGGAGCTGGCAGGAACGGAAAAGCAAAATTCCCAAACCGGGACTCGAACCCGGGTCGCGTGGGTGAAAGCCACGTATCCTAACCGCCTAGACTATTTGGGAGCTAGACTTCTTCGGAGCACCCTACACACATCAACACACCACCCCATCGCACCTACAAACACCTCTCTCACACACACGACAAGCGACCCACCCTCTTCGCATCGGCGCAAATGCCCACATACTGACAACATCTCTGTACTCAATACAGAATCGACAACATCTCTGTACTCAATACAGAATCGACTTCCACTCGTGTACCCTCCTATTCGCGCACAATGACCGCTGCACAAAATGACTACGACGCAGACACGAGACGGCGCGTGCCTACCGCGCGAAAATCGACCGCGGTGACTGGTACCAAAAGAGAACATAACGGCCGCAAACGCGAGGCGAGCAGCTGAGTTGATCGGAGCTGGCAGGAACGGAAAAGCAAAATTCCCAAACCGGGACTCGAACCCGGGTCGCGTGGGTGAAAGCCACGTATCCTAACCGCCTAGACTATTTGGGAGCTAGACTTCTTCGGAGCACCCTACACACATCAACACACCACCCCATCGCACCTACAAACACCTCTCTCACACACACGACAAGCGACCCACCCTCTTCGCATCGGCGCAAATGCCCACATACTGACAACATCTCTGTACTCAATACAGAATCGACTTCCACTCGTGTACCCTCCTATTCGCGCACAGCGACCGCTGCACAAAATGACTACGACGCAGACACGAGACGGCGCGTGCCTACCGCGCGAAAATCGACCGCGGTGACTGGTACCAAAAGAGAACATAACGGCCGCAAACGCGAGGCGAGCAGCTGAGTTGATCGGAGCTGGCAGGAACGGAAAAGCAAAATTCCCAAACCGGGACTCGAACCCGGGTCGCGTGGGTGAAAGCCACGTATCCTAACCGCCTAGACTATTTGGGAGCTAGACTTCTTCGGAGCACCCTACACACATCAACACACCACCCCATCGCACCTACAAACACCTCTCTCACACACACGACAAGCGACCCACCCTCTTCGCATCGGCGCAAATGCCCACATACTGACAACATCTCTGTACTCAATACAGAATCGACTTCCACTCGTGTACTCAATACAGAATCGACTTCCACTCGTGTACCCTCCTATTCGCGCACAACGACCGCTGCACAAAATGACTACGACGCAGACACGAGACGGCGCGTGCCTACCGCGCGAAAATCGACCGCGGTGACTGGTACCAAAAGAGATCCACAGCGTATCACCCGTCGAGTCAACAAGCGGGGGAGGACCAGCGCGCTGATACCGCTCGCGCCTTGGTTGCCCAAGGCGACATGGACGATGTGGCGAGTCGCGCTTACGACGCTCAGCTTGAGGCGGAGGCTGCGTCTGAGCGTGCGGCGCGAGCTGAGGGGACGGCGACTGCGTTGCGGCAATCGAATCGGGAACTGCTCGAGCGGATGCGTTCTCTGGAGCAACGCGTTTTCGGGGGCGCACAGACTGGGACTCACCCGCGTGAGCGGGTGCCGGGAAGTGACGGGTCGACGGCCCGACAGGCTCGTCGCGCGGGACGTTCGATGTACGCGGCGCCACGTCAGGAGACGGAATAGTCGCAGGATAGTATTGCTTCAGTCGCCCGACGTAGAACGTCGGGTGGAGCCGTAGGGATTTAGGAATGTCGAGTGTATAGGCGTCGCCGAGTACCTTCGTCACCGTAAATGGCCCAATAAATCGTGGCGCGAGTTTGCTCGCGCCGAGGTTCGTGATCGCTGATTGGCGAATGCCGTCGGTCGACAGGAGTACCTTATCTCCTGTCGTGAAGCTGGACATGTTCTTGCGTCCTCTCTTGTCGGCGTTCTCCTTTTGCTTGTCAACGGCGGATTGCAGCGCGTCACGGACGAATCGGGTGACCGATTGGCGTTGCAAAACGAACTCAGCCACTGCATCGCTGTCGACGAGGCGCGCCGATGCCTTCGGCGCGTAGTTGGCCGAGCTTGGGGCGGTTGGAGTGATCAGTGTATCCGCTGTCCACTTCGCGAGAGGCGACGCCACGGTACGTGGCGTAGCGAGGACATTCTTGGACTGTGAGCGGGTGACCGCGTTGGCGCTCACGTTCTCGTGAACTGCACTCGTAGTCGATCGCGGTGTGTCACTCGGCACCGGATCGAGGCCGACTTCATTCCCCTTGTCCTCCCCGTCCAGAGTGGAGCCACGAGGCGCCGTGGGGTGGCCCACGGCAAGTTGAGCAGGCACACGGGGGTGCCGTGCACTGTTTATGAAGAACGGGGTCAACCCCGTGGACGCATGTTCTGCGTTGTTAAGCGCAAACTCCGCAAGCGGAAGGAAGGAGCTCCAGCTCTTGAAGGATGTTGCATAACTTCGAAGAGCGTCTTCGAGGACACGATTGACGCGTTCGGTTTGGCCATCCGTCTCCGGATGTGCGGCGGTCGACATATGCAGCTTCGTGCCGAGAAGGTCGAAGAGGGAAGACCAGAAAGCAGACGTGAATCTCGGGTCGCGATCCGAGATGATAGACTCGGGGAGCCCATGGTGTCGGAATACACTGTCAACGAAGTGCGCCGCGGATTCCTCCGCGGTGACCGTCTCAGGAACCGGGACGAGATGTACCATCTTGCTAAACCTGTCGACGAAGACCAGGACGCCGGTCCGACCTAGTTCATCTGGTGGAAGTGCGAAGATGAAGTCCATAGAAATCGAGCGCCAAGCCTCGGTTGCCACTGGTAGGGGTCGCAGGGGAGCCTGCGACGAAGGAGACGGTTTAACTCGTTGGCACGTCTCACATGTCCGAACCCATTTGCGGACCCACTTGTACATGTGAGGCCAGAAAAAGTCTCGGGACATAGCCGCAAAAGTCTTTTCTCGACCCAAGTGGCCACCAATCGGAGCGTCGTGAAATTCATGCATGATCCGGGCACGAAGATCCGGGTCGTTGGGAACGACCACGCGGGGAGCGTCGAAGCGATCGATGCTATACATGAGCACTGTGCCATCGAGATGATACCTGTTGATTTGGTGGCGCTTGGTGCGCGACAAGGCAGCCAGGGAGGACTCACTGGGAGCACGCAGGTGTGCTATGATGCTCGCTATTCGGGATCCGCATCGTAGGCAGCGGCGATTTCATCCCGCAGAGACGTCTCTGTGGAAACTCGGGTGAGATTGAATCCGGTCGCGGTACACGCCGCGCACTCTTCGTCATCCTCGGAGCCGTCAGTCGCCTGACGACCTAGTGTCGGGCGAGGGGATCATAGTCCGGGCGTCGGGAGAGCGCGTCGTTGTAATGGACGACGAAGTTGTACTCCGAGAAGAAGGATAACCATCTTGCCATTCGCTGGGACAGATTCGGGCTCTTCACTGCTGCGCGCAAAGAAGCGTGATCGGTATAGATCGCGAAGGTTCGTTCGCCAAGGAGATGCACTCTGAATTTGATCAGAGCGTAGCGCATTGCAAGGAGCTCCTTGTCGTGAACGGGATAATTGCGCTTAGCGGGTTTCAGCTGTCGTGATTGATAACTCATAACTCGTTCGCGACCATCCTCATCGAACTGCATGAGGGCACAACCGATCGCAAAGTACTTGCGTCACCCACCACGTGATACGGTGTCGAATCGTCCGGGAGCGCCAAAATGGGGGCTGACATCAAGCTCTTCTTGACCGATTCGAAGGCTGATTGATGCTCGGGACGCCACGACCACGTGGTGTCTTTCTTTAACAACGACGATAGCGGCTGGATCAGTCCAGCGTAGTCCTTCGTATACTTGTGCAAGTAATTCGCAAGTCCTAGCCACTGACGCAACTCGGTCGGGTTTTGAGGAGTGGGCCAGTCACAGATTGAGGAGATCTTCTCCGGGTCGGCACGAACTCCGTCCTTGCTGACGTAGCAGCCTAACACCGGAATCTCTGGTGCACAGAAGACACACTTCTTGAGGTTCGCGTAGAGTTTGTTCTCTCGCATGACCTGGAACACTTGTTTCAAGTGTTTGAGATGAACTTCCGTGGCGCTGAGATGAGCCTCAGCGCGACTATGAATGAAGATGTCATCGAAGTAACTCGGAGCGAAATCTCGGAGAGGGCGCAGCACATGAGAGACCATGCGATTGAACGTAGCTGGAGCGTTCTTTAGACCCTGTGGCATTACAAGCCACTCCCAGAGCATGCCACTTGGTGTGCTCAAGGCCGTGAGAGGAATGTCGCTGGGTCGCATGAGGATCTGATAGAAGCCATCGGTCAGGTCGATGGCGCTGAAGATGACGCTGCCGAACATAGCGTTCAATATCATATCCTTCCGAGGGATCGGGGTCTGGGCAGGAATGGTGACATCGTTCAGCTTGTTGAACGCGTGAACAATGCGCATCCGCCGGTGGCTTTCTTCACGCAGAACGTTGGACCCGAGTGTGGAGAGATACTTTCTCGCACGTGACCCGCCTTGCGGCGGTTCTCAAAGAAGTCGTCAATCGCCTTGACTTGATCTCGCGGCAGTGGCCACTGTCGCGTTACACAGTATTTCGTGCCTGGAGTAAGATCGATCTCGTGGCGGACTCCGCGATCGGGAGGTAACTCTGCGGGGATCTTGTCTAGGAAGACGTCCGCGTATTCGCGCGCGACGGCATACGCGGGATTGCCGGATTTCGACGTGTTCTCTTCACTCACGGTATTGATTGACATGGCTGCCGAGTCTAACTCGGTGATCAAGCAGACCTGTTCGATATCGCCGACTTGGAGGTCCCTCATGAAGTGTTTCCAAGAGAGGCCGGGGAGACTGGTGATTGCGCGGTCGTCGCAAAGGGGACTCGCTACTTCGATCGTTCGTGACCTGGCAGGAGCGCCCTCGACGTATTCGAGCGCACAGAGCGACTCTGTCGCCGGAGTCGGGTTAGCCTCGGAGGCTCTGTGAAGCCGGCGGCGTCGCCGGCGTTTGGACCCCTTCTTCCGCCTCGAGTCTCTGCTCGAGGTTGATGACTCCGCAGCATACGTTGACGACGAGTCACCCTCCTCTAGGATTGGACGAGTCAGCCACGCCGGAAGCACGCAGGAACGAAGTCGGTTCTGGCGTCGTCGACGTGTGCGGGAGCCCCTGCTCCACCGCGTTTCTCTCGTGAGAGAGCCCCGACTCGACCGTGCATCTCATAAACGGGAGCCGCTGCTCAACCGTGTTTCTCGTAAACGGGAGCCCCTGCTCGACCGTAGTTCTCTCAAGCGGGAGCCCTTGCTCAACCGCGTAGTCCCCGCCGCGCGGGGGCGAAGGGACCGGACCACGTGCATCAGCTAGTAGCACCGCACAAGTGGTGCAAAGAGGGCCATCGCTCGCTCTGTGCACTACTTGTGTCGTGGCGTTACTATTCACGACGGTGACATGGGGCCAATCTCTTGGCGCCACCGATTGCCATTGAGGATGGAAATGCTAGCGACTAGTTCGTGGAACATGAACACCAAGAGCGTGACATACTCGAAGTGGGAGTGTGGAGATGGCTACAGTTGAAGTCGAGCTCTGCAAGCTCAGCCAGCTTCCAGCTTTGTAGTTGTAGTTCAAGATGTCGCGTCGCGTAGCGGTAAGACAAAGACTTCCAGAAAACGTTGGACTAACTGCAAAGGGGGGTTGTCACCTTCGAGGTTTCCCTCCTTAATCCCAAATACTCTAAGTGGGAAACACTCTGTTTTCTGGTTAACTTTACAATCACTAGCTCCTATCCTGTGCAAAGTCTAACACCCAAAATGTAGAGCGAGAAGAAGCACAAGCTTCACAGCTAAAAGGTGAGTGAACACCTCGCTCACGTCGAAGTCACTTCGACGCTTGACCGAGCGGGCAAGCCAGTCAATCTGTGGCTGATAACGGGCCAGCCAGGGGATGCCCAAGATACAGTCAAACGCGTAATTCATCTCGATTACAAGGAAGTTATCCTTACTGCGGAAGCCGTCGAACGTATACGACAACGTAAGTTCACGCCGCGCAACGCGGTGTGGCTTCCCGTCTGCAAGTTTAACAACAAATTCGCCCGGTCCCTCCCGGACCGGGATGCCCGAGGGCAGTACCGACAGGCAAGACGCGCGGAAGAAGTTGTTCGTCGCTCCTGAGTCCAGGAGTGTGCGTAGAGGTCGTCGGGATCCGACGACATGTAGACTGACGATAATCAGTCTCGTGTCGCCGCTCGCAGTGGTGGCATTGGCGTGTACGTGCAGCACACGAGGGCTAGGAGGACGGGAAGACACCGGTGGACCCGGGCCTCCATTCCAGCCAGTAGGGCGCCCTGCACCTACTGACCCTGACCGTTTTTTGGCTGGGAAGGAGGAGGAGGAGCATCGTCATGATACGATGCATCGACGTTCGCCAACACAGGAGCTGGTGCGCGACATACAGCTGCACGGTGACCCGGTTTTCGGCAACGGAAGCAAATCAAGGGTCTGGGATTGCGACCTCCACGGGAGTACGTGGACTGGTGGTGTCGGTCGCCCGACGCCTCTATCGCGTCGATCTCCATGGACTCGGGAGTCGAGACCCGAGCCTCTGGCGTCACAGGCTTGGCATAGGACGAGGTCACAACGTAGTCCTCGCGTAATGCGAGGGCGAATGCCTCTTCGGGTAGCGGGTTCTGCTCTCGTGAGGCTATAGCGCGTCATTCCTTCGCGCATGCCAAACACGAAGACGTGGACTTGAGAGGCCATATCGATGTGACGATACACGAGGCGAGGTGGCGCGTCTTCTGAACGTAATCACGCATCGACAGCTTGCCCTGTTTAAGCCCGAAGAACTCGGCGCGTACGCGTGACACGTCCTGGGGTGGCTCAAACGCGAGTTTGAGGTCGTCCTGAAGCGACTTCAGGTCCGGGAAAGCACTCGGATCGACAACGAGTTTGCCCAGTGCCCACTCTTTGGCTTTCCCGGAAAGCCGGACAGGAGGAAGTTCACTTTTGCTGACGGCGCCTCGATCAGTCTCGAGGCGATGGCGATGTCAATCTCACGAAACCAGCGGTTTAGTGGGAGCCGATTTTGCTCGGCGCGGGAGTAGGTTGATGTCTCCAACTTCACGGCGTCGTTCTTGGAAGAGCGCGAAGGAGTTAATGCTCGCTGATTCGCATCGGCGAGTTCGCGTTCCATGAACCCTTGGGCAGCTTGGCGTTGTTGGTCGGGTGTCGCTGAGCTCAGCAGCGACGTGACGACAGTTTCCCCAGACACCGCAGCGAGAGCGAGGCGGTGGAGGGCTTCCCACTCTACGCGTGTCAGATGTGGGAAGGCTTCGTGTCCGCGGGTCTCTCCCACGGGGCCAGACGACATAACTTGGTCCATCTGAGGCGTGGTCGTTGGAAGGACTACGAAGTGCTACCAGGTGTAACGGGCTTAGTGACTACCGTTACTAGCTTACACGAAGCGATGAGGAAGCGGGGGCAAGGCTCAGGCAACTGAGTCCAAGTATATAATCTGGGGAAAATTTAACTCTGTTTTATTATAAGAGGCCGGGCGGACGCCCGGCATTTAATGTGAACCACTGAATGGAGACCAGCTCCTGATTGGCTGAAATTGGGCCTGGCTACCCACATTTTCAGCCAATCAGAGAGTGACGTGACAGCACACGCTACGCCGTGTGCTGCTATGCCTACTTATGTAATATATGAAAGTAACCTATCAACTTATGTAATTGGAGGGCCCATTACACGCACCACCTGAGCACAGCTCACCGACAAGACAGTCAGTGAGATAGGAAGAAGAGGACTCTCAGTTAGTCAGCTTGCGGCGTAGCCCGCTATTCCGCGACGACCCCGGCCGCGCGTACGTCCTTATTGAGACTTTACGTATCGTGAACAACAACCTTCCTTTCCACATCGGAGAATACGAGGAGTCGCTGCTCATCCGCGACCTGATGCTCAAGGAGGAGGCTTGAGTGTCCTTAACCCCCAGCGACCAAACGTATTTCCCATTTTCTTTAGAAATCCGAACATGTTGTCAAATACGACGAGTTATCGCCAGGATATACTTGAAAATTGTAAAATCGCGCTTAAGTACGGGTACGTTTTCTGAAAAACGGGGCATGACACTTGGGAAGAAACTTCTACACGTATGCATATACAACCTCGCCGTTGACTATGTGGCGTAGTGGCTCGCGAGGAAACTCGACGCGAGGGGCACTCACACACTTGGCGTCCGGACTCCCGACTGACGGAGGGGGTACTCCGCTTGCCGTAGGGGAGGGGGGGCTCTGAAGACTTGCTTACCTTGTGTACCCGTCGGGTTGGACAGTTACGCTCTTCTTGGGTGACTCCGGAAGATGCTGGGCTTGATATGGGTTGAGTGGGTGTGGACGGCACTTGGGTTTCGGCTTGACGGCTTGTGGAAACTCTTCACTTGCCGTCGGTAGGGTGTGGTCTTGGGGTAGCGTAGATCCACGGGTCCTAGGGTGTGTTCACCAAAGGCCAATAATACCAATACGATGCTTGACTGCCTCCTTCTGGCAGGGATCTTGAGGGGGTTTGAGAGGGGAGCGTGGGCGACCTGGGCAAGCTATCCAGGCATTCTTGCGCTTCTCCTGTAGATCTCAGCAGTCCTTGGTCGTCAGAGGGGGCCAATATACTTCCCAGCTCTGGAATATGTAGGACGCTTGATATAAGAAGAACTCCCTCTCTTGTTGTTGAGTGTTAACTCTCTTGTTCACTAGAAGGCAAATTAGACACTGATATGCAATTCCCTAAACCTTTCCCCCAAGCCTCGACGCCTCTCTGCCACACGTTGCCAAACTGGCTCCACAATCGTACTTAGCCTTGACGGTACCTTGATCACCATACACCGCGATCACCACACACCGCGATCACAACACACTGCGATCGCCACAGCATGTACCATGATTATGGTACCTTGGTCTTCCCTGGGGATCGCGCTTGGTGTACTCGAATGACTGCACCATTCCCTGGGGATCACCGCGACCTCGACCTTGAGGTCACTGCGATCTCGACCTTGAGATCACCCTGGAGTATCGAAATGATTGTACCGGACCTCGATGATCGCGATCGACTTGTGATGGAATGATTGGGTCACGATCATGTTCGTGATCTCATCGGACCGTACCATATAAACGGTACCGTGGTCATTAAGTACCATATCGTGATCAAGGAGACGATGTACCACCAATATGGCACAGTGATTCCGAGCCGGTCCTTTCCGTCAAACAAAATTCTCACTTCACCACAATCGTCCCCCGCACGGAGAACGACTCGTACAGCGATCGGGACACGTGCGTCGCCATCACTCCTGGAACCGCCTGCTCATATCTGACTCTTCCGACGCGGGTGCCTCTCCTGCCCCTGATGGCTCTCCGATCTCGCCCACAGTGACGAACAATATCGCTGGTACGTATTAATCATGCGATCTTCCCTGAACGTCCTCCTTATCATGTGTCGTCATTCATCTCCACTTAGCCGCTCGTGACATCCCACCTGCTCCTTCTAGCCCAGCTCCACAACCGGGATCAGACGCTGCCGCCCGTGCTGAAGACGGTGTGCCTCTTGGCTTGCTGCTCTGAAACTCTCCTCTGTTGACTAACTCCTCGGCAATTTTCCACAGGTGTACCACCACTTCAATCGCGCCCTCTTCTACAACTCGCCGGCCATACTCCGTCCACAGTATATCGACTTCCTGTCGAGATCAACGAGCACGCCCTCCAGCGCTCCATCGGTGATCTTCAAGAGATTTTGGGGCAGTTGACGGCATACCAACTTCAGACTACAGCGTACAATGATCTCCAGCGTGAGCACGCTCTGCTCCGTCGGGAAATCACCACGCTACGTGTTGAGTTGACGTCGACCCTGCAGCAGGCCGCTCCCTACGTAACTTTCTGCCAACACCGGTATGATCTGCTGCGCCATCGCTTGGAAGACACTCAGTTGCGACTTGCCGAGATGGAATCCGCCTTGGCAGTTTGTCGCGACAACTCCGTAGAAATCGCTTGCCTCCGTGATCGACTCCTCGCGTTCCAACACATGCATGCAGACGTCGTCGCCGAATATAACGAGCGCGTGGACGAATTGGAGGCTCATTTGACCTCGACTCGTCTCGCGATCAACACCAGCCAGCTTGCCCAGGCGATCTTTGATCTAGACGTTGCCGCCGCAGAACGTGATGCTGCCATCGCTGACCGCAATTGCGCCATTGCAGCTCGGGATGTAGCTGTGGCCGAACGCGATTCCACCATCGCCGATCGTGATTCCGTAATCGCCGACCGTGATTCCGCCATCGCAGCACGTAATGCTGCTATAATCGATCGAGACCGCGCTTTCAAGGATCGCGAAGCTGCTGATGCGGCTCGAGATCTAGCTATTTCTGAACGCGATTCGGCCCTCCATGATCGCGACTCCGCTATAATGGGCCGCGATGCTGCCGTTGGTGATCGAGGTGCTGCTTCAGAAGCTCGAGACAAAGCGCAAGCCGCTCATGCTGCGGCCAAGAAGGAGTGTGACGTCTTGGCCAGTGAGATCCAGTCTCGCACCACTTCTTTGAAAGATGCCGAAGACGCCACTCGCCTCCTCCGCCAGCAGGTCGCATCTATGGGCCGAGAGATCACTGATCTCCACGATCAACTAGGCCGTCATAAAACGAGTTCTCGGCGTATCCTCGACCTTAGTCTGGAAGCGCGCGATGAGCTCCAGGCGAAGCTCGATCAAGCTACCGACGATCTGCATAGTAGACAAGCAGCCTTGGTCCGAGCGTTACACGCTCAACGGCGCGCAAGACCTGATCTGTAACGGGGTTACCTGGTGTGTTCCACACATGGATACACTTTGTGTAAGGTACATATTTGATGTACGGACACTCGATGGAGTGTGTGTGGCTGAGAGCCACACGTTATGCATTTGAAGTAGGATTTTACTTGGTTTTACTATGTTAGATAGTTAAACACATACATTTACCCCCTGGGCGGTTAGCCGCAATAAAAGATAAATAAACAGTTTGGATTTGGAACACTAAGTAAAAGGTCCTTTTATTAAGGTCGTAGTTAGTAGGTGCCTTTGGTAATAAAGGTCTATTAACCCTTAATAAGGTGAGTATTAATCCTTAACTCGTTGAGTTAACCGTCTTCCTCTGACGCTAAGCTACGGCAGCCCCGCTGCACTTGGTAGCACTCATAGTCAATCCTGCGACTGAGTATTTTGACTGATCCCTCTGAGAGGATGGAACACGCTGTGTTCGCGAGCTTGCCGCCTGGCCAGCAAGAGACGCTTAAAAAGCTTATGTCTCTGTTGGGCTCCGAGGGCATTGCTCATCTTGCATCGCAAGAGCCAGGGGCGGTGTCCGCCAGACTGGAGGCTTTTGCAAGCTACGAGAAGGCGCTCTTAGAGCATGTTCAAGAGCGCGTGAGCGCAACGGCGTCCGCCGCATCGTCCGCGGCCGCGTCGTCGACGCACGAGTGGTCTAATAGACCGAAACCGCTCATGTTGAGCGTGAAGACCTTCGAGGGGAAGGAGGGGGAGAACCTTCTCCTCTGGACCCGAGAGGTCGAGATGGCCATGGGATCGGCCCTGCTCCAGACTGAGCAACAGCGCGTAGCGCTGGCGATCTCGAAGCTCGGTGGCCGAGCTAGAGAATGGGCACTAACGTGCGGCACGTCTGTGGACGCTGCATTCCCGACATGGGATCAGCTGAAACAGCAACTAGTGCGCGTATTCGCGCCGCCTAACCAGGCGTACCGTATACGGTAGAAGTTCCTTGCTACCCGCCAGGGTAAAAAGGAGTTGATGGACTATGTCCAAGAGTTGAGAACTCTAATCGCCGGTATGGCGTCAAGTCCTCTTCCCGAGGTGGTCGCCGTGATCGTGTTCATGGAGGGCCTGCGCACGGGCGCGGCTCGAACGGAAGTTTTCCGTGTTCACCCTGCCTCATTCGAGGAGGCCGTGAACGTGGCATTGAATGCCGAATATAACTTCAAGTCTGTGAGACTTGGTTCGAGCGCTGGTAGCGCGAGCTCTTCGAGCGGTCCTGAACCGATGGACCTCAGCCACGCTGAAGATGAGGCTGACCTCTATGCTGCTGAGCAGCGCACCAGCATCCGTCGATGCTATACGTGCGGGAGCACCCGCCACTTGAGGCCTAGTTGCCCGTTGCGCAACAAGGCCCAGGCTCCATCGAGCCGAAGCACCGCTTCGAACCCTCAACCAGGGTCGTCGCGGGGAAACGACGGAACCCAGTAGGCGCGGGGCGCCCTACTGTGGAAGAACTGGGTTCTGTTGGGCCTCTGGGAGGCAGGAGAGAACGGGACTCAGCCCCGCAGAGAGCTAAGCTCTCTAACTCACGTTGTGAGTGCAAGCCCGGCTTGTTAGTCGTTCAAGCGAACGTGAAGGGCTTCGACAAGCCGTGGAGAGTCTTGATAGACTCGGGAGCGTCCGGCAACTATGTCCGGCGCTCCACTGTTGATGGTTTTAAACCATATGCGGAGGCTCTGAAGGAGCCTCGAAGAGATAAGATCTCTGTCCGCCTTGCGACGGGGACACTAGTGACAGTGTCGAAGGTCTCTATTGACCTGAACGTGAAGTTCTTAGACTTCGATAGCGTGGAACGCTGCTTGGTCTTAGACCTGGATGAAAGGTATGACCTCATCCTTGGCATGGCGTGGCTCGAGAGCCACGAGCCATGGATCGACTGGAAGTCGAAGACGTTGGGCGCTACGCGCCCGTCTCCTAGCGGAGCATTGGCGAGTCATGAACCCACCACTGCTCGGAGACAGAAGCACTATTGGCGCGAGCGCGAGACCGAGTCGGTCATGGTGCTGGACATTGGTATGTCAGAGTTGGTAAGCAACGAGGTTGCTGTTAGCCGTGAGTGTAACTCACAGGGCGTGCGCGGGGTGGCGCGTTATCCGCCGAGCGGTGTTTGTGGGGTCGCTGACCCGCTGCTGTGTCCTAAGGACAAACGTGGAACGGCACGTAAACCGTTGAACGGTGTATGTAGGATCGCTGACCCGCCGCTGTGTCCTAAGGACAATTGTGGAACGGCGCGTAATCCGTTGAGCGGTGCTCGTAGGGTTGCTTACCGGCCGCTGAGTGTCTCGAATGACACTGTTCCCTCTCCGAGGAGCCATAGTGCGTTGGCACCTAGGCAGCGCGACGGTGATGTCGCCCTGCAGCCCTCATCCGGCCGTGCTCGGGCGAGGAGGGAGAGGAGGAAGAGACGCAGAGCGTCTGTGACGTCGGACGAGGTGTCCAGCGTGTTGGCGGTGATGCTCCACGCGACTGCAGTGAGCAGTTGTACACACTCGTGAATGGAGTGACAGGGGATGTCGACGGAGACATCAGTCTTGAGCGACTCCCGTCGGTTGATGCTCTGTTAGAGCTGGACGAGATGTCCGTCGCCGAGTTTGGCGAGGCCTTAAAGGCCGGCGAGCTTGCCGAGGTGGTCATGATACGACCCGAGGAGGAGTTAAACGCCTCGTCCGTTGTGGACGAAGCTGTCCTTGAGGACACGAAGCGAGCGCTAAGCGCTAGGAGTGGATCTTCGATCCTCAAGGATCCCTCGGATCCGTTTTATCCTTTGATTAAGGAATACCACGATGTGGTGTCGAAGGACCCGCCGTCAGGGCTGCCTCCGGATCGAGGCGTACGTTATGAGATTGACTTGGTTCCTGGAACCAAATACTGCGTAACACGGCAGTGGCCCTTACCAAGGGAGCAATGTGACGTCATCGACGCGTTCTTTCGTGCAAAGCACGCAGCCGGCTTGGTGCGTGAGAGCAAGTCTCCGCACTCGACACCTACGTTCTGTCAGAAAGCCTAATGGCAAGTGGCGCATAGTGCATGCTTTCAATAAGCTGAATGCAGCCACCATTCCGGCGCAAACGCCAATTCCTAGAAAGGATGTTCTACAGAACAACATGGTGGGATGTACGTTGTACAGTGCACTCGACTTGGTCGACGGGTATTATCAGTTGCTCATGAGAGCTAGCGATATACCCCTCACGGCAGTGAGTTCTCCGAGCGGAATGCTCTGGGAGTGGTTGGTGATGCCCCAGGGGCTGTCGAACGCGCCTGCGACGTTCAACCGTCTAGTGACGCAGTTGTTCCGGCCCCATCGGGCGTACGCTCAGACGTACTTCGACGACATCTTCGTCCATAGTCGTGCGGAGCACGGGAGGTCTGATGTGGAGAACCACCTTGACCATTTGCGAGCAGTGCTTGAGTGCATGCGCACGAATAAGTTGTATGCCAACTTGGATAAATGCGTCTTTGGCGCGGAGGAAATTCCTTTCCTCGGATGCTTCATTGGGAAGCGAGGCCTTAGGGCAGATCCTGCCAAGGTTAAGGCCATTGTGGACTGGCCGGTTCCATCGAACCAGAAGGACTTGCGTAAGTGGCTTGGCTTGGCCAACTACTTGCACAAGTACAGCGAAAACTACGCTGATATGGCTCGGCCATTGTCCAATCTCCTTAAGAAGGATGCACCTTGGTGCTAGGATGTCGTTCACGACGAAGCCTTTAAGGCTGTTAAGGAGAGCCTCCTTCATGCACCCATCTTGGCGCTTCCGGACCCGGATCGTCCGTTTAGCGTCGTCTGCGACGCCTCCGATTTCGCAATCGGTTGTTCTTTATTACAAGCAGACGCCGAAGGGCGCGAACGCGTTATCGCGTTTGAGTCTCGTCAGCTTAAAGCTGCTGAGAAGAACTATCCAGTTCATGACAAAGAGCTACTTGCTATGAAGTATGCTCTAGTCAAATTTAGAGTACATCTACTCGGCTCTAAGCCCTTTGTGATCTATACAGATCATGCGTCTCTACGCACTGCGACTCAGTCGCCTCACCTCTCACAGAGAATGGCAAGATGGCTTTCATTCTTTGCCGAGTATAACTTCGAGGTGAAGTATAAGCCGGGACGGCTAAACGTAGTGGCCGATGCGCTATCGCGCAGGCCGGACTACGAGCTGACTCATGTCACTACAGTGACGTCGTCGGTCCCCGACCTGATACGCAGGGCATACGCCCAAGACGACACATGTGTAGCTCTGCTACGCGCTCTTGGGAGCGAAGAGTTTAAAGACTCGGACAAGGAATTGTCACCGCGCTTACGCGCGAGGCTGCAGCGTTATACGCTTGATCATGGCCTGCTGTATTACAGCACTGACCCTGAGGACACTCCTCGAGTGGTCGTCCTTCATGATGAGGATCTTAAGTATCGCATCCTCTATGAGGTGCATGATACGCCTGTCGGTGGACATCTTGGTCGTGAGAAGACCTATGGCTCGGTGAGCAAGATGTACTGGTGGCCCAAGATGTACAAGTGGGCAAGCACCTATGTGCGTACATGCGAGACATGTCAACGGACCAAGTCCGCGCCGCATGCGGCTGCGCCGTTGGCGAGTTTGCCAGTCCCTTCGGGATGTTGGCAGTCCATTAGTATGGACTTTGTGTTTGGCCTTCCTAAGGATAAGGCGGACAACACGGGTGTCGTGGTCTTTGTTGACCGACTGAGCAAGATGGCTCATCTTTCGGCTGTGCCGGACACCGTTGACGGTGAGGATACAGCGAAGCTGTTCTTAGACAGAGTCTTTCGCCAACATGGCTTGCCTGAGGCAATTGTCTTTGATAGAGACCCTCGCTTTACAGCGAAGTTCTGGACGTCCTTGCTCAGGGTGCTTGGCACCAAGTTGGACATGTCCACGGCGGATCATCCGCAGACCGATGGTCAAACTGAACGCGTGAATCGCGTTGTGGAGGATATCCTCCGAAGCGTCTGCGCTGAAGCGCCACGACGCTGGAGCGAGATGCTCCCCCTTGTTGAGTTCGCAATGAACAATGCGGTGCATGCCTCGACAGGCTTCACCCCGTTCTATGTGAACGGCTTGGTCGACCCTCGCGTCCCTCTAACGCCGCCACGGTGTGGCTCTGGGCTTGATGGGGGAGGGTTAGCCGATCGGCTTGCTGATGTCAGCCCAGTTGCGGTTCGCAAGCAAGTCGATGACCTTGTCTCTTTGAGACTGAGCGTCATGCGCCAGGTGCGCGACGCGATGGCTGGAAGCCAGGATCTCCAAAAGGAGTATGCAGATGCCAAAGGCAGAAGTAACATGGAACGGTTTGAGATCGGGGATCTTGTTTTATTAAACGCTAAAAACCTACCTACACATGCAGTGTCTGCGGTCTTTAAGACCCAGTTAAGACCTAGGTTCATTGGACCGTTTAAGGTCGTGGCCAAGAAGGGCCTGGCGTACACGCTTAATCTTCCGAAGAAGATGCGTACGCACCCGGTATTTTATGTGGGCTTGCTTAAGCCATACCGGGATCCTGCTCGTGTGAGCTCTGAGGCGCTAGCGCCGGGTCGGACAAGGGCTGCGAAGCAGCGAGAGGCTGCGAGGCAGCAGGAGGCTGCGAGACAGCAGAGTGCTGAGGCCCAGCACCAGAGTCCGAGTACGCAGGGTACTGCGGGGCAGCAGGAAGCTGCAGAGCAGCAGGGTGCGGAGGCACAGGAGGCTGCAAGGCAGCAGGCGGTAGAGGTGGCATTGCCACGGGACGAGAGCCGTACGGCTGCATCCGAACCAAGAGGTCGAGTTGACCCTGCAGCTGAGCGACCTGGCGCTCAAGGTCTACGACCCGCTGCTGCATCGCCTGAGGCGTCTCAAGCCAGTCAAGGCGGCGCTCGACCTCCTCGAGGCCATTCGCTAAGCGATGCGAAGAGCGGTCAACGTCGGCGACGTAGTCGTTCACCGAACGGACACGAGTCTGCAAGTGGAGCAGCTCGTCCCTACTCGCAGCGCTAGAGTCCATCGGCCGCTCGGCCTCCTCCTGCTCTGCTCGATGAGCATGGGAACCTCCACTATCACGTGGAGCGCCTGATGGCACGGCGCCGGCGCCAAGGTCAAAATCAGTATCTGGTAAAGTGGCGAGGTTACCCTCATTCCCAGAACTCATGGGAGTTCGAGGTGCCACTGCGGCAAGATTGCTCGACGTCGTTGACGCTTATGACCGACGTCACCCGGTGACGGACCGCCCGCAGGGCGTGCGACGGAGTCGCCGGGCGCACCGCGCTTCCCACTACTAGAGTGGGGTGACGACAGGTCAAGAGCCGAGCTCAGGCTCTGACCAGTGGCTGTGACAGCCGACCCATGGCTATGGGTAGGACTGCTCACAGCGGGAGCAGGAGGCCGGGGTGCCTCGTAGCGTGAGGGACGTTGTCCCGGTGCACGCCGTTTGGCTTGTCGCTTAGCGAAGTCGAGGCGCAAGCGCCGCTCTAAGCGGATATCTGTTTCCGAGAAACTAGCTCGGAGAGCATCATAGGAGTGGAGCCGTCGGGCTAGCTCCACCCAATTCTGAAACTGCGCTTCGTAAGCGGCCATCGTTTCACCCTCTGAGAGGACCACCGGCACTGTCCGCATGGCCGGCACGGCCTCACCGTTGAGCTGCTGACGCAGGCGCTCACGGTACTCCGAAGGAGTTGTGACTTGTGGAGTCAAGAAGCGCTCGCGGAGCGATTGTCGTTGTGCGACTTCATCAGTCGTCTCGGGCGCGGGCTCACACGTATACTTGTTCAGGAGCTGCGAGGCAGCGCGTCGAACGACCTCTGCAGGAGAGAGACGGTCATAACCGTAGTCGCGACGCGACGTGCCCACAATGGGGCGGGCCACAGGTCTGTTGGACCGTGCGCGAGATGCAGCCTCAAGCTGCCGTCTTAGAGCCACGTCCAGGTCGTTGGAGACCACACCTGGCTCAGGAAGCTCGTCCTCATACCTCGAGGAGAGAGGAGGCGCATTGCGCAGGGCGTTCGCGGAACCATCACGGTTCGGGAACGGATTAGGCGTCCGCAGCTCACGAGAGCGCGGCGCCGGGCTTGAAGGCCTCGGAGAGGCAGCCTCCTGACGCGTTGGAGTATCCTCGTCGTCGTCAGGGACGATCTCGCCCTGCTCAAGCTCGTCGAGCCAGGCGTTTTGACGCGTTCGCGGTGTCGCTGGCTCAGGAGAGCGTGGAGCGTCGCTCTCACTAGGAAGTTGGCTCGCGGAGCCGGAGCCATGAAGACGTCGATGCTCAAGGTGGTACTGTTGTACACTGAGCCGTTGCGGAGCAGCCTCCCCGTCGTTGCAGAGGCCTGTGGCCTGTGGGGAGCGTGGGCTGCTGTGCGCTGAGGCGCTGTCACCATGTGACGTTGGAGTTTGGTCGGGTGACCGCGGAGGCGACGTAATGGCCGATGGCCCGCGCGTAAGGTTCAGCATTTTGAATGCAGTTTCGATAATGGGCTCTGGGAGCCGAAGTGCTTTGAACTTGTGATGAGGTAAAGTGACCTCTAACGTCTTGAGAAGAAAAGACCTCACTGAGAAAGTGTCGTGGACACGGGTGTCCACATCTTGGTGGTGGTGGTGGTGGTGGTGGGGGGGGGGGGGGGTGGGGGGGGTGGGGGGTGGGGGGCTGTAACGGGGTTACACGGGTTTACACCTGGTGTGTTCCACACATGAATACACTTTGTGTAAGGTACATATTTGATGTACGGACACTCGAGGGAGTGTGTGTGGCTGAGAGCCACACGTTATGCATTTGAAGTAGGATTTTACTTGGTTTTACTATGTTAGATAGTTAAACACATACATTTACCCCCTAGGCGGTTAGCCGCAATAAAAGATAAATAAACAGTTTGGATTTGGAACACTAAGTAAAAGGTCCTTTTATTAAGGTCGTAGTTAGTAGGTGCCTTTGGTAATAAAGGTATATTAACCCTTAATAAGGTAAGTGTTAATCCTTAACTCGTTGGGTTAACCGTCTTCCTCTGACGCTAAGCTACGGCAGCCCCGCTGCATGATCTCTGTTCGTACGTGCCGGTGTCTGATCCTCATATTCTTACTCCAGCCAGTTAACCGGGTGGTGTTACCCATGTAGGTGCACAGGCAGACGCTCAACGGACTCGGATCGCTAATCTCGAAGGGCAGGTCGGATCGTCACATCAACATGAACTCTCTGTACGCCGTCTGGAATCAGAGAAGACTGCACTCGCTAACGACCTCGAGGCCGAGCAACGAGCGCGGGCTGACGCGGAGTCTGAT
Source organism: Phytophthora capsici (assembly GCA_030324255.1). Classification (NCBI taxonomy): domain Eukaryota; phylum Oomycota; class Peronosporomycetes; order Peronosporales; family Peronosporaceae; genus Phytophthora; species Phytophthora capsici. The sequence continues at coordinate 753,980 of CM059355.1, forward strand.
CACGACCGGGCGCTCCGAGAACAAGCTGACGCTGAAGCGGATCGCGACCGTTTACTCGCTGAACGGCAGACTGTCCAAGCCCAGTTGAGTTCACTAGGGTCGATCTTTGGTGTTCCCGTCCAGACGCCTCCTCGACCTCCTTCTGCTGTTAAAGGACAGTCATCTCGCAGCCAGTCGGTTCCGTCAAGGAAACCGTCATCATCTTCGTCCCGCAAGAGAGGTCGGCGAGCGTCCTCTGGAACTCCTCGGCCAAAACGTTCGCGTACAAGCCCTCCGGTCACACAAAGCTCGTCGGGTCATCCTCAGGCCGTTACTGGGTCTACTATTGGCGGGACACCAAGCCATCCCATCGTCCTCAGCGAGGAGGAAGATGCTGAAGCTCAATCGGATCCTGGGAACACCATTGATGGCGATCAAGAAAACTCTCCAGGTCAAGATGATCACGGAGACGTTGATACACAGGTAGACCAAGACAACTCTCAGGATCCTGACCATGCAGACGAGACTCCCGAGGATCAAAAGGACCAAGATCATCTGGGATCGCCTGACAATCGCGGTTCGTCGGTCCTTCCTGCAACTCCACCGATGAATCAAAAACGTCCCCACGGCGGAAGCCTGATTCCGGTGGTGATCCCAGCGACAGTAGTGACGATGGCAGCAGTAGCTCCGGTCATCACCAGAGTGGGGCTACGGACAGCAACGACGGAAGTTCAGACTCCCTATCTTCGCATGACTCGGACAACACTCTCCTTGCGGCACAAGAGTACGAAGATCTCCTGCCCACAGTGGTCTCGCGTCAGTGCTGGATCCCTGGCTATCGTCGACCAACTGTCTATCGCCACCAGCACGATTGTGATCCTTGGCCGTTGGTAGAAGTCAGCCAGCTGAGTATCCGGCGACTGCGTCTGGACACTTTGGCTGCTCAGTGGACCCGTCCCAAGTTCTGGTTGTTCCCCCGAAATCCGCGTGCTCCTCCTGCTTCTGATTGACATCCCGGGTTGATTACCGATGCCAATATCCGTGCGTTCTACGCTGCGAACCCTCCGCCATGGGATGCTCTGCGTCGCATCGTAGTGCCTCGCTCGTTCGAAACGAACGCGTGGTTCGCTGACTTTTGTCAGAGATATGAAGACTTCGAGGAGAACAGCCGTCAAGTATTCTGGGAGACCACGCACAAACTCCCCATCACGTCGGCCATGTGTGCTGCCGAGCCGTTCCCGGAGCAGTACCGGAAAGATTGTCGCATCCGCAGAATGCGCGACGGCCCTAGATGGAAGAGGCTACTGGGGCTTGATGGCGGGTCTCAAAAGTGGCGAGTGCGATCTCGACATCCTACTTAACCCATACTTCCTGCACTTCCCAGCGCGCGGCGAACAAGTTTGCTGGTATCCCGACCAAGGGGAGAGGCAGCGCCCTACCGATCTCCTTGCGGCTCTCCAAATCGTCGTCCGTACTGATCCTTGGCGTAACCAGCATCGCGCGAACATCGCAGACCACCCAGGATCTCGCCTTGCGCGCCTCGACCGCAAGTTCTTCCAGGCTGATGATAGCGACTAGGCGTGGCTAGACTTCCTGACACGTAGCTCTTCGTCTTGACTTCAGAGATTCTTTTTGAGATGTGTCCCTTCTTATACTCACATAAACAAATATCCCCTCCTTCCGTTCGTGTGGCCCTTCCACACGAATCATTCCCCCTTTCGTACTTAATGCGACGGAATTCCTCCCACTTCTTCTTCGTGGGACTGCATGACGCCAGAACTACTGCGGCCGACCTGACTCCTCTCGAACTCGTGAAGCAGCGCTCCGCAATTCAGGTCTACTTCGTCCACCCAAGTCCCTTCCAGTGCACCAGGAAATCGCGGCGGTTCCGTCCATACCGCGTGTTCCGAGATGGTCGTACGTCCGCAATCTTCTCCACTTCGTACTCGTCTTCGTCTAACTCTCGTTCCCAACTGTCTTCTGGCAGAAATGCTTCGTCGAAGTCCACACGATCTTCCTCGGCGATCACGATCTCAGTCTTCGGACGATCAGGGAAGCGCTTCACGAGCTTGAGCTTCGACACGTGCACGATCGGGAAGACCCGGTATTCCGTCCCCGCAATCTCCAGCTTCGCTGCGTGTTGATCAATCATCTCCGCAACGCGGAACGGCCCGTGCCACAGGTGGGCGAGCTTCCGAGCGTAACCAACCTTGACGCGATCCAAATACAGCCAGACCTGATCTCCGACGTCAATGTTATGCGGTCGAAGATCTTCGTTGTGGCGATCCGCGCGATTTTGGATGGCTTCCCGTAAGCGTTCGTTCACCTCTTCGCGCGCTCGCTGATAGTGGCCTTGCACCCGATTACGCCATCTCCTGGGGTCGCGATCACGGCTACGCCTGTTCCCCACAGGCAGCGATGCTTCCAGCGTTGACCGGGGGTCCCAGCCATGGACGAGGATGAACGGCGTATCTCCGCGAACGCGATCCTGAGCTGTGTTCAATGCGAATGTCAACCTCTCGGCATACTCGTCCCAATCCTTCTGGTTCATGTCGGCGACGTACATCTTGATCGGTCGCGTCAGCGTCTGCACCATGCGTTCTGCCGTTCCATTGGCCTGAAGCCTGTACGCCATTGTGGGGCTCTGCCGTTGGCCCACTATTCGATTGAACACCCGGAACACATCTGCCATAAACCCCAGTTCGCGATCATGTCTGATGACCTCGCTTGCACCGAAACGGCGGAAGACACTCTCCTCGTATTTCTCAGCGATCTGCTGAGCGGTTCGGGAGCTGCTCGCCTTAGCAATCACGTACCCGGTGAACAAACCGACCCAGACTAGGAGTTCCGTGTTCCCCTTATACGACTTCGGAAGCGAAGGGATGTGATCCATGGCGATGATCTGGAACGGGTAGGTGGCCTGTACATTTCCGGGCGATCTCCCTTAAACGGTAGGTCTTCCTTTCCCAGTCTCGCAATCGGTACACTCACTCACGTAACGTTGCACGTCCCTGAACAGACCCCTCCAGTTGAAGTGCTGTTTGGTCTTCGCGTAGGACCTTCCGACTCCCTGGTGGCCACCTTCCAAGCTCGCGTGGTAGTGATGCAAGAAGTCCTGACGAAGTCGCTCAGGAATCACCAGCTTGGCGATCATATCGCGCTCCTCATCAACGCTGTTCGTGGAAGGCGGGCAGTACCAAAGGAGATGATCTACGTCGTCCTCATACGAGTCGGCGATCTTTGCGCACGTCTGAGTGTCCTTCGCTGTCCGGTCGGCCACGTTCCCAGTCAGGTACGTCTTCAGATTGGCACTTCTCTACACCCTGTGCCTTAGCAATGCGCTCTAACCTCATGCTTTGAACCACAGGTTCTTGCAGGCATTCTGGTGGGGATCGTCGACGCACGGACGACCGAGTCACGGCTGCTACTCGGAGGATCTCGTCCTCGTTCTTCGGCTTCAAGATCTCTCCCAACCGGTTGAGCGTGATCAAGTCTTCGATGACTTCCGCGGACGTGACGACGGTGCCGGCCTCATTCTTCAGGGTCTCATTAGCAAGTCGATCGGCGCTGCTGTTCCACTCGCGTTTCACGTGCACGAATTCGTGCTGTGGCCAGGACGCAAGCTTCCCATCACCTACTCGCGCAGCAGCTGCAAAGCTGGAGCCTTGCATGCGATCTCGCCGCGCATTTGCCGGATCACCAAGTTGGAGTCTCCACAGATCACCAAGCGTCCCCTGTCTAGAGGTGCAAGGAGATCCAGACACAAGAGCAATCCATGATACTCGGCTTCGTTCTCCGTCATCTCCACAGCGTACGAGGATGCCGCAGTGATGATCGACCACTCGGGCAACTTCCAGATCACAGCGCTGTACGCTCCACCGCCGCGTTTGACTCGGGCGGATCCGTCGAAACTCACGACGATCAGCTCTTCATCAAGTTCGACAGTCGGCGTGGGCGCGACAACTACTGCTTCTTGAGCGCGACAGCAATGAGGGCCTCGTCGACTTCTTCTCGTGGGGTGATGCTCGCGGCGAGCGTCCACAGGACTTCGTCTTCGCCTCTCGTGCATCGCACAACCTCCAACGTCCACTGAGACAGGAGAGCGGCCCATGATCCCAGCCGGCCTTGCAAAACTGAAAACTTGAGGAGCCAAGCCAACGTCGAGTGTCGAGTCAGCACCTTGATCGCTCGACCGACAAGCGCCGTGTGGCAGACGTCCAAGATCCTCAGCAAGGCCAAGACCTCCTTCTCGACGATTCCGTAATTGTGCTCGTTCGCTTTGAGGATGCGGCTGGTGAAGGTCACTGGCCAATACCCGCCATCATGATCCTGCATGAGAGCCGCCGAGATCGCCCACTTGTTCGCATAGATGACGATCACTGGTGGGCGATCGGGATCGAAGTGCTTCAAGATTGGAGTCGACATGATCTTGGCCTTCAACATGGTGAATGCTACCGTGGCTCTCGTCCAGCGATCGTTCTCGGCCTTCTCACGATCCACGTCCCCTGCATACGTCGAATAATCTGGGATCACCGTTCGGCAACGCAGTTCGAAGAAGTCCGACTCGCGGAGCTCGTACAAGATCACGGCATACACAGCGAAGTCCTCGATGAAGCGGCTGTAGTAATTCAGGCTGCCGAGGAACGACTGTATTGCGCGCAAGGTCTGCGGAAAGGGAAAGTCGCACAGGGACTCAAGATCCTTCGGGTGCGCTTCGAGCCCTTCAATCGAGACTCGGTGGCCGAGATAATCGACCCTTCGCTTGCCCCAGGAGCTCTTCACCACGCTGATCGACAAGTTTCAGCGATCACAGGCGTCCAGCAACCGCTCCACGTTCTCGCAGAGATTGTCCCACGAGTCGGCTGTGACCAGGATGTCGTCGATGTACGATCGTCGACCAAGGACAGAAGGTTGGTGATCCAGCTTCGGTTCGCCAGATTCGAAGACGTCGGCTTCACCTTCAGCGCCATCGCTACTCCCAATTCTGAGGAACCCATAGAGGGCATTGTCGAGCAGCCGCTAATAGATCTGTGGCACGTTCTTCAGGCCGAACGGCATAAGAGTCCACTCAAACAATCCAAAAGGTGTGATGAACGCCGAGATCTTCCGAGCGCGTTCAGTCATCTACACCACCCAGAATCCGCTTGCCATGTCCAAGGAACAGTACCAGAGGACCTTATCGAGGTCTTCCAAGAGATCGTTGATCAGGGCATCGGGTACACCATCAGTCGGGTCAAGGAGTTCACCAGCCGATAATCGATGCAGAGTCGGATGTCTACCCCGTTCTTCTTGATGATGATCACGATCGGGGACGCCCACGGAGATGTTGACGGGACAATGATCTTCGCAGCCAGCAAGCCCTTGATCAAGTCGGAGAGCTTCTCGCGGTACTGCGACGCAACCCGGCGGACGCGTTGAGCGATTGGGGATGCTCCCCCCACGTCGATGTCACAGACTACTCCGACTGCTGCGGGTGGCAAGGCGTTCCCCTTTCCGATCAGAAGGTGATTCCGCTTCCAGATGATACGCTTCAGTCGGTCAATCTCCTCCGGCGTGTTCCACTGGGGATCTCCTGCTTGGATATCTTCGATCTTCACTTCTTCTGTGGTATTCGCGATCTCCGGCAGGACGGCCATCTGATCTTCAAGGTCTTCTGCGAACAGGTTCCCGCCGTCACGGTAGTATCCTCCGGCGTCTTCCTGAATCTCCGCCGGTTCTTCTGCGACATCGGGATCCTTCGCGTCAGCCTCCAAGGTGAGGTCAGCTTCCGGTTCCGGCCTGTGTTCTTCAGAGGTCGGCTTGGCTTCCGTCGTCTCCGGCTTATTCACGAGTGGTTCGGCCCAGCGAACCTTCGTCGCAGCAACCGTTGGACGAGGGGCCGTTTCGACCCTTCGCAAAAGCTGCGTTGGGGTGGCGTACTCCGGCCGTTCCACTAACGGTCCGGACGTCTCAGCGGGGAGGTCTTCGTCGTCCTGGCGATCAGTCGTCGCTTCGAACGCTAGAGTTTGCCACTCTGCGTACCGGCACGATCCAACTGACACGTGTCCAGGCACTCGAGGCACAAGATCTTCGGCGAGCCACATCCCCAGTTCGAGGCTTCGTCCCAGGTGCAGCTCGCAATCGCCAACGTTGGTGATCTTCAGGTGTCGCCTGCGGCCAAGCCCCTTTGATACGACTTCTCTCCACGCACGATCCACAACTTCTCTCGTTCTAACGCGCGTGGCGGTTTCAGGGGAACTTCGGCAGATCCTCCGACGGGAATGACGATGCCATCTTCCTACAGCAGCGAGTGTCTGCTTCGACCGTACGGTGGACGTCTCCCCGACAATTGGATCCGGACTTCGTCAGCTAGGCACATCGTAGGCGGATCCCGGCTGGGATCACGAAGTCCTCACGTCTTGGCCCGACAAGGGGTCAACCCAGGCGTCGAAGAAGTATACGAGATACCCAGCTAGCGTGACCTTGATGGTGGCACGTCCCAACGTTGTGTACGCGTTTTCTCCAATTCCCACACACTCTTGTTTCTGACTTTCGTCTATGATATAGCCAACCTTACGAGCAAAGGTGGTGCCCACAATTGAGACTTCTGCGTCAGAGTCCAAGAGCATGGTCGCCTTCGAGTTGTTGATCTTCCCGGTGATCTTCGCCTGCTTGAACCACTTGCTGGACGAGTAGTACTTCCAGTACCCTCGCGATTCCCCGGGTCGGAGCTCTCACCCAATGTCTGGCGGGGGTCTCGTCAGCGAGTTCACGGTCTTGCAGTCCTCATCGTCCACATTGTCTGCTTCCGTGCTGTCTACAGAAGCTTCTGCTTCATTGCTGTTGATTGCGCGTCGATCAAGTTTGCGCTCCCCCGTCCCACCGCCAGATTCGCGATTCTGGGTATCGCGTCCACATCGTGGGCGCGGTCGATTTTTGCCGTTATTCCATTGAAAATGCCATATTTGTTAACAGGTGAGCGTGTTGGTTTTAGTCCTTACTACAGAGATACGATATTCCACTGTCAGACGAGCACAATAGGCGACTTACCTTGTTTTATCAGAAGGACTGCATCCTGGGCAATAATGCTTCGTTGCCCGACGCTCGCCGACGTTGTGCTAGCGGTTAGAGCAAACCTTACACTGACGTTGGCGGGGCTTGTGTTTTCCGTTGATTATCGCTCTCTTGCGGCACGTGGTCAGATAGTAGTGCACACGGGATGAATGCTTCTTCATCAGGCTGGGGCTCTCGCTAACACACGTAATTCAACATGTTGTATGTTAACATGTTGTAGATAATAATGTTGTATGTCATCATGCTATAGGCATCTTAACTGTTTTAATCTTCCTTCTTCATTTCCAACATCTCCACTTGCAACTGCATAAGAAACTCGGCGTGCGTGTTTGCCTTCACCCCTGGCTTCTTTTGAATCTCACGATAGGCTACATAAGCATTTACGATAGCGATGCCCACAATGCCCAGGGAAATAGCCTTGTAATACTTCTTGCACTTCGTTTGTTGCTGAGGGAGTACCGCTGAGGACGTAATTGATCGTGAACGTCTACCCCGCCCATCCAACGATGATAATCGCGCATCATGGATGGGCAGGGTATTTCTTCGCGGACACCTCCAGTTTTCATCGGTCTACCCGTATTCACCAACATAATAGATATACATAGTACTTATGGCAAGTCTCCATCGATCGGCTCGCCCCCGTGGCCAACAACTGCACCGGTCTTCTGTCCCACGCAAACTAAACTTGTCATGAGCGGGCAGTTCTTGGCCACTGCCATGCGGTATGAACCGTGAGGAATACGTTTTGGTCGATTGCGATTCTTTTCACCCATTGTGTTACTGAATCTTTGTCGATCGCCTTGAATCGTTCCCACACCGTAGACTTGACGCGATAAAAGTTGATACGCCAGCTACACTGACGTATAGTATCTGTCCGTTACGATTAAAGTAGTAGACTCCGTTCGACTGAGGGGGTAGTACTGCTTCCAAGTTCCTCATAACCGCTGAGGGGCCAGTGCTGTGATCCACCGACGGCACCGATTCTGGAACGTAGCCCAGCTCATGAGTGTGCTGCGCCTTACCGTAGTAAACTTCCAGTCTAAAGTCATACAACATCATTCATTTTGTTAAAAACAACAATATAAATACAACTTGTTTACTTAGGCTAAAAAAAAACGCGATCCCCTCGACGGGGCTCACAGTTTCACGGACTTAGCACAACACGTCACAAATAGTTTCGTACCCCATTTGTGCGGCATGCTAGCAACGTACTGCCGTGTCGGGTTGTGGCGGTTGTGAAGGGGGATCATGGCTTCGCCCAGCGCGATGACAGGTGGGGTAGTGTAACCAGCGTTGAATGTAGTTTGCCGAACGTCTATCACTGAGCGCACTTTCCAAGCTCTGTCGGTGCCTGCCCCCCATCTGCATTGTCAGTGAAATGTAGGTTTGACAGAGCGTACAGAACCGATTTCGGTTCACGTATTTGCCAAACGTGTCGCCAAGAATTGCACCAACCCCTGCAGACGCCCAATGATCGTAGAAGTGGGTTGATCATCGTCGCAATTGGCAGACCCAAAACATTTACAATTTCGTGTGGTTGGATGACTTCGTGTCTTGATTCTTGCTCCATAAACTCTTCCTTAGTTTTCTTCCCAGGAACCCTCTGCTTCTCATACATTCGGTCAACACGTTCCCCGAGATGTTGCTGTAGACTGCTTCGCAATTTCAGTCCAAAGAGCTTCATTGAAACAGATCTAGAGGCGAGTCTGCACATTGTGTCACCTCGTCAGATGGACTAAAAGGTCCAGGGTAGCGATGGTCTGGTGGAAATGTGCTTGGGTCTGTCGCAGCACATGTTCACAAATTCTGAGTTATTATTAAACCAAAACCACCTAATACAGCTTGGCTACCGAAATCCCAACCAATCTTTTTCATTTTGCCAGTGCTCCTTTGTCCTTCGCGATGTTGATCATCTCCGTGCTATCCAGAATGGACCAACCAATCTCGGTGTCTTCGTCTTACAGGCTATCGGTCTTGAGGACTACAATAGGGGGTCTATTGTGTAGGAAATCGTCATCTTCTGGGATATCAGAGGGTACGTCAGAGTCTTCAGACGATTTGATGATGTCTTCAAGTAGCATCTCTTCCTCGTCTTCATTGCAATCCGATTTCAATACCTCACCACTTCCAGTGTCGTTTGTACTCAGACTCGCAGGGTTCTCGACTGCTCCACATGCAAAGCGCTAAACGTACACAAGATATCAACATGCTGAATAAAATGTCGGCCAATTCATGTTGTACATGCCTTGGCGTCGCTCTTGTTTGAGTTGCAGGGTTATCAGCCGTTTCTATACTCAAAGCACTAAGCGTATACAACATATCAACATGTTGTACAGAATGTCAGTCAGTTCACGTTGTACATAAGAGCATGAAACCATGGTGTACCAATCTTTCAGTGGTACTATCATTACCAGAATGTTGCTGCTCAAGAGGGCACGTGCGCCGCTTCTTCGCGTTGCAGCGGTGCCCAGCTCCCGTTTCTTGCTTTCTGCTTCCGTTAGTCGTTTGCGAGCCGCCTCCTTTGCTTCCTTCCCCTTCTTCTGTGCTGCACAAGCTTGGTCTTGGCGTGAATTAGCTGTCGCACTTTGCTTTGCAGCTACTGCTACCAGTCTGGTCTCCTTCGCTAATATCGAAGCAGACTTCTTGCGCGGCTTCTTCTCCTTCGACGTTGCAACATGCTTCACCACCTTCCTCTGCCTTGGGACCTTCTTTGACTTCGACTTCGACTTTCCCACTGTCACTGTCTCCAACTCGTCCTACACCGCTTCGCCTTCGTCCGCGTCGCTTTCGCCTTCATCCGACTCCCAGGATTCATCATCAGCTTCGTCGTCGACCTTTGCGGTCACTTTCAACTGTGCCTTACCCGACCCAGCCGATATCTTCGCCGCGACGGCTCGGCGCTGCTGTGAGACTGTCTGTTGCGACGGAGGTAATATGCGTCTTTACCGAGGCCCGGGCGTGTAATAGCTCCAACACGGAGCCGATCTACAGTAGCTACGGTATTTAGTCTTATTCATACTAATTTATGTGAGGTGCTGCAAACTCTGCTCAACTAAATTAGTATGAGTGTGGTTAATTATGCACTCTGACTATTTATGGTGTGGTAGAATTAGTCACACTTAGACAAATTAATGTCTCACCCTAATTAGTCACACTAGTTTACGACTGTTGAGCAGCTGGTCTGGATATTTTTTTGTTTTTGTGTGTGTGTTTGTTTTCCATATCAAACAGAACCGCTTGTCCAGCAAATGGATCTGGGAACTTCTTGATGATTACTTGAAGGTGGCTGAATAGCTGTTCAGTTCTCCATACACCATCAACATCCAGCGAGATCCGTATCGAATCATGGCTTTCCGAGCGTAGTTCACATTATTCTTGTCCCTTTGAGAGTTGACTTGGCGTACTGCTTTAGCAGCCAGGGACAGAAAAAATGCTTTCCTGGGTTCTTCAGTTTTCCTGACCAGGTTCCATCGGACCTCTTTTTGTTTTGCCATGCCTCCTCCTCATTCAACTCGATCTTTTCTCATTCCACATTCGACGCCACTCGTCCTTTATTTTTGCGATAACGAATGAGCCCACCGGCTGACAGAGATCCATTGCGTTTGCTGGAAAGATGGCTAAAGAAGCGTTTAACTTCTGAAGCTCTTCAGTACACTCGTCTTCCTCGAGGTGACCTGAGAAGTTATCTAGGAATATAGTCATCTTGCGACCTAAACGATCCGGCTTTTGAGCTCGAGGCTCTTTCAGATACTCGCGAATAAGACGTTTGTCCATCCAGCCCTTCGGCCCCGTACGATAACACACTCCTTCCACGTCATCCTTAACTCCACGAATTGGACAACTACGGTCTGCGTTCGTAAAAATCATCATCGGGGGCAATATACATGCACTTGGACCACCGCTGATTCGCACGGCCATTGTCATTCCATCCCCTCTGGATACAACATCCGCATATTTGACCTGGTTTTCGCCTCCAAAGCCGAGAGTCTTGCCGTTGTCAAAATCTACAACGAAATGAGTTTCATCGATGTTTTCAATCGCATTCTCGTCATACAAACCGCTCTCAAACCCACGCTTCAACTTGCCAAGGTGATAGACCACTTGCTTCTCAATATCTTCAACCTTCTGAGTGCTCACCAGTAGTTTACCTGTTGCCACACGAAGTACTATGTTGTTGTTCTCCATAAAGGTTTGCACCCAGCGTGAAGTGAGTTTTGTTGACAGCTCAGCCCCGTCCTCATCAGCCTTGGGAGCTTGAGGATCCTGGAGGATACGCTTAGCTACTTGACGTAGCAACGATGCATCGAACTTCAATTTACGTAATCGATCAATTTACGTAATCGATCAAACTCGCTAAGCAACAAAGGGTAGATCCTGAGCATCCACTTGCTCCGAGGACGACCTCGGCCGGACAAAGCCTTAGAGTACACTCGCTTTCTTCCATCTGATCGTAAACTCGACAGTGATACAGAACCCCGGAGTGGCGCTTGAAGTCGCTCTCGATTCTTCCACCAGGTCATCGCTTTGCTAAGGTTAGCATTGCGAGTAGACGAGTTAAAAATATCAGAAAATTGATCTACAGCTCGCTCGAACATGTTCTTCGCTTCCTTTGCTTTTTCATATTCTTCCATCCAGGAGATGACACGACGGCGATGCTGGATGGTGGTAACCTGTTGTGACGCTCGAGATGATGTTGACGTCGGCAACTCAGTCACGACCACATTGGAATAGAGATTATGTCGTCTTCAGAGCTCGTCATCGTTGGCAGCATCCTTCGAAGAGATCGAATCTTTAGCTCCCTGTAGCGCGAAAGCTTTTATGATAGGAGGAGCTGATATAGGTTGAGGTTTGCCTGAATCACAGTCTGGACAGAGAACATGCTGTCCAAAGCCCTCTTGTCCGACAGGCTTCCCACAAAAGGGGTGCATATGAACAGAGCAGATTGGGCAGACGTGAATAGGACCAACGAGATCACCACAGCCACCACATGGGGCAAGTTGCGCTGAGTTGGAACTCACTAAAAGACAGTTCTTAGAGGGAGAAGGTGCGTTGGTGTGTTGGAAGAATTTCTGGAATGAGAATAGACCACATTAGCCTCCAAGAGACGCAGTCACATAAAAATAACATATCGAATTATAAAATATCAAATACTCTTCAAATACGCTTAAGAAAGCTATTATTCTATTAAAAAGTATAATTCATATCATTAAAAAACATAACCCGCTGCTTCGTAGTATGCCGCGTTGAGGGTAAGTGGGAAACCCATTTTATTAAATGACCTGTTATTGGGGGGCTTCCAAATACCTCCTATGATCTGCACCAAGCACAAACATAGGAGTGGTTTAGTCCACCGTATGGTACAAATATAGTTCACGCATAGTCCATCTATGGCTACCAAAAATCGAACATGTTTGACTGGATGCCAGTCAAGAAATATTCAGTCTCGCATAAGTATGAAAGTTTCCAGCCTCGTATTTCTCCTACAATCCAAGCAACAACTTCAAAAGCGGCAACGACGTACAAGGTTGAAACGCTTGGCATCTCTACTCCGACTGCGTATGCTTACCGAGAGCGAAACTACGTTACGAGTAGGTCGTTGCCACTGAACGCGTACTGTGCATGGGCCGTCATGTACAAAGCTCGGTGTGAAAAGACATTTATCAATACTGTTTCGATTCCCCCGGATGCTTATAATGCTCTCCTGGCTGTGTTTAGTAGACACTACCTCGTGAAATCAGGACCTTCACGCCGAGGAAGACCCTCTCGATTCGTGTCGAAGAATCATGTTCTGGCGTGCCTACTTCATCTCTACACTGCTGCCGTTGAGAGAAAAACTCTTTGTGAGTTGTTCGGCGTTCCGCCATCAACAATGAGCAGAACTATGACGAAGGCGGAGCTGGCGTTAGGCAGAGCGCTTGCTGAAATACCTGAGGCAGCGGTAAAATGGCCATCAAAAGCTTTGCAAGCAATTTGGGCTGACCAAGTTACACAGAAAGAAGGACTTATAAAAGGTTGTTTTTGTGTTGCGGACGGAAAGAATTACGCTGTCCAGGCTCCTACCAACGGCGATGTTCAAAACGCGTATTACAACGGTACGGGTTTTGAGAGATGACATCCTATAACCTTTTTTAAATTAATACTAACACGCTGCATCGTGCATCAACAGGATGGTTACATAGCGTCAAAGTCACCGGTGTTTTGTGCTACGGCTTTGACGGCACCTTGATATGGGGTAAACACAATTTTCCAGGATCTTGGAATGATGGCGAGATGAGCCGTCAATTGCAGCACCGGTTGGCCGACAGAGAAAAAACAATGGAGATAGGTTGCTGCGCAACGGACTCTGCCTTTCCTGTCAGTGATTCATGCAGGAAAAAAATCGTGACTCCTATAAAAGATGGAGACCTGGAGCGAGCAAGCCCAGAGTGTCGCGCGGGCCTACTTGCAATGAGCTCGGCCATCACGTCTATTAGACAAGCAGCCGAGTGGGGAATGGGATGTGCCCCTAAGTGTTATCGTCGACTACAACTCCCCCTTCCATTTAACCCTGAAAACCGAGCAAGGCACCTGTGGAATATCTATCACTTATACAATTTACGTGTTCGCACTACAGGAATAAGTCAGATTAGAACTGGCTTCTCTTAGGCGTTAAAACGAAAATCAAACTTGAATTAAAAAGATAAAGAAAAAAGATAATGTACATGTACAAACAATGCTTCGCTAACATCACTTGTCTGACGTCTCGACTACTCGACATCGCCTTTGCTCTCGGACTCCTTCTCATTTGATCTGTTCAAAGCGGAGTCGCTTCCACTAATAATGCGTGTCAAAAGCATCATCATCATCTGCTGATTCGACGACTCTCGCTCGTCGCGTTCGCGTCGATACTGAGCTTCTCGGGCTTCCCGTCGCTCCTCCATGGCCATCAACATTGCCAGGAAGTTGTTTGATTGAATCGACAAATTTTGATCCGATTGCAGGTCTTTGTTGATGTTGATAATCATGGCGTCCAGCTTGACTCGACGGCGAGCAGTCTGGCTAAGGGAGACGGCCATGTTCGTACGGTCCGAGCGCTTCCCAAGCGTTCTAGACAGTTCTGCCAGTTCTGATGGCTCCATGCCAGCTCGCCCTGTTGCTTGCAGCCTCGTGGCTGGTGGTGTCGGTGGTTCCAACGCTATCGGGAGCTAATCGTCGTTAAAGTCTAGCGGTGTAGGCGAATACAGCGCAGGTGTGGGCGACTGCAGCCCCGGAGAACCTGTAGCACTGGGTTTGGATGGTGTTGAGTAGATCGGCGATGGCCTTTTAGAAGCTAAAGGAGGTGAAGGGCCTTTCTCCTCCTGCTCGTCGGCTGATCCATCTTCGTGCAGGTCTACTATGGCGATGGCTGCTTCAATATTATACTGAAGACGTTTAGCGCGCTGCACTTCTTCAGGACATACTCCATCGCCTAAATATACAAACAATTAGTTAGGTAAAGGAATATGTGAACAAGAAAGGAGTATTTCGTACCTGACGGCTTGGGAACTCTAACCAGCTTTTGAAATTTCCGCTTCAGACTATCTCCTTCTCTTTCAGTCCACCCAGAAGGAATGTGTGTGTTAAACTGAGAAGCAACATTCTGCCACTGCTCAGCACCAAATGGAAGAAGTTCTTCTACCACGTCTAGAAGTCCTGCATTTAATAGAATAGTCAGCTTGTACTGGATATAACCACGCTGAAAGAGATGGTTTCTTACTCATGAGCTCCGACTTGGTGTAGGTTTTACCCTTGGTCTTTCCCTTTGGAGTCATTTGTTCCTTGCTCCTCCCGCTGTCTTTGCCGAAAAACGCGAGTAAACAGAGCTGCTGGTAGCTCGACGCGACAAGTTTAACTCCTCAGAACTGGAGGTCCACCCCTTTAAATTTGATACCTTGGTCGGAACCAAGTGCTGTGGTTGGTGAGACGTCTTTTGTGTCTGACCACGTTTGGTCCAAGTTTAGTACATGCATAGTCCACCGTATGGGCGAGGTTTGGTGATTTGCCTTAGAAGAATTTTGGAAGCCCCCCATTGTATCACCAGTAAAACGCGAGCACCGTCCGTGGCTGCGGAGGGACTCGAACTCACGCCAGGAGTGTAAACCGGGCCAGTCTTTTCCACTGCGCCAATTCGAATGCCCAGAATAAGGTGATACTAATTATGAACTTAGACAAACTTTGAACACGACATTTTCGTGCTCACGATAATTAATCTCACCTTCGAACGGTGTGACTAATTACGAACTGTGACTATTTATTCACACAGACTAATTACCGTAGACACTGTACTGCTAGCGGTCGTGCCGATTCAAAATCTGCGTCTGTCAGCCTTTCTACTAGGGAGGAGGATCGATGCTCTTGCAAGAAACGGATGCGGTCGCCTATGTGCACTCGCGCCAAGCGCTCCGCGAACACTAAGGTTCTTGGTGCCCCATTTGTTCTCTTTTCGGTGAAAGTATTTTAACTGGTGTGAGTTCAACACGGCCACCATCCACACAATTTGACCAGATCCAGCTCTGGGATCATTGGGATCTGTTCTGAACTATTTAGTGGCACCTATCACCTAAACCTATGCATCGAACGTTTTTTGGCGGATGTGCATATATATATATTTTATACATTGGTTGTTTTTAAAGTCAATCCCTATTCAAACATGCTGTACCTACAACATGAATGCATGTTGTTTTAAACAACCTTGGTCTTTGGGGGGTTAAACGCTAAAGTCATTCGCCATTCAGTCATCGAACTGTACGACGCAACGAAGCGACAGGTACAGCAATGCTCACCGAAAACAGAATTGGTTCAGCGAAGTGTTTCACGATTGTGGCTGACTTTTGGACGGCGTAGGCGATGAACGCGAAGTTCCTTGGACTGCGTCTCTACATGGTGGACGTGAATTTTAAGTTATAGTCGGTGCTACTGGGGACTCGTTATTTCGCCTCACACTATAGGGGAACCAGATGGTGGAATACGCGGTCCCTTGTACCGGTGGCTTGGAGACGTCTTAGCAGACTTCGGCTTACGTCGCCGTGATCTTTTCGGGTCTACCAGCGATGGAGGGCCCGACGTCAAGTGGATGATGGCGAACAACCTGAAAGTGAAGATTATCTCCATATTTATTTTTATTATATAATTTTATACAAAAAATAAAAAATTAAACAACGTTATTTATTTAAAAATTTTGAAAAAAAGATCAACATTAAAAATTATTTCAAAAAATTTAAATATTGAAAAATATTTACGATGGAAATTACAAAAAAATGTTTTTTCCCATCAAAAATCATCATTTACTAGAATTAAAAATTTATGTGTTTTAACAGGTCGTTCTAAAAGTATATATCGTTTATTTAAAATTTCTAGAATCCAATTACGTAAATTAGTGCAACTGTTATTACTAACTTATTTTCAGCACTGGGAGTGGTGCATACCGCACTTTACGCACGCGGCCACCAAGACAGCATTCAGCCTCGTCGCCGACAATAGCACTTCCAAAAACCCAGCTATGACTGACATGTTGTCAAGACTGTGTACCAGACCCAGCACCTTTAAGTAATGGGCACGCTGTTCAGCGAGTTATTCAGCGTCGTGGCGAACGTATCAACACCAATCAGCTGCTCAACTTCCGCATTCATCGCTTCCTTGGCCTTGCGCGCGTTGTTGCTTTGGGATCCGTTGGTGACATGGTACGAAGAGAGAGTAGCCAAGGCGCAACGAGAAAACTTGGTACCACCGGCGGCCTTCCCGCTATACAAGCCATATCATACATTATAAAGTACACTGGATCCAGCTGTTTAATTCAGCGTTATGTACTGGAGTAGTATTTTCTGCGTGCAAAGTAAGAGTCAACAGCAGCAATTCGAGATTGTGGATCTAACAATTGATCTCGCCGGCATGCTCAGGAACAATGCCAAAGAACACCTTCTCCAGGTCACGAACAACCTCATTGGGGGTAGTCGAACCTTGCAAAAAAGCGACTCATTTTGTCGCACTTATTGTTCTTATTTGGCGACCAATTTTTTTTACTCATATCGCATAAGTAAATAAACCACATCCCGAGTTGGTTTACTTGTTAAATAAGCTACTTATATTGTTAGAGGGAAAACAACACTTTTGTATCGCGAAGTCGTCACCCATGTAATCAAGTGATGGCTGTTGCTGTGGCATACATATTTTAAACTCAATGCCTAGTGATCATATTTTTGTACGGAATCTCGCTCTTCAAATCTTTGCTTCCTCTCTTCCATTAGTCTCATGGATGCATACTTCAGTGCAGTATAAACCTAGTTTTCTGAGTCTCCTCAACTCATATTATCGGCGAAAAACACCTGATATTTTTGTTTTACTTATATTTTTCGCTTACAGCGACGGACAGAATGCAAATGCCGCCAGCTAACTGCCAGTCAAATCCAAAATGAAAGGAAAAGACACAACAGAAGAATCCACCAATCAAAGCACAGTCCTATAATACCCCAACTCATTAATTCCTACCTCTCAGTCGGTAACATGGAGGAAGCCACACAACCAGACGAGGGGAAAAGAAGACGTGCGTGAGCACCTGGACAAGCTCTTCGACGTCAAGGACCAACTTGAGGATCTTGGTGCACCAGTGAATGACTTGCAGATCGAACGAGTTCATGATAAGCAGGAAGCTGCGGAGCCCTAACGAGTTGTTACGAGCTGGGAGCCGGGCGGAGGCAGGAGAACTGACAGCGTATCACCGCTGGTTGGTGGCAACTTTGGAGAAGCCCCACAAGCACGCGGAGCAGGTACCGGAGCGTGATCAGCAGCGGCAGGCTCGGTACTAGAGCGAAGTAAGAGAACGTTCCAGACGGGTGATTGCGTTTGGATGTACAAACCTCCGCGTGGGGTCAAAAATGTCCATCAAATGTTGGGACCGTTGAATATAATCGAAGATGCGGGCTACGACAATTATGTAGTGGAGCAAGAGGATACGGTGAACGTGGACGAGCAAATTTTAGCGCACATTTCCTTTCTGGTATCTTATCACTGTCCTGCAAATCTATTGACGGCGGTGGCCGCTGACATTAACGAAGAATTGGCGTACGAGGACGACGTGGAACTTGGATAATATGAAGCGTTAGGACCAGCGGTTGTGGTCGTAGCGGTGGTTCCTTTACTTGCAGCCGTTCCACGACGATATGCGAAGAGAAGACGCGAGGCAGTGGTGAGAGAGGGAGTCCACGGAGAGTCAAGTTGCGTCCTAGTGGAGCTTCGACGACAGCGACAATGGAACACAGCGGGACGGTACGTCGTCGAAGTCGAGCTGCAACCTGCAGTGTCACCGAGACAGTCACCTCAGGCAGGCACGACCGACGACAGCAGGCATCAGCAGACGATAGGCGGCATCATGAGTACGAGAAGTGCTGGGTGTCATTATTGCGTACGAGAGCTCTTTAATGCCGGTAGAGTCGTGGAAGACTCTAAGACTGAGGAAGGTGTGTAACGAGTGGGGGTCGAGTACGACTCCAGAACCAGCTGCGAGGAGCAGACGTACGGATGACACGGCAGACATGTTGAAGGAAGCCAAGTAGAAGGGCCCGCCGCATGAGGAGCTTGCATGAAGGCTGAAGGGCCAACATACAGGGTCGGAGGAGCGTGTGCAGAAGATAGGAGTCTAGGGTACCGACAGGCAAAAGTAACTAGACCCGCTACAATATGTATCGGGCATTTGTATCCAGACCGACGGCTACACATGCGACATTTACGTTCACTTACATTTGAAGCGTTCATGGGAACTGAAGTTGGATAGATGAACAAACCAAAACTGCATTGCCTACATATCCGGTAGTCGGTGTGTCTGTGTAAGCTTCCTTAGCGTTAATAACTCAGGACTTTGCACACCAATCAATCTACCACGATTTATTACATTTCAGACTTCATTACGCACAATGTATAGTGTTGAGTACCTTGACCATGCTACTCATGAGTTATGCGAACTAGACCCCATTTCACCCAACTACTTACCAAGCTATATGTATTCACAAGGTGCAATGAATGAGAACGATGGCTCCTGTCGGATGTGCCTAGATTCATTTGTGGACACAATGAATGATAACGATGGCTCATGTCGGATGTGCTCAGACTCGTTCGGGTGCACTCGGATGCGTGCAGATCCTAATATTACCCCCTACTCGGGTGATATAACGACTGCCTTTATCTGCTGGTAACTTTTTGTCAATGTGTGGTTGGCAGAATTCTAACTTCGCGCACAACCTCTGATCGGTAGAAATCCGTTGTTTTCTAACAAAAGTATCTCGCTGATGCGGCCCACGTATGTAGCCATTGGTGTGTTCCATATAATAAGGTCCGAGGTCCGGTTTTAACCTTTAACAGTTATCGCAACAGTTATACTTGTACCAGCAAAGAGCAGGATGGGTCCACCCCCGCCCAGAGAAAAGACATACAAAAAACGAAAAAGGGACGGCTACATGATACAACACCAATCTCGTCTTTAAGTACTACACGATCACAAAAGGGATACGTCGAGATCTTCACCTTCTCGATCTTGTCGTCAAGAACCTCCTTCATGAGCTTGCACAGACACTCAGTGGCGGACTTGGCCTCCTCGGACGACTTCTTCTCATCCTGCTACATCTTGAGGACGTCCTTGGCGGCACAGATGAGCTTCTTGCCCTCGTAGTTCACAGCAGCGAGAAAAACGAGAACATGCTGAAAGAATAAACCGCAAAAACGACTTGCGCGATGAAGAACTAGATGCCTTCCAAAATGCATTTTCTATCGCATAAAACAATTAACCATTTCGCGGTACAAGGGCACCAAACTGTCCCTTGTAAGGATTTCTCAGTAGTTGAGGGCGGATCAGCACCCTTCGGGGGCGCATTCTGTACCCTTTTGCGTTAGTTCAACAGTGTATGCCTCGACTTTAATTCAAAGCAACAACAGTATGTCCCGAAATTAATTCAGTATAGTTTGTTTATGTAATATACATGCAGTCATGTGCATCCAAAATTCTTTGCATAGGCTTTGTCACAAGAGATATGCACAACGAGCACAGTGATTTTGCTTATGGTTGCTTTCTGTGCTCTTTTATAATCAAATGTCATGTATTTGTATAGTATAGTTTAAGAAGGCTCGCGAAAGGGTTAAGAAGTCTTATTTATTGACCTATTATTTACGAGTAACGATATTTTTATGCTAGCATAAGTGTTTTACTTGGTTTTAGTATGCGGTCCCTTTTTCTGAAATTGTCAACTTACCTCTCACATATATCGACCTCTGCACAATTTATATTTAGAGACAAATTTAGACAAACATGATATGTCAAGTTTAGTGCAGTTTTGGAAGGAGTCCACTATTACTTCGACTGTTTGAACCTCTCCCAACTCAGTACAAACCAAGTTTTCTCAGAGCTGCTACCTACGAAAAAGATTACAAGTGCAATTTCTTATTTGTGGTCTTGTGATTGCCGAAAATTCGCCTTCTGGTGAAAATACACCATGGAAACGCTGCTACCGGTATAGTGTTCGACTTTGTGGTAACTGGCACAATCATAGCAGCGATGATAGAGTGATCGCTTTGGTTTTGGTCGAAGTACGCGCTAATGGCCCATGAAACTTTAAGTATTTCTCAACAATTGCATTTCGTAGTTCTTTATTTCCACTTTCACTCGTGATTCAACGTAAGCGTGCTCCACACTGGCCGATTCGTTAAAGTCCTTCATTCATATACTCTATAGTTTCGCCAAACGAAAGTTCATATTGTTCCTGTTGGGCCGCACCGGATGTCGCGGGGGTTGGAAAGGGTAGCATTCCCTTTGTATGAAATCCGTATAATACTCAAGATGATGCACCAAAGAATTACGCTTTCATTTTACGCAGATTCCACAAGCGGTACGGTCGCTTTGAAATGGAGAACCGCTTCTCAACATCCCCACCACACTTTCAACTTCGTTGCTTCTTGTACGTTTGTAAAGCAAATTTGTTGCTCGTTGGTCCGGCGGAAATCGCGGTTATAAACCTGTGCCACGATGCGAGATCAGCAAAGTTATATTACTGGAAACGAGTATTGGTGTCCAATTGATACGAACAAATAGGTGGCGATCGAAGTAAAAGATTGAACTCATTTGCTGAGTCTAGCATTCCGACGATGAATGCCAGCTCCATTGGTTGGCATAAGCCAATACCTCCAAAATGCCAGTCCCTTTTTGTTTTTCCTTTGATAGCGGCCCTTTCATGTGTTTAGGGAAACTGGCCAATTCAAACGAAAGCAATTTAGCCAGCCTAATAGCCCCGGTAATCTCAGTTGGCGTTAAACACTAGGGGTTTTCCGGTATCCGCACGGGACAATGGTTGAAGGAACTCACTCCAACAATCTTGACGACAGCCGTGCAATTGTTGCATGCATGGGGGTACTAAAACGTCGATAATGTTATAATACTGATCTTGAGCATCAGCTGATTCTCCCTCAAACAGCATGTTCTACGCAGCTCACTGGAAGCCCCGTGAGGCCAACGGCATCTGGGTGTCGCTAAAAGAATGCTCTTGAGATAGTAATGTTCCATAAATTCTGTTGAACATCGCAACATGAAGACAATTCCCTGTCCAAACAGCTTTTCGCTGTAGACAGGATTGCACCAAATGTAATCGCGCATCAGGGCGGCATGCCCAAATGCGATGTCATGAGCGATGAGCTTGATTCACCCTTTGTCTGGGTCTAGACGAAGCTGAGCAGCTGTCGCTGGTTCTGTTGGCTAGGGTTAGACTGAAGAATGTCAAATTAGTGAGTAGACACCCTTCGTCACTACTACCCATTGACGAAAGAATAGACTGGACATAGTGGGGAGTCCTTATTTCTAATATCGCAGTGAATAGCAGACCGATAGCAATACGGATAACAATTACGAGTGGAGATAGCCTAAGACATTAGCCCTAAGTACGGCCCACAACAATGCGAAGGACAGATAATTTTAATGATTAGCTGTTTCACTATCGTCACCTTAGTCACGGGATGTTGGACCAATTATTTGATTAGAAGGTGTATATTGTCTGCCATCCCTCACCACCACCCGACCTGATGTTGTAGTCCGGGCTCTCCGGAGTATCTGTTGATCATATGTTATGCCGGGTGCCCTTATACGTGCGGAATAATCTCTTGCCTGAATTTGCATTTAAGGGTACTACTTGGTCTAGTCACCAGACATTCCCCGCCGGCGAGTACCAAAGGCAGATGGGAAGTCTCTCATAGGCATGTATCCCTGAGAGATCTCGTCCCATTGTGAGATTGCTATTTCCGGTTTTCGAGCGAACGGTCGCTGACTCTCTGTGATGTGTGTGTGGATATACTGGCTTCTGGGAGAAAGGGGGGCTGGGACGCGGCTGATATGTACCGGCTCTGTGGTGTAATATTTCGCTTTGTGGATTCATCCTTCGCCTGTTTGTAAAGGGGCCCAACGGGTTGGAAGTGCTACCCAGGACTGTGCACAAGTCTGGGCATGCTAGCACTCAGTCCAACCACCGGACTTTCCCCGACGACGAGTGCCTAATTTCTGGTGGAAAGTCTCTCAGGTTGAATGTATCCCTGAGAGACCTCGTTCCGTTACACCCATGAGCGACGATTGACGGTTCAAGGATCCCAAGCAAGACCCACAAGACCCAAGAGGCCCGAAGTGCCCAAGTGTCCCGTGCTATACGTCGCCTACCCAAGACACCCCTGAGGACGTCATGTGTATTGAGCATTGAAGCTCTACACCCTGGGAATCATCGTCTCAAGTCTGAGGATCAAGCTTCTGAGTCTGAGAACCAGAAGTCTAAGAAATGCCACTCTGAAGACCAATGCCAGAGTGATGACCGACAAAGATCCCAGACCTCTCACACGATGATTACCCCAAGTCCCAAGCATCCCTAATAAGCCCAAGTATGTTCCAGTTGACGCTCAAGACTTCATGTGTATCGAGCAGAGCTCTACACCCCTGGGAATTAAGCTACATGTCTGAAGATCAAGCCTCCAAGTCTGAGAAGCATGATGATCACTGCTCTGAAGATGAATGCCAGAGCCAGAAGATCGCATACCCAGTGAAGTCGATGCCTCACCATACTGAGTCCAAGTCAAGCCGGAGAATCCAGTCCGTCATCGAGTGACACGCAACTTGAAGACTCCATAATGACGTCTCTACGTGCTCACTCATCAAGATCTGCCGCACTGACTCCAATACTGAGGCCAAGTGAAGATTCCCTGAAACATAGTGAAACCAAAACAACCTGAGATACGAAGACTGACTGCAATGTACCCAGAAAGAAGACCAAGAAGAAGATCGAAGTGTGTGTATGAAGAAGATATGACAGAAGACAAATGTTAAATAGAGTTCAATTTGCCTCGTGAAGCACAAGCTACCGAGTTCCATCTGCTGTACATACAGCCGTAACAAGGTTTGGTGTTACGTGATCTCTCGCCTTCTTCCAACCCCTTTAGGCGGAGATCAGCGTAACGTAGAGACCTGAAGTGACCCGCCTATTCCATTTCCTAGTTGGGTCGTTTGTCTTGTCTCTAACGGTAGCCCATTTCATATTGCTCGTTTGGACAGGTTCTGGGAGCTAGACAGTCGCTCTCAGGACGCTTGATTGACTGTTGTATATAACCGATTGTATTGGTTTATTTCCCTCTATATATTAGAGGGTGGTGTGCGAAAGGAACGGGTTTTCAGACAGACCAGGGGTCTGAAACACATACCCAGTTGACCTGGAAGTACTAGCCCACCGTCCAAGGGCCAGGAAAGAATAAGTGACGGTTGTGTATATTGTATATTTGTATTGAACTCTGTTAATTGTTGGTTATCTTCTAAGTCTAAGCCTCCAGGTGCTGAATTTGCGATATTCAAGTACCTGGTTATTGGACTTCTTTATTGTTTTCTTTGACTACACACTCTGGGAATCACTTGTGGTTCTCAGGGCTTCCGACTCCAGAAGGACCCCGCAAAGGCCTCGAACGTCTTCGCCGCTGGCCTCGCACGGAGCTCCCCCAATCTTCGCCCCATAACACTTGACCCGGGAGGTGTCATATTCCTCAGACAACGAACCGACGAGGATACACAAGGTATCACACGCCACAACCGGCGACTACTGAGAGCCCTCAGTACTGTCGCCCGTTGGTTCACTGTACGCCCCCCTTGCACCGCGGCAAAAGTTTCACCGACTTCGCGACACCATTATAGTGCAAGTATTGACAACAGATTAGTGAACCCGAACACATTTTACATTGTGGCCCAGAGGAAAATATATCTGAGAGCCTTCATGTGGGTCACCGATGGAGCTGTTGTCTGAAATTCACCACAAAGTCCGAGTGTGAGATACATAACCAGGGAGACTGTTGGAACCCGCATCCAAAGTGATGGACTGAGGAGTCGTAACACAAAGATTTTATGTCAAACGACGCAGAGCAGGAGGCTGCAGGTCAACATCTCTAAACAACAAGTTGCATATTTCGTTTGACGCCCGTCTTGAGTATGTTTTCCAGGTTATGATACAAAGCTTCAAAACTCTGAAAGTACGAGTGGGTTCACTCAATATATCATCTTCTTCGTCAGACTCAGAAGACAGTAAGCGCAGTAGTAAGCGCAATGGATTCAAGATCGAGTAACCTTGTCCGTTGGGATGGTGACGATAGGCCTAAGTGATGAAGATTAGAGAGAAGACAAAAAGAAGCAAGTCGATGTGGAAATTCTGATCCTGGGCTCGCTTACGAAGCGGCTTGCCAAGTAAGTGACCAGCCATTTACGCTCTGGAGACGCGTACTGGGATATGATGCAATTCGTGCTACAAGCAGCCGGCAAACAACTCCGTCCTGCTGAGATTGTATGTGATTTTGAGTCTGCATAAATGGACACGGTTCAGACGCAGGTTCGTGGTGCCATTGTATTGAGCTGCCTGTTTCACATGAAACAGGTCTCTCCGCCCAGCGATGAAGCGGTACAGAGGCGGAATGTTTAGTGGTCATGAGCACAGGCGCCGTGCACATGGAAAAGCGCGGTATCACGTGGACCAAGCGTGAAATTAGGACTGCTGTAGTATATACGACATTGATACTTCATGAAAAGTAGCAGGAATTCGACGGATACTTTGTTGAAGGCAAGAAAGTGCACACTTTTGACAACGAGCTTATTGCCCGAACAAACAACCCCAAGAGTGCTTTAATCGCGCTCTTAACACATGGCTCCGCACCCCCTACACACAACCATCATCACTACGATCAAGCAAATCGAGATCTCTTCTCTATTTCCCGTCCTTACCACCACGTTCGTCTCGGCTACGGTCCCGGACCTTGTTACGAGCAATTGAAATACGTCGACCTTATCGAAGTTGAGTTTGTTCCCTCCAGTTTGGGTCAGACTCATCTCGCTAAAGTATCGCTCGCAGGTTACTGTACTCACGATGACAGAAAACATCACCATCACCAATCGAGGGAGTTGTTTTTCGTAAAACGAATCGCCGACATGAAACCAAAACTGAATTAAGCCATCCGAGGGTGAAGCATTCGCAGACCTCTGCATCGCAAAACGCCACGACGGCCAAACCTATCAGGCTATCGCCGATGAGCTCAAGCTCCGAGTCTATTGCGTCAAAACCATTGTTTCCAACGCAAAAAAAGAACGGTCACACTACGTTCTGGGCGCCCTCGGAAGACGACAGCCCGCCACGACCGCCAGATCGTGAGAGAAGCGAAGATAAACGACGCCTAAGCGCTGAAAAGCTGGTCAGTATGGTCGAAAAGGACCACGGCATCGCTGTGTCAATACAAACAGTGCGAAACCGCATTAAGCATGAAGGCTTTAATGGTCGTGCGGCTAAAAAAAACCGTTTTTGAGCAAGAAAAACATGAAAGCGCAATATGCGTATGCACTACAGATGTTGAAGTTGAAGGACGATGACCGGAAGAAGGTTGTGTTCAGTGATGAGTCGTCTGTCTGGTTCACTGGGGCTGCAAGGAGGATTTTCGTTTGGCGTAAGCCTGGGGAGGAGTTCAAGAACGAATGTCTGGCACCTACGTTTAAGTGGGAGAGAGACCTTGATGGTTTGGAGATGTATCACTTACGAGGGTGTGGGTGCACTTCACAGCTGTGACTCAAATATTACTGGTGCTGACTACAAGAGCATTTTGGAGCAAAATCAGCAAGCGACGGTCTTTGTGCTTGGTATTGGCAACGACTACGAGGTCGTACAGGATGGCGCTCCTGGCCGTCGTGCTCGTCTAGTGAAAGACTACCTGAAAGAAAAAGAGGTGGAGCTTCTACCCCACCCTCACGGATAGGTAGTAGAACCAAAAATATGGTTCTGGAGTACTACTACTACTACTACTACTACTACTTACATAGTAGTCATATGAATACCGAATGTTTGGTATTCACTATTGGTATTAGTATTACTCTCAAATCCCAGTACTATAGTACTCTCAAAGAACTATTTCCACCAGAACCCTGAACCAGCAATGCGACCCCTCATTTGACAATTTTTGACTGAGTGGCTCTCGTTCTGCAGTGCGAGACGCTTGCCATTTGCAATCAAACAGGAAGACCGCCAGTTCATCGAGTAACATCTCAGGAGACAACTATGGCGTGCTTTGTAGAGGGATGTCAGGAAGACGAGGGCCTTAAGAAGGACCCGTGTACTGTGTCATGGCTATTGAGGCTCCTGGTGCCAAGGATGCTAACGAAGCGAGTCATCGTCGAGTGCCGAGGACGAGAGACCAGTTGTCGGACGCTGGTAAGACATGTCTCCGAAGAACTCTCTTGCAGCTGCAGGCTCGGTTTCCCAAGGTAACCACGGAGTCGATGGCATGTGTTCTGCTGGATCCTAGGACAAAGCCCAGTGCGAAGAAGGTTGTCGCCGTCGGTAATATCCCACGCAAGGAGGAAAAAGCTATCTACAAGAATGGTGTTGACTTTCTTCGTGTCGAACACAGAAAAGTGTTTGCTCAGATGACCAAACAGGGAAAGATCTCTCCTTCTCAGCCGTCGCTGTCCCAAAGTAGTCTATTGAGCCAAGACTCGTCACCTTTTTCATCGCCCTCATCAACGGGCTGGGATGACGCAGATGAACTCTTAGTAGGACCACCTATTCGGGCTACAAAGACAAGAGACGAGCTAAAGGAGACCGAGATCTATGCCAGAGCCGACGCTGTACTGCGAGAGTGGCTTGATTTAGAGCCAGAGTGGGCTCGAGGTCGCCCAACGCCAGAGCCCCAAGATCAAGATTGAGGACTTGTCGAAGGAGATGTCGATTGACGCACAGAGCGGGGTGCACTACGCTCTGTTGGGCCTCTACAAACATATAGATGTGCTAGAGTGGTTTCGAGATGAAGGTGAAGCTCAGTTTCCCTCTATTGCACTACTGGCGCGTATCCATCTTGGCAAAATATCGTCTTCGGCGTTTCAAGAGAGGGTCTTTTCAACTGGAGGGATAGTTATGAGACCTCTGAGGACAAGGACGGATAGCAGGCGAGCGGAGAGGCAGCTGCTACTGCGGCACAACAGGGATGAAATCATGAAGATGAAGCTGGACGCTCGCAAGTCGAAAGTCAGAAATAGTAGTAGTCAAAATAGTATACTAGTATGACTACTACTAACACTTTGTAGAAGCGCTACTATTTCTAATATGTATCCTTTCGTGGAGACCCAATAGTCCCGGTAATACTACTACCGTTTTTTTTACGCTACTACTAATACCTGCCCACCCTGCCCAGAGCCCAGATCTCGAGAATCTCTGGGCGCTTGTCAAGCAAGAGCTATCCAAACGTCCAGCGTTAAGTGCGGGTAACCTGAAAGAGAAAATTCAGGAGAATTGGTACGATATCGAGCCAAAAACCGTTCAAGATCTCTACCACTCCATGCCGAAGTGCCTACTTCAAGTTGTAGACAACCGAGGGGGTCACACGAAGTACAAAAGGTGCGTGGAAGCTTCAGATATTGTTCGTATGGCTACTACTACAACATGTAATGCAAAGATGTCAACAGCAGCTCTTAAAAGTTGCTTATACAAAAATGGACGTTCCCCGTTTTTTTGGCCATAATTTTACTTCTTTTTTGTTTGAGTGGGCTTAACTTCTACCACCTTCTGTCAATCTGGCCAAATGATAGTCTGTTGGAAAGCCTTCACGTCAGGCACTCATATCATGCATAGTAACCAATCTAGTTACCGTCAAGGACCAAATGTCGTGGGCCAACGTGCTCGAGGAGACGTTGGACGTAGACTTTCTGTACCCACTGTAGAAATATCACTCGATTGTTTGTGACGTGCCGCGAAGCCGGTGAAGCTTTTACCGCGGTGCAGGGGAGCGTATAGTGGACCAATGGGCAACAATACTGATGGCTCTCAGTAGTCGCGGGTTGTGGTGTGTGATACCTTGCATATCCTCGTTTGTCCGTTGTCTGAGGAATATGATACCTCCCGGATCAAGTGTTTTGGGGTGAAGATTAGTGGAGCACCGTGCGAGGCCAGCGGCGAAGACGTTTGAAGCATTTGCGGAGTCCTTCTGGAGTAGGAAGCCCTGAGAACCACAGGCGATCCTCAGAGTAGGTAATCAGAGAAACAGTGAAGAAGTCCGATAACCAGGCACGTGAGTATCACAAATTCATCACCTGGAGGCTTAGACTTAGAAGATATTGAACCAATTAAAAGAGTTCAATACAAATATACAATATACACAACCGTCACTTATTCTTTCGTGGCCCTTGGACGGTGGGCTAGTACTTCCAGGTCAACCGGGTATGTTTTTCAGACTCTTGGTCTGTCTGAAAATCCATTCCTTTCGCGCACCACCCTTTTATATATAGAGGGAAAATAAACCAATACAATCGGTTATATACAACAGTCAATCAAGCGTCCTGACAGCGACTGTCTAGCTCCCAGACCTGTCCAATCGAGCAATATGAAATGGGCTACCGTTAGAGACAAGACAAACGACCCAACTAGAAAATGGAATAGGCGGGTCACTTCAGGTCTCTACGTTACGCTGATCTCCGCCTAAAGGGGTTAGAAGAAGGCGAGAGATCGCGTAACACCAAACCTTGTTACGGCTGTATACACAACAAATGGAACTCGATAGCTTGAGCGTCACGAGGCATATTGAACTCTGCTTAACATTTATCTTCTGTCATGCCTTCTTCATATACATACTTTGGTCTTCTTCTTAGTCTTCTTTCTGGGTTCCTTGCAGTCAGTCTTCGTATCTCAGGTTATCTTGGTTTCATTATGCGTCAGGGAGTCTTCACTTGATCTCAGTAATGGAGTCAGTGCGACAGATCTTGATGAGTGAGCACGATGAGGCATCATTATGGAGTCTTCAAGTTGCGTGTCACTTGATGGCGGACTGGATTCTCCGGGTTGACTTGGACTCAGTATGGTGAGGCATCGGGGTACATGTCTGGTACCCGATCACTGGTTCTAGTATTCATCTTCAGAGTGGTGATCCTCAGGCTTAGCAATATAATCTTCAAACATGTGACTTGATTCCCAGGGTGTAGAGCTCTGCTTAATACACATGAAGTCTTGAACGTCAACTGGAACATACTTGGGCTTACTGAAGATGCTTGGGACTTGGGGTAATCATCGTGTGAGAGGTCCGGGATCTGTATTGGTCTTCACTCCGGCATTGATTTTCAGAGTGTATTTCTTAGACTTCTGGTTCTCAGACCCAGAAGCTTGATCCTCAGACTTGAGACGATGATTCCCAGGGTGTAGAGCTTCAATGCTCAATACAAACAACGTCCTCAGGGGTGTCTTGGGTAGGCGACAACACTTGGGCACTTCGGGCTTCTTGGGTCTTGTGAATCTTGGTTGGGATCCTTGAGCCGTCAATCGTCGCTCATGGGTGTAACGGGACGAGGCCCCTCAGAGATACATTCATTCTGAGGGCCTTTCCGCCAGAACTTAGGCACTCGTCGTCGTGGAAAGCCCGGTGGTTGGACAGAGTGCTAGTATGCCCAGACTTGTGCACAGTCTTGGGTAGCACTTCCAACCCGTTGGGCTCCTTTACAAACAGGCGAAGGATGAATCCACAAACCAAAATATTACACCACAGAATCTGTACATGTCATACGCACGCAACCGCGTCTCAGACCCCTTTCTCCCGGAGGCCAGTATATCCACACACACATCATAGAGAGCCAGCGACTGGTCACTCAAAAACCGGGAATAGCGATGTCATAGACGCACCTGTTTCTCCTTCTTCCAGTTCCGTAGCCCTTTTTGACTTGGTTCAGTAGCGATCCATCCCTTAGGACAAACTTCACATCACTTCATTTAAGCGCGAATGTAACCTTTATATAACTGTATGATTCGATTATGTGAGATTTATGTACTTCATAAATCAAAAGAACTTTTTTGTCAGCTGGTTCTAAAGCACCGCTCGACGCCGGACTGAAAGTTGCAGTGGTGGTTTTCTTCTTCTTGGTTTGGCACTTAGTCTGTGACTCGTTAATCTAATTCAACAGGTCATGAGTAAGAATCCTTTCAGACACGGTAGCAGTCTTGCGCTACTTTCGCTTTGTCATCGGTGGTAGAAGGAAACGTTCTGCTGGGCAATTTGTTTGGCACTCAGCCACTTAGCACGAAGCATACCAGCAGGAAGCTAAGTTTGCTATAATGGGATCGAGTGATAGCCGGAAAAATGCCGCAGCAACGAAAACCCGACGTGATATTCTTGCTAAAATTGCAAGCCTCCAATCTCAGCGTAGCTAGCTGCACTGCTTTCCACTTGTTTATCTCTACGTCACCATCATTTCCGCACAGCGCTTGGAAAACAACCTTAGCTTCGCTTTAAATGAAGAAAACACGGCTACACCCATAGGCTGAAGGAGATGTGTAGCATTGGCAGGAAGGTACACTAGCCCGGTGTCCAGCTTGTCCAATTCTTTTGCGATAATGACAGCCTCATCCGTCCATAACGAGAAGAAGTGGTCGTTTAATGGAGTCCGGTACAGTAGTTGAAACGAAATCTAGCCACCTTTCAAACTGCCACGTGATCATGAAAGCCTTCTCCGTTGTAGTTACACCAGCACCTGGTATACCACAGTTGTCCAGCACCGAAATATCCACTCACAGGCCCGGAAATATAAATAACAGGGGCACAATGTGTTCACTGGCACTTACACACGCCACTATCAAGATGTGGTAATTGGGTCTGTGCGCCATACATTTTTTTATCCTTCGGCGGCGAGGACCAGGGTCGTCTCGTTCCTCGTCTCAAATGCTGTTGCATCCATGTTGAAAATGCGAGTAGCGTCCACCTTGCTCTCTTTAATGACGTTGGATAGAGACTCGAATAGCCTTGTAATATTATGTACTTCAGCCGCACGGCGTATTTGGGCAACAGATTGAGAGCGCAGCACACAGAGGTCTGGATTCCGCTCTAAAAATGCCGATACCAGCCATCCCCCACCACATATCGGCGACAAGGTGACTGACTTCACGGGCCTTCAGTAGCACGAGCTGGCGGCTGACAGGTTGACCAGCAAGGTGCCGCCCATGTATCCACTCTTTGATGGTCGTCTCGGCCTCTTGGGGGAGCAGGGGGTATCGGTTGTCATGGGGATAATCGCAGGTGACATAAGCCTCATCCAGTTTTGACCTAGGAAAACTGGTTCACCGTCGTTTGTTGGGATCTCTTTTAATTAGTTAGAGACCACGTGGTTTGAGACTGAGAACAAGTGACTCCATCGGCGTCGATCAACAGATAAACATTGCGGGCCTTACGAATCGAATTGGGTTCACGGCTGCATTTCAGTGGCCACTGGGAGTCGTAAGCAGCTCAGTGGCGGGCGAGACTTTAAATCTCAAAATTCCGGATATCAACGACGATCTGAACAGTTTCGATGGATTCCTGTGTAGCCTAGCCCTAGTGGTGGAGAATACGCAGGAGTGTGACTCGGTAAATCTTTGGTCATAGTCGCAGCACGCGCGATTGGTCAGAAACCTTCGTCTCGAATCGCTCCTGGGGTACCGATCAAGATGCGGCGTGATGACGACGGACCGTAATATTCTGCGATAGGTCCCTCCTTGTTCCACAGATCCACTCAGCATCACTTCCTAGGATAACGAGGAGTTAGCTTCCGTCTTTGGAACTGAGGGGGACGCCGCTATTGGGATTCCAGGAGAGGAAACGATCTGTTGCCCCACGCGCTCTACTACAGCAACAGGCGAATTGGTACTTTATGGCTTGAGGTTTTGAGGGGAAAGAAGCGCATGCACCATGCTGCTGCTTTCATGAGGGAGAAACGAGCTCTCGTTGATCCACTGTTGCTGTGTTCTCTTGTACATGCCACCTTCTTTCTGGCGTTGCGAAGGGCAGGATCAAGCGCAGCTTTAGGGCTGGGAGGTCCGCAGCTTCTAGCAACTTGGACTCCATGAGGCCTCGCTAAGGGAAATTTTGCGCAGAGAACTCGGTGCCTCCGGAGGATAAATCGACGTTGGTGGTAGCAGGTTGTTGTAGATGAATAAAGGAGCCACATACAGTAATAGAGCGGCACTGAGATGTAGGAAGGTGAAGAATTGAGTAGATGCAGGTGACTTGGATTGAACGCGTGCCAGACGCGTTTTGGCCCCCTCCGGGGCCTCGTCAGTGGCTTACCAATTTACAAGTGAGAACTAACCTAACTCGGGCTTCCCTAGACCTATCATAGTGACTTAATACCTTTTAGAACATTCCGTATGCATTAGCCTAGGATACTACCAAGGCGTCGACATCCATGCACACCGTGCACTTCCAACATGAGAGAGATCATGTCCATGTCCACAACATTGTCCATCATCTGCTGCTCAGTGATCTTGGCGAGTTGCTGTTTACACTGAATCATAATCATAATGAAATTATTTAACATAATATAAATATTATTAGTCTTCGGTGCATAGCAAAAATGAACCACAATGTTGCGCGAACTGTGGGTGATTCTCGATTCATTACTGTAATTTAGAACTCCAGCGTAAATTTCAACGAATGTCGCTAAAGCATCGTGCAAGCAATGAGTGTCTGAGTGATTCAGTTTTCGCTAGATATAAACTATTATTGTTCCCTATGTGCTGTTGTTCTATCGATATCTCTACAGTCTACAACTTGAAATTAAATTATCGCGACAGTAGGACCTTCGAACAATATTCTCCTGGGTTGTTTGAATTTTCTTACATACTTATTAGATATTAAAGTTCTCTTTTGAGCCACGAGTGTTCTTGATGTTTTCAGATTTTTCAGATTATAGAGTTTTGAGCGGAAAGTAGGATCGTTGATATACTCTGAAATAAATTTCAGAGAATTTAGAACACATTCAGAACTTCTAAACGTCACTGACAAAGACTTCCAAATACGGCCTAGTAAAGGTCGTTCCAAAAAAAATAATTGTATTATACCTTTAGAAGTTCTGAATGTGTTCTAAATTCTCTGAAATTTATAGGGGGAGCCATAATTGGAAAAAAATCGCTTTCATATGCTACACCATGTCGCCTTCAAGTAGTATGCTGTTTCAGGCCCAAAATTACACAAGACCAAACCTTTGGGAAAAGGGGTATCAGAATTGCGCAGGAAACGCGCAGGGATACTGTTTTGGCGGGCCGCCAACTTGGGGCTTCCCGTCGGTTCCATGGAGAGCGGTGAAGCTTTCATTAATGAACGTTTAATCTACGAGAACCCTGTAGTCATCCCGTGAGAGGTGGGCTTTCGAGGAGTCTCCATTAGCGACTGGTTTGGCAGGCATGTTTCCTTCTAAACAATTAGCAATTACCGCAGTTAGAAGCCGTTGGAAGTATTTCAGACAAGTAGGAAGACTTACAGCCGTCACCAAGCTTTGTAGAGCTAGAACGGAGTGTCCACGTGATGTACCAGTGCGCGAGTAAAGTGCCAGCTAGCTGAAGTCGGACCGGGAATACCGGGAATGCGCCGTACCAATGAGCTGTGGGCGTTCAGCAGTTGATTTAGGCCGTGTAAACACGGTCGTAGAGGAGCGTGTCAAGGAGCCTCTTCGGACCCACGCGTCTCGAATAGCGGTCACGTAGCGGAACCCTCGCTTCAGGCTCTGCGTTGTTTTTATAGGATATCATAGTTTCCTTTTGAAATGCTACATCATTTGCCAAATCACCCACCTCAGGAGGTGGGTGATTTCGATTTGCTCATGTGTCGTTTCATTTGGGCCTGAAATAGCATACTATTTAATTGCGAAATGGGGTAGCATTTGAAAGCGATTTTTTCCCCAATTCTGACTCCCCCTAATAGGGCCCAGATTTAGCCAAAAGCCCCTCGCAAATCACAATTTATTTTGCGCCAAATATCATGTCATTTTGAAGGGAAACGTGTGATCCGACAAAAGTTGCACAAACTCACTCGCGCATTTTCAATTTTCCCAGAGTAAGCAAATAACTCATTGGCAGCTTCTTGACTACTGTACGTTAGGGTATCGTCCCTGCAGCAGCTGCTCCAGACACTTCTTGCTACCGTTGTACGCGCGCCGAGATCTCGGCAAGCGTCTCACCCTCAAACGTCTGCGCCTACTGCGCGTAAACGGCAACCAGCCCTAGGAATATCACTGCCAGAAGTCAAGCCCTAAGATCCTGACACTGCTCAGAACCAGCAGGGTAAGCAGCAAGCCTACAGTTGGACGGTGACACCTGGGGTCAAAGTAACGCCATCGCAGCACTGTGCCCGGAACCAGTAAGTCTGGAGTGTCCAAAGGATCTTAGAGTATACAGAAATTCTAACTATCTGATGCAGGAATGTCCACAAAGGCGTGGAGCTGACGAGTCCACCAAAGTGCATTAATCTCCACATGACTTCGAGGTCCTGGCCGTTGGATCGAAATCAAGACATATTTCATTTCCATCTATGGAACGGATAAAAGATGAAGGTGGGAGGACGTCCAAAGCTGAAAAAGGTGTCAGCATTTGAAGCCATGGCCTCCTACCTCCGCGTCAACACGACGAATGGTCGTTTACCCAAGCTTACCGGAGAACACACGCAAAATGCAAAATAGATGGGGTATATACATGAGGAAGTTTCGGGCAACACTTACTCTGAGTTTGAGCGGCACTGGCCTGGGTTTGACAAGCCGCGAGATGGAGTGTGGCTTAATGATCGAAGATAAATTGGAGAGGAAGTGACCTCAATTCCAACGCATGAAAGACATTTTCGGTGGCAAACCGAATGTCAAGCCTACAGACATTTTGCAACTTGGGCCCCCAGCCCCATTTCCGACGTCGATGTGCTGTTGACGCCGAGAATGGGCGTAACGAAGATGAAGTAGCAGGCGAAGGCCTACTTGTTCAAGACGGTGGTGGAGACTCAGATGCCCCTACGGAATACAGCGAAGATTTGATTTGTGAAGACAAGGAGTGTGATAGAAAGTTAAATGACTAACATGTATCTTTTCTGAATCTGATACTCTGTATTTGTCCTTCATATGTCATGTCATTTGTTCAGAATTTCTGAGTCAGAAATATCATGCCATATCTACAGCAAATGTCACACTGGAAGACGTCCAAAATCTGCACATCACGAAAACTAGAAGCGACACTTTCATGCTTGCTTTTAATGGAAAGGCGTTCGCAAATACTGCCCAAATTGTTATGACCTGTTTGGCCTCTCTCCAGTTTGTGAGCCACCAACCGCTCACAAACTACATCACCGCCTCAATTCCTTTTCTACTTATTGCACAATGGCGCCTCCCAAGTCTAAGACTGGTCGCGAAAAGAGCTGGACCGGGCCGGAACTGAATCGCATGTTGACTGCGGTGGAAGGCATCTTGCCTCTGGGAGGCAACGAGTGGGAGGCTGTTGCAGGTCGATACGGCAAAGAGTTCCCACGCGAGTTTTCTGAGCGCGACGTTGACGCCATCAAGAGGAAGTTCTTGGCGTTGAAGAACGCTTGAAAGCCAACGGGTGACCGATCCTGTCCGGAGGAGGTAGTTCGCGTTAAGCGCGTACTACAGGATGGAGTCTCGTTCTGGTGTTGAGGCGTTTGAAGACACGACACCCGTCAATACCACAAGCATCCCTGCCCCGGGATCACCAAGTGCCGAAGCCACCGCCCCAGCAGCATCTTCTCCCAGTGGAACAGCTTCCACCACTTCTGTAGCAGCTGTGGTGTAGCGGGATCGGCCAAAATGTGATTAAGGCCAGATCCTGATACCACTTGCGCCCAGACACCGACTAAGGGAGAGGGTGCTCCGATGATCCGTGATCTTGTGCTGAATGTATTCACCTTGTGTACCCGTCGGTGGGCGGGATCTGCTCTTCCAGGTAACTTCGAAGAGGTCTTGGCGTGAAGGGCGACTGTCCTGGCGAGACGTGGGGTTGTGTGGTAGCGTGGAAGTCTTCACTCTACCGCCGGGTAGTAGATCTAGATCTAGAGCGACTTAGTCAAGCTCAGATCTAGCAGCCGGGCTGGTAGGTTTGCCTAGTGGCGGGGTGTTCTTTGTCCTTTCCGTTGCTTGCCGCGTCCGATAGCGGGGATCTTGAGAGTTGAGAGTCGATAGATCTTCGGGCCCAGCAATAAAGTCCCTTAGATCCGATATGCACTCAGGTAGATCACTAGTGTAGGCTAAGCTGGCCAATATATTATCCAGTCTTATACCTTACAGCTAGATCAACTACACTTAGCTTCCTAACACCTTTGAGGGCCAATATACGTTCCCGTTTCCTGGTGTAGCTAAGGCACTTGCGTAGATCAAGTCAAATTCGAGTCTGATTTACAATTATACCAATCCCATCCTAAGACTTATCATCCGGATCCTCACACTATGTAACATCTGGATCCTGCACCTTTTACACCGATAGTCATTACATGTTGTGTCCTTACCTAGATCTTGGATCTTGGTAACTTGGATCTTAGTCGGGATCCCGATCTTGGCCTTCCGCTGGATCCGGATCTTCATGGAGTCTTGGATTTTGGATCCTGCGGGTTCCAGATCTGGAGGACCTTGGATCTGGAGGATCCCGATCTGGGGATCTTGGATCTTGAGGATCTGGATCCGGAGGATCTTGGCTCTCGGGATCTGGATCTTGAGGATCTTGGATCTTGGGGATCTGGATCTGGATCCGGAGGATCCTGGATCTGGAGGATCTTGGATCTGGAGAATCTTGGATCTGGGGGATCTGGATCTGCAGGATCTGGGATCTTGGGATCTTGGATCTGGAGGATCTTGGATCCGGAGGATCTTGGATCTTCACAGGGATCTTGAATCCTGGATCTTCGTTGGGCTCCTGGATCTCCACCAGGGTCCTGGACCTTGGATCTCCGCAAGGATCTTGGGTCTCCAGCCGGATCTCTCGGATTCCGGATCTTAGCCTTCAGCTGGATCCGGATCTCCACGGGGATCCTAGAGATCCTCGGGATCTGTGGTCATCCGTCACCAGCCCGGTCCCATCTCACATACACCGGCCCACTTATCCGTACCAGCCCTGTCCCATCTCACGTACACCGGCCCAATTCAACCATATGATATCTGCTCACAGTAATCGACTCATATCGGATTCCACCTACGGCAACCGACTCAGATCGGATTCCTCGTACGGCAACCAGCTCAGATCGGATTCCATCTACGCCTCTCTTGGAAAGCACTTCACCACACAGCTGAAGCTGCGTTTCCTACCACAGGTTCCCCAACGTCGTCTTCTGTCGAAGACAGCACAAACGCAGGAGCACGTCCCGCTTCTCAGCGATGTGGTAAGACGCCAAACGAACTTGCCAATTTAAGTGAAATGCTTATGCGTGCTCGTAAGACTGCTAAAGATGCAACGATTTCTCACACGGTCAAACGTAGGAGGACGATCGACAATTTGTTGGGCAGGCTGGAAACGGAGAGCGGCGTTGGCAGGTGCAGGGACTCATTGCTATGGAGGAACGCGCTGCGGTACGTGAGTTGGAATACGCGAAGAATGAGACACAAAGAGGGAGGAGCGAGGGCCCGCTGTGACGAGTTGTTTTTCGTCTTGATGACGAAGCGGTTGGTCGACGAGCTGGACCCAACAGCACCTAGAGTAGTTGAACATGTGCCGCAAGATTCGGAACAGGATAACCACAAATACTCTCGTTTTCTAAACGACCACCTTCGAATTGATCGTTTCAACTTAACCTGGATAGCTAGGATTGCTGATACTCTGCAAACACGCCTTGGATCTGACTGATACCTATTTTTCTAACACGAAAATTGTAGAGTCGATAGATATTTCGTAGGCGGCGGCCCCGTTCTTGGGGGTCGAAAAGAAGGCGTAGTTGCAGGCGCCGATAGCAACGCTCGGCGGAGCCCATGCCCCCATTCGGCTGCCTGTCAGACCGATGTCATGGCGTAGGTAAGCGCCACCAAACTGAGTCGGCATTCAATGTGGGCTCGTTCTACATCTCCATTTTCAGTGGCGTTCGAATTCGTCCAAACAGTGCGGGAACACCGAGTCCACGACAACACCAGGCCCTTCAACTGTCCACAATGGGCCCGCTAAGCGTAGTTGTAGCTGACGACTCGTCTCGCCATCGTTCCAGGAACCGGGTAGGTTGTGCCGTCCCCACACAAGTGTACCATCGGCACCATAGCACAATGTGCCTGTCACTAAGACTGAATGCAACCAGCCTGTAGAACGCCTTCCAGTTAGCGTTCTACTTACCGTTGTAGTGAGCATTTTGTAGATCACCATCAGTGGGACTTTGGACTCGATAATTTTTACCATCTACAAAACCCCACACAACCTTCCAGAAGAGGCTCCTTTGCTTGCACTTGACGCGACCACTGACGCTGTTGCTCTTTTGAAGGAAAGTGCACTGAGCATCTAGAAGCTCACTCAAGGCTGCAGCCTCTGCTTTTTTTTAGGACGCGTGGTAGTGTTGCAGGGGAATTCCGGAGAGCTTACAGAGTGTCTTGGCTTCAACAGCCGCAGTGTAGTAGTGTAGCACGCACGCGAAAACAGCAGGTTTCACTACTAGTGCAGGAGGGCACCCATGCCGGCCTAGACCTGACGCTACGACGTAATACCTTGAGATAACCTTCAAAAGCTCGTCAAAAGCGCGGGGTGGGATTGACACGGTGGCAACAAAGCTGCCTTTGGCTCGACCAGCGTACTTGATGTGCCAGGGGGACTGTAGAAGTGAGATGAGCGCATAGCTTGTCCAATAGTTCCTCTCTATGGCCATCATCCTCAGGCGCAGCAGGAGCTGGAGCTGGAGTCGTCAACGCTTCGTCTTGCATGACGCTTTAATGACCACCAAGATGGTTGGCGGCAGCATTTCCTGCAAATGTAAGTTTGTTTGCGAGAATTTTAATGGCTCACAGCTCTTGCTTGCGCTCGCATTTGAAGGGGTAGGAACTAGCAAACCGATCGCAAAGCACGTCCGCAAAAAGAGATGTGAGCGCAGTTGTGCAGTTTTTGAACGTCTTCCACTGGTTTTGCAATTCTGAAACTCCCTAATACAATAGGTTGCACTTAATTATTGATTTTACACATTTGAGGATTTCTTTCATTTATTTACTTGGCTCAGTGACCAATACTCAACTTCACCTAGGGTGTGTTTTGGCCGCAGTTAAAACTGAGTTTAATAGACAAAACCGAATTTTGGCCGGTTAAATATGCAGACAAAACTCACGGGACTTGCATGAAGCGCATCCTGCGTTAAGGGAGAGCTTAAGGCCCTGCTCAGCATGGTGTTGTGCATGGGAATTGTTGCTTGCAACTGTAGTTCACTCAAGAAGTAGTACGATGCAACGTGTATTTATTAAGTTAAGAAAAAAGCGTTGGACGCAAAAGTACCTGCCTTGGAAGCCGAAACTGTAATCAACAGCGTAGTTCATGGCCTCTTGCGGTTTTTCCCCCTCGCTGTCAGTATCGCCTTCGTCGCTGCTGTCCATATCGTCGTCATCGGCGTCGCTATAACCTGATACTAAGTCGACCTCCACGTCTGAGTAGCCCTCTTCAAAGGTGATGTCGGCCTCCATGACTTCATCGCCCAACATTGACTGTTTAAACACAACTTCGGGTAATGACGCCTTCTCCATGTGATTCCAATAGTGTGAAATCAGCTTGTTCACTTTTCCCAAACCAAAATGAGCAACGCTGGCACTTCACGCTATCATCCAGTGTCTAAAAGCTACCACACGTCATTCTTTGACCGCCCATCAGACATCGCTGTTCCACAAGAAACATGTAAAAAGCACTCACATCCCACCAGAGGCCTCGCCGACAATTGCTTCCTCTCCAGTCAGCACAGTGCGCACCACACAATCTGCGGAACGGAATTGCAATCGTCAAAAAGAATTATAAGGAAGTAATCCTTATATATCGTGTGGCCCACACGACTCACAAGTTTTGTAGACAAAACTGCCCGCTCAAACTGGTTCGAACCAGTTTTATCTATTTTGGCCGGCCAAAATAAAACACACCCTAATTTCACCCATACAGCTCTTAGTAACAGTCGCCCATAATGCGCATATGAGGAGCTCATCTTTAATTTTGAACCTACCATGGCTCTCATCAACACCTTCACGACCTCCAAGTCTGCGGTTACTTCTTTACTGCTCTTTTTGATGCTTGAGATGAGCAGATAGAGTATTATCGGTGACAGTATTAATGATGCCAGTAGTTTTTTTCTTCCGCTTTGGATTTTGCAGCAATAACTTATTTTTACGCGAGCCACCAATATGATTGCACTTATATTATCGTAATCCAGCTTTGCGGCATCATTTATAACTAGCCAAGCGCCTCCGCTACGCGGCGGTGGTTTTTTGTTTTGTCGCAGTGGGGAGGGCCGCCCGCCTTCGCTACGCTTCGGCGGATAAAATCGATTTTTTACAAAAATAAGTTAATTGATGCGTTTAAAACCACCGAACTATATATAGAATAAAAATTGACACTAAACAAATAATACAATTGTTTTGGATTTGTCCACTTTGAAATGGTATAAGGCGTCGTTTCTTGCTATTGCAAAGCTGTAAAAAAAACTACGTGGTATTTTGTTCGCAAACGCTGTGGTCAAACAGCACTCGTATGAGAATAAAAAAAATACTCCACCTTCGCTTACAATGTGTCGGTGTCACCACTATGCCACCGAGACGAGAAACTTTAACTGTAACCATGATCCAGGCTGCTCTTAGCTGAGCGGAGCTCTT
The DNA here is from genome assembly GCA_030324255.1 of Phytophthora capsici. Lineage (NCBI taxonomy): Eukaryota > Oomycota > Peronosporomycetes > Peronosporales > Peronosporaceae > Phytophthora > Phytophthora capsici. The sequence continues at coordinate 795,126 of CM059355.1, forward strand.
TGTACCACCGAACCGAATCGCTATTGATTCGAAACGAACTTTAAGAAGAGCATCAGCTGCGCGTGTTGTCCACGCAAAAGGTCTTCGCTAACGCCTTTAAGCGTAGGTTGCGCGACTCCTGCCTCCTTTGACGGATCGCGTGGTTGACTAGTTCACTAGCTCAAAATGTTCAACTCTGAACCCTCTGGTGATAGCTGAAGCGAGTCATGCGGATGATCTATGAGGCCCTAAAGACTGGGGTCCTGTTGGGACTGAGAAAGCGAAGAAACAGATTCAGTTGTCTCTACTGGTCCCTGTTGATACAGCCCCGAATGGCGACGCGTCATGTCTTTTGTACCAAAGTGTCTTTGGGTCTCAGGTGGGGAAATAAATGCGTATTGCGTAGACGAAGTTGAGAGGAGGTCTCACCCGATTGGCTGTTGATGATTTGGAAGGAAAGGTACTTCAGATGGAGGTAGAGAACGACGCGACCTCAGCTGGAGGAATTATCCAGCCTCCGCCGACAGATGGAGGATGACGCGACCACGCCCTTAAAGAATGAGTTGATGATATGAGTGTGAAAGGGTGCAAATTCCCCATTAATGAAATATATGTACATTATTTCATAGTGGGAAAAGATCTAAGAGACGCTGTGAGTGATAATGGTTTTCGTTACATGAAATGGCATTTAGAGAATGAATTGAAGATACGAGATATGAAAAGACTTCATTTTCATAGGAGATAGTTAAATAAATCTTTAAAAATCGCTTCGTTAAAGGAACGATACATATTTTAAGAGTGAGAAAAACACATTTAGAGAGATTCTCCACGCGCCTGAAAGTGTCCTGTTAGGCGATGCGAGCAGGTTCTGTTGTGGCATAGTAGGCGTTTAATGGCGCAAATTGAACAGAAATTTACAGCCATTACCGTGCCAGTAGGTGTGACCCTCGACGAAGTTACGGTACGCACGAAAGCGCGTTCATCGTTTTAGGCTGTCGGGTGGGAATACTTGTAAGCATACTCCGTCGGGGATATTGGTTCTGAAAACCGAACGAGGGCAGCTCCAGCAGAGCGCTACCTCAGTATATGATCTTAAGGGGCATTTGCGCCCTCTCTGTAAAAGAATAAACCTAGAATCCCACCCTGATACTTTCAAATCTATTTCTTGCCATGGTGGGCAAGGCGTTAAATTGTCCCATAAGCAGTCCCTGGTTTATCTGATGAGGTTAAAGCTCATAGTTATCTCCAACCTGAGTGTGGTGAAATGGGAATCTTGTTTGACGGAAAGGACCGGTTTAAAATCGCTCTGCCATATTGGTGGTACATCGTGTCTGTGTTCGCGTTATGGTACTTCAAGACCATGGTATCATTTATATGGTACGGCCCGATGAGATAGCGAACACGATCGTGGCTCAAGCATTTCATCACAAGTCGAACGCGATCACCAAGGTCTGGTACAATCATTTCGGTACTCCAGGGTGATCTCAAGGTCGAGATCGCGGTGATCCCCAGGGAATGGTGCAGTCATTCGAGTACGCCAAGCGCGATCCCCAGGAAGATCAAGGTACCATAATCATGGTACATGTTGTGGTGATCGCGGCGTTGTGGTGATCAAGGCACCGTCAAGGCTAAGTACGATTGTGGAGCCAGTTTGGCAACGTGTGGCAGAGAAGCGTCGAGGCTTGGGAGAGAAGTTTATGGAATTGCATATCAGTGTCTAATTTGCCTTCTAGCGAACAAGAGAGTTAACACTCAACAAGAGAGAGGGAGTTCTTCTTATATATCAAGCGTCCTACATATTCCAGAGCTGGGAAGTATATTGGCCCCCTCTGATGACCAAGGACTGCTGAGATTTACAGGAGAAGCGCAAGAACGCCTGGATAGCTTGCCCAGGTCGCCCACGCTCCCCTCTCAAACCCCCTCAAGATCCCTGCCAGAAGGAGGCAGTCAAGCATCGTATTGGTGTTATTGGCCTTTGGTGAACACACCCTAGGACCCCATGTGGATCTACGCTACTCCGATATCCACACCCTAACCGACGGCAAGTGAAGAGTTTCCACAAGCCGTCAAGCCGAAACCCAAGTGCCGTCCACGCCCACTCAACCCAGATCAAGCCCGGCATCCTCCTGAGTCGCCCAAGAAGAGCGTAACTGTCCAACCCGACGGGTACACAAGGTAAGCAAGTCTTCAGAGCCCCCCCCCCCTTCCCCCCACGGCAAGTACTCCCTCCGTCAGTCGGGAGTCCGGACACCAAGTGTGTGAGTACCCCTCGCGTCGAGTTTCCTCACGAGCCACTTGTGAGATTGCTATTTCCGGTTTTCGAGCGAACGGTCGCTGACTCTCTGTGATGTGTGTGTGGATATACTGGCTTCTGGGAGAAAGGGGGGCTGGGACGCGGCTGATATGTACCGGCTCTGTGGTGTAATATTTCGCTTTGTGGATTCATCCTTCGCCTGTTTGTAAAGGGGCCCAACGGGTTGGAAGTGCTACCCAGGACTGTGCACAAGTCTGGGCATGCTAGCACTCAGTCCAACCACCGGACTTTCCCCGACGACGAGTGCCTAAGTTCTGGCGGAAAGTCTCTCAGGTTGAATGTATCCCTGAGAGACCTCGTCCCGTTACACCCATGAGCGACGACTGACGGTTCAAGGATCCCAACCAAGACCCACAAGACCCAAGAGGCCCGAAGTGCCCAAGTGTCCCGTGCTGTACGTCGCCTACCCAAGACACCCCTGAGGACTTTGCGTGTATTGAGCATTGAAGCTCTACACCCTGGGAATCATCGTCTCAAGTCTGAGGATCAAGCTTCTGAGTCTGAGAACCAGAAGTCTAAGAAATGCCACTCTGAAGACCAATGCCAGAGTGATGACCGACAAAGATCCCAGACCTCTCACACGATGATTACCCCAAGTCCCAAGCATCTTCAGTAAGCCCAAGTATGTTCCAGTTGACGTTCAAGACTTCATGTGTATTAAGCAGAGCTCTACACCCTGGGAATTAAGCTACATGTCTGAAGATCAAGCCTCCAAGTCTGAGAAGCATGATGATCACCGCTCTGAAGATGAATGCCAGAGCCAGACGATCGCATACCAGACATGTACCCAGTGAAGTCGATGCCTCACCATACTGAGTTCAAGTCAACCCGGAGAATCCAGTCTGCCATCAAGTGACACGCAACCTGAAGGCTACATAATGATGCCTCATCGTGCTCACTCATCAAGATCCGCCGCACTGACTCCAATACTGAGACCAAGTGAAGATTCCCTGAAACATAGTGAAACCAAGATGACCTGAGATATGAAGACTGACTGCAATGTACCCAGAAAGAAGACCAAGAAGAAGATCGAAGTATGTGTATGAAGAAGATATGACAGAAGACAAATGTTAAATAGAGTTCAATTTGCCTCGTGAAGCACAAGCTACCGAGTTCCATCTGCTGTGTATACAGCCGTAACAAGGTTTGGTGTTACGTGATCTCTCGCCTTCTTCCAACCCCTTTAGGCGGAGATCAGCGTAACGTAGAGACCTGAAGTGACCCGCCTATTCCATTTCCTAGTTGGGTCGTTTGTCTTGTCTCTAACGGTAGCCCATTTCATATTGCTCGTTTGGACAGGTTCTGGGAGCTAGACAGTCGCTCTCAGGACGCTTGATTGACTGTTGTATATAACCGATTGTATTGGTTTATTTCCCTCTATATATTAGAGGGTGGTGCGCGAAAGGAACGGGTTTTCAGACAGACCAGGGGTCTGAAACACATACCCAGTTGACCTGGAAGTACTAGCCCACCGTCCAAGGGCCAGGAAAGAATAAGTGACGGTTGTGTATATTGTATATTTGTATTGAACTCTGTTAATAGTTGGTTATCTTCTAAGTCTAAGCCTCCAGGTGCTGAATTTGCGATATTCAAGTACCTGGTTATTGGACTTCTTCATTGTTTTCTTTGACTACACACTCTGGGAATCACTTGTGGTTCTCAGGGCTTCCGACTCCAGAAGGACCCCGCAAAGGCTTCGAACGTCTTCGCCGCTGGCCTCGCACGGAGCTCCCCCAATCTTCGCCCCATAACACTTGACCCGGGAGGTGTCATATTCCTCAGACAACGAACCGACGAGGATACACAAGGTATCACACGCCACAACCGGCGACTACTGAGAGCCCTCAGTACTGTCGCACGTTGGTTCACTGTACGCCCCCCTTGCACCGCGGCAAAAGTTTCACCGACTTCGCGACAACTGGTGCGCGTGCCCGGATCTGAGTATCGTGATATCACCGGATTCAAGTGTCGAAGAGAAGAGGAGTTCCTGTCAAGCGTCGATAACCAAGATGGCTTCGCCTGGAACTACACGAGGAGGAAGACGCGGTCGTGGTCGTGCCGTGGCAACACGGCAATCGAAACGTCTTCAAGGGTTGCCGCCGGAGGAGAAGCCTGATCTGGATGCTGTCAAGAGGGCGGCACGCGAGAGGAAGAGGGCTGCACGCGAGAAGGAGGCAGCCGAGAGTGTGAGCGTCGCAGAGTCTGCCGTCGAGGAGCAGCCTGCTGCTGAGCCGGAATCCCAGGGAGCGCCCGCCGTTTCCAGTGACCAAGGTTCGCAAGGCAGTTCTTCGCATGTCGAGGAATCTGATGTCGCAGAGGCCACCGCCCCTGAGGGTGGTGATGAGGCGTCTGAGGGAGGCGCCGATTTGGTTGAGCCCCCGGAGATTGACTTGCGGTCTGCATCGACGTCTTCGGGAAAGTCTGAGGTGGAGGTCAAGCCAGAACCCGGACTTGTGGAAGAGAAGGCTCAGACTGTGAAGTCTGACGACCTGTTGACGGAAGACGCGCTGATGCGATCCAGTGATTCGCTGAAGACACCGTCGGATGACTCTGGGAAGGTCGACTCCCTGGACGGTGAACGCGCTGTGAAGTACGTTCATCACCAGCTTCGTCGATGGAAGAGCGAGAGTGCTGGGAGGATTATACCACCAAACGTGGACTATGCGTGGCCGACGCCGAAGCCAGATGCTAACGCGTTTCAGAAGGCGGCTGCCATGACTGGAGACTATGTGAAGTGGAGGTACTCCGCCGCTAACCCTGAAGAATCTTGGATATCCGAGCTCGGGTTGAGACGACACAGCTTTGGCTTAGTCGAAGACCTGACGTATGCTGAGATTCCAGTAGGCGTGCTGACTCCCATTGAGTGTGTCTCAATTCTCCAGACAATGTTGTTCGAGGCTGGGTTCGAGTTCCAGAACTTGATCCCGAAGTGGTCTGACAGTATGGCATCGAGAGTCTCCGACGTCCTCATGCGTTCTATCGCTTTGGAGTTTCAGGGCAGGCTTGCCTTGGAACTTGTCGAGTGGGCTGCGGTGACCGACCAGTTGTCGTACACCAGGCTGCCAGGAACGCCAAACCAGGAGGCCGAGAATGACACACTCAGGGACAAGGAAGCTGACCTTCGGGGCCGACAGTTGATCCTGAGACTCCGAGTAACCGGACTCCGGGTGACGCACAGCTCTGATGGGTCTGCCAGTGGAGATCTGCCGCAGTCCAAGCGCCTGCAGCACGGACCGCCACGTCTACAAGCCCCGGCAACTCCGTCGATAATGTCGACACCGTCGCTGACTTCTCTTCCTGTGTATGAAAGCCGTTCCGAGAGTACTCGCTGGGAATCTTCATTGCTCAGTTCCGAGAATCAGAGTAGTGATCTCCGGACCCCTGCGATGGCTGCAAGTATCCCCAGTGTCATTGGCACATCAAGGACTTCGGATGATCCGTCATCTGGGCTCCAGACGTCGCGAGGAAGTTCTTCGGAAGAGTCCATGATGTCTGTGGGTCGAGGGGCGTCCTCACATATGCCCTTTGTGGGAGGAGGTTTGGCATTTGTCGCTCAGGAAACTGGTGCGGGAACAATCACCGCCGGGAATGAAATGAGCATCCAAGTGACCAGGACCACACTGCCCGTGAAGGTGGAACAAGAGGACGTTGACATGACCGAAGCAGAGCCCAAAACTCCAAGTCCAGTGTCTGATGATCATATGATTCCCAGACCATTGCAGCTGGATCTCAGAAGACTTGCACCGATAGTTCAAGCATCTGAAGTTTCAAGCCAAGGGGCGAATCATGACAAGCATCGTCGAGATGTGAGGAGTGAGAAATCCCAGAGACTATCTTCTAGGCGCTCGAGTTCCGTTGCGTCAAGTCGGCTGAAGTCGGAAGTCAATGGTTCTCAGAGATCAGGGCCTGCCCAGATCGAGTTGAACGTGATGCGACAGCAGCAGGAGTGGCAGGCTCGGATGGAACAGACACAGATGGAATTCTTGGCACAGGAACGGTTGGCATCCATGGAACGCGAACGGCATCGTGAACAACGCGACTTAGAAGCACGCCGTCAGATTCAAACGCTGACGGATAAGCTGTTGGAGTCGGAAAACGCGAGGCTGGAAGCTCAAAGGCGCGCCGAAGACCTAGAAGAACGCAGAAGTCGAGTATCGGAACCTCCTTCGGAAGTTGAACGCCTAAGAACTGCACTTCAAGCGTCTGAGAAACAGCGCCTGGAGTCGGAGTACGCGGACCGATGGAAACAGCGGGAAGCCGAGGTCGAAGCCGAACATGCACGTACGGCAGACGAGATGAAACGTGACTGGATTTCGCAAATGGAAACGCTACATCGACGAGTGAAGGAAGTGGAAGCAGAACGCGACCAGGTGAAAGAAGCTTCTCAGAACGTTCAGAAGTTCCAAGCCGGACAATTGCGTAACCTTCGGGCGACATTGTCCCAGGTTCATGGAGTCCGAGGAGTCGCTTCCCCTGATTGGGCAACTGCAACCATGGTGTCTGACCCTGCAATCCCTGAAGTTGCAACATCACACCCACTATCTGGGATTACGTCAACTTCGCACCCACTATCTGGGTCAGAAATCAGAAATGACGTAATCAGGGGTAGGGTTGCACCTATGTCGCATTCACCGGCTCTCCAGCAGTCACTTCGACGGCGATCGACCATTCAACAGTCAGTCCCCGCTTCCGACGCCGCTAATGGAGAAAGAGTGAAGGCTGAGAGGCCTGGCGCCGCCGCCGCAAGCGCTACGACGACGCAGGCACCCCAGACAACGCATAACACTGAGGACAAGACTGATACCAAGCGTAGGACGACTCCCCGGCGAAATTCCAGGCAGGATGACGACGCTAGACGCTCCGGCGAAGAGCGCCGCGTTCCACGCCGTGACAAACGCCATGGGAGAGCCCCCAGACCTGGTGGAGGATCCGATGATTCCAGTTCAGACTCTGAGAGTTCTTCGTCAGAGGATTCAGAGCCAGGAGAAGTCGTGAACCTCACTGCTGCGAATTCGGCGCAGTCAGGAACAACGCTGCTCTCTTTTCGGCCGTTCATTAACTCCAACACGCTAGGAGAGTTTGACCCAAGAGCTACACTCAGAGAACGAGTGCACTGGTGGGAGAAATTCACAAACATGGCTTCTCAGGGAGGTTGGAGTACCAAGACTCGGATTCAAGAACTCAAGCTGAAGCTTCCAACATCTGCCCGTGACTGGTTTAACCAGTTGCCGAAGCGTGTGTCTCGTGATTGGAAAGAGTTATCATCTGAGTTCAAGAGACGCTATTGCAAAGCAAGATCGTCCTATTCTGAGAGGTACTTCACCATGGAAATGAAGAGTTCCGAGACTCCTCTGGAATTCTTCTATCGCCTGAACTCTGCAGCTGGGAAAGCCGATATCGATTTCAGGAAGTCGTCCAAGCGTCTGGAGAAACATGTTCTGCGTTTCATCACCAAGCTGAATGATCCGCATCTGAAAACCTCCTTGCAAGGACAGAGGTTCAAGAGTATCTCTGACCTGGAGTATGCCATACTGCAAGACGAGGAAGTCTGGAGAACTGGAGATCGTGACACAACTGCTACCAAGCCCCGGGACTTCAGAGCTGATAACATTCCGCGAGGACAGTTCAAACCCAAGCGTATGCACAGGACGTATGTCGCTAAAGAAGTCGACTCTGAGGATTCGGAAGATAGTGACTCTGGAGATCATTGAGAGTATCAGAGGAACAGTAACAGTTCCAGATCCCAAGGCGAAAACGCCCGACATCAGACAACGACCTCAGGATCCAGTCGTGATGAGAGTACTGCACAGATGACTGGAAGTACTTCGACAGCTAGCCCTTCTACCGGAGGCGGAGATTGGACCCAGACTTTGACGAATGAAGTATACCGAGTGATGGACAACATGGGATGGCGCCCGCCACCTCAGTCTCCAACAGGATCGTCAAGTCAGGGGTTCAACCAGACGCGCCGTGACAATGCTGGATATTGGAACAAGTTCTGCGAAAAATGTCATCGCTCTGGCCACTCCGAAGAAGACTGTTGGAGAGACCTAACATGTGACCGATGTCTGGAGAAAGGACATCCGACCCGAATGTGTCGTGTACCGCCCTGCGAAATATGCGGAAGATTGCACCCCGGAAGACCGTGTGAAGATCTGAAGACTCTGGAATCCCTGAAAAAATTGGCTCGTCAAGGCGTATTAAAGGACATGCCGGATCACCTCTTGGAGAAGCTCCTGGGTGATGAGGCAAACTCTGGGAAACAGTCAAACCAATAAGCCCGTCGGATGGGGATCCGAAACGCGCCGGGCTAGGTAAGACCCCAGAGTTGTGTGTTCTAGTGTACGTAGGGCCTGAGCTGAAAACCCCAACCCAAGATAACCACGAACAATGTATGACCGCTTTAACCCAAGAACCAACTATGCTCCCTGAACGACCGAGTCTGGGAACTGTGTTACCAGAAATGGTAGAAGACAAGGGCCAGAACTCTGACGATACTATTCAATTTCGTTTGAAGGATGGCGAATGCTATGGCTGGTGGGAGGACCATTATCCCGACCCCGCGAAACGCGACGTGGTGATGGTACATGGTGCTGTAAACGATCATCGGACCAAGATTCTCCTGGACACAGGTGCGACTATCAACATTCTGAGTTACGACTTTGCGCGTAAGCTCGGACTCAGACTCAAGTCGCACAAACAAACCAAGGTGTCTGGGATGGGAGGAGTTCCGACGTATATCGGCGCCAGTGCTGAAATCAAGCTTACCCTCGGGCGAGAGTGGTTTACATTGTGGATGTTTGGGTTGCGAATATCGGTGAAGGAATTGATGTGCTTCTGGGAATGGGATTCATGTTTGCCGCTGGTCTGAGAATCAGTGTTCGAGAAGGATTGGTGTCGCTTCCAGACGAAGTTGTAGTGATGATGTGCAGTTGGGAGCCTGGTGACCATATCGGGCGAAACAGAGCCGTTAGGCCAAACGAAGCTGTACTTCTGAGTCCGGGAGAGGAGTTTATCGTCAAGATTGACTATGGACCCACGAATCCGCAACGTGAAGTTGTGTGGGCTGGACGAGGCGATCGCTGGGTGACCCAGTTGATTTATGCAGCCCGGTCATGGCCGGTCGCTGTTCGAGTCGTGAACATCTCCGACAAGAACACTTGGGTGAACGAGTTCTCAGACGTTGCAAGGATTGTGGAGTATGGATTCTTTCCGAGGCATGGTCGTTTTGTGAGGCCAGGCTCTGCTGCCTATCGAGACTGGGAAGTGCTCATTTTGGAGAACACACCGTCCCCTGAGACTAAGAGACGTCTGAAGCATGAGGCCGATTTGGAAGCCCTGATGCCGCAACCTCCGTGTGTGGATCACCCCGTGTATCCGTGGCCGACCAAGATATTGCAGCGTTCGAGAATGGATAATGCTCGTGTTCAATTTGTGAGGCCCTCCGTGGCTACCCGTACGAAACGTGTCCGTTTTGCTCTGGACGTCTCCACGCAAACAGATGATCCTCAGGAAAAGGAGGAGCTGCTGATAAGGGATGTGAGTGTTGATACTAGTGATTTGGACACGTTCCCTGACACCGAAGTACGAGAAGCGCCAGAAAACGGAGTTGCTGATTCCTTAAGCGAGTTGCAAGACTTTGACGATGTCTCAGTCTCGGCTTCAGAGTCTCATTGTGATCAGATTGCTGATGGTCCGGACGTGACGGACGAATCGTGGGACATACCAATCTCAGGCATGCCTGGGACCCCGGTGGAGAAGTTACGAATGGAGTATGAGCGGTGTATGCGGGTTACGAACGAAGATCTGGACTTAGAACCTGGTGTTTATATGCGAGAAGGGACAGAACTCCTGGCTCAGTTGCGAGACCAGTTGGTTATGCTGCCGGAGCTCGAAGAACTCACTCCAGAGTGCGACATTGACACCGCAGATGTCGGAGTCCCGGGGAAGACGACACCAGATGATGGAGTCGAAACTCAGAGATATTCTAAAGTACCACAGGAAGATTTTTCTGGGAGATGGAAATGCTGCACCCGCACCGGCAAGGGGCGTGGTCTTCATCTGTCCATTCGGACATTTCCAGTGGGTTAGAATGCCTTTCGGTCTGAAGAATGCTCCACTAGTGTATCAAGCGATGCTGGACAATTGTCTGTGGGGTTTTGTACGGCTGTCACCTGAAGAGGAAGCGGATGTCGACACTGATGTATTGGATTTCCTGAAGCTGACGCCTCGAAAGTCTGAGAATCCCCTGGCGCCTTCTGAGAGTGATGTCTCAAAGTCGGAACCGGCCGGACTCACAGAGCAGATGACCGTCTTCCAGAGGAACATCCCTATCCCGTCTTTCATTGGGCCGGTGTTGGGCCGAAGCTCCTACATCGATGACATCGCACATGGTGCTCCAACGTGGGACCAGCTCTGCGAGGACCTGAACGCTCTGCTTTTCAGACTGCGTTATTGGAACATCTCTGTGAGTTTGCCCAAGAGTGAATTCGGAAAACTTTCGATCCCGTACCTGTCGCATGAGATTAGTGCTGAAGGACTGAGAGCTACTCCGAAGATTGCCAAGGGAGTCTAAGACTTGCCGTTCCCGTCGACACTCAAGGGCGTACAGAGCTTCATGGGGAGTCTGAATTACTACAACAAGTTTATTGAAGATTTACCCGTGATCGCTGCTACGCTGTATGAGTTGACCGATGAGCAGATCCGAGCCGGGAGAGATTTGGCCCGTGCCAAAGAAGCCTTCGAGATTCTGAAACTCAAGATCGTATCGACGCCGCTTCTCAGACATCCGGATCGTTCGAAGCCGTTTGTCATCATTCCGCATGCAAACCCGTGGGCTGCAGCCGCAGTCCTAGGTCAGGAATACGATGGGGTAATCCACCCGGTTCGTTTCACAGGACGTGTGCTGAATGACTCCGAACTACGATACCACATTGCTGAGAAGGAAGTTGTCGCGATTCTCAGAGTTCTGGAAAACTTCAGAGCCCTGGTTGAGTCGAGCCCAGTGATCGTTGTGTATACTCGCTATTCAGTCCTGAAGTGGCTATTGACCTCGAGTTCTGCGGACGGCAGAAGTGTCAAGTGGGGGCTGATGCTATCCCACTGGAACTTGGAAATTCGCAGGATCCAACGGGATGAAGACGGCCTCCCCGCCATATTGGGAGCCGGTATTACCCCCAGAGAACATCTTGATGAAGTCTCTGAGAATTTGATTCCAGCCAAGGGGCGGGTCAAACCTCCAGCGCCGATTAGCGTGGAGATGTTGGAAGCTGACTATAGTGGATGTGTTCTGAGTTTCGATGGAGCCGCAAAGACGTCAACGCGCCTTGGAAGTTGTGGATGCATACTCTGGGAACTTCCTGGATGGAACGTTCTTGAAGCTCAAGGCTACGCTTTGACAGATGTCACAGTCAACGACTCTGAGTATTGCGGACTAGTGAATGGGCTGAAGATGGCTCTGAGGCGTGGGATCCAAGAACTTGTTGTTGTCGGAGACTCACGCATCGCCATTCAACAGGCCCAAGGCATAATCAACTGCAATCAGCCGAACTTGCAGCGACGTCTGGCGGAGTTTGAATCTCTGAGGGACAAATTCCAGACTCTGCGATTGGTGCATGTGAAACGGGAGTACAACCAGGCGGCAGATTACCTCACGTCGAAGACGTTGGTTATGGGTAAATCATGGCAAGTCGAGGACGCTGAGGAGTTTACTCACTTACGTCTGGTGTCCAAGATCCACGAGAAGCTGATGAAGCCCCATGTCCCTGAAGAGTCCAACGCTCAAGTCTCAGAGATTCATGAGCCCCAGAATCACACGACTGAAGAACCAAGCCCTGGATCAGCGTGTGCCCCGTTGCCGTTAGCGGCCAAGGTGCTGATGGCGGTGACTCGTGCACAAGCTCAGAATGAAGAGCCCCCCGGAGATCCTATGGGACCGCTTGAGTTCCAAGCGGAACGATGGAGGCGGATCAAAGCACACCAGGACCAAGACCCGGAGCTGGCTGAACTCATCAAGTTTCTAAAGGGTGACGTGGGAGGCCTACCACGTCCCCGAGCCAGAAAGCTTGCGAGAATTGCTGAAGACTTCGTCTTGGATTCCAGGAATGTACTCTACCGCCTGAGTCGTGCTACCAGGGAACGCCCGAGGGACAACGTTGATGAACTCAGACTTGTGGTTCCCAGTGATTTGCGTCTCGACTTGTAGCATTATGCCCATGAAGACTATCAAGGTGGTCATCAGGGGATCAAGCGTACATTTGAGAAATTGATCTCTGAATTCTACTGGTTGGGCATGTACGCGGACGTTGAACGATTCGTCAAAGAGTGCGTAGATTGCGCCAGTGGCAAGGGGCGTCCTCCGAATCCTGGACCTTCGCCTGGGAATATCGAGCCCAGCCGACCTTTCGAAGTGGTGTCCATGGATTTCGTGACGCACATGCCGAAGTCCGCAAGGGGTAACACGTTTCTCCTACTGTTCCAAGACATGTTCTCAGGGTATGTGATGTGTAAGCCTATGAGTATCACTACCGCCCAGGATGTGGCCGAGGCCTACGAAGAAACGGTTTTCAGACACTTTGGAGCAAGTTCTTTGATGCGACATGATCAGGATCCCCGTTTCATGAGCGAGGTCTTCAGATGCTTTCGAGAGCTTCTGGGAAGCAGGCAACGGGCTACTCTGGGTTACCGTCCGCAGGCCAATGGCCAGCAGGAACGATCCGTCCAAACGGTGATTCGGAGCATCAGAGCCTATGTCGCAGAAGCTGACCAAAGTGACTGGGATGACCACGCTGAGCGGTTGATGTTTGCCTTAAACACGTCCTTTGATGCAACACGTCTGGAGACACCATTTTACTTGGTACACGGATGGGATGCTCAAGGGACTGTGTCCGCGATGCTTGGCCCAAAACCTTCAACTGTCCAAGAACGGACCGCATATGAGTGGCGCCGAAAGATGCAACGCGATTACAGCTACGCTCAGGCATGTGCTGAAGATTTGCAGAAGAAAGCGAAGCTCAAGCGTTCTGAGGAACAGACTCGGAAGTGGAACGAACTCTCGGAGAGACTGAAGTCTGGGTACGCCGTAGGTGATGCTGTGTGGCTTTATATCCCCAAAGTACAAACGGGCTTGAGCCGCAAGCTAGCACACATGTGGCATGGACCATTTCGAATCGAAGAGATGTTGGACGATTTCCGCGTGAAGCTCAAGGTCGAAGGCTCCGGTTATCGCGTGAATCCTTGGGTTCACGTGAGTCGACTGAAACCCAGAGCTGTGTTCCCCAGAAGACCCACGATGGAACTGACGATTGTTGAGGGTGATGACTTCGATACAGCGCTACTTCCAGAAGATAGTTGGGAGCCTGATTCCGAAAATGATGAGTAAGTGGAGAAGATCCTGGACACACGATGGACTAAGCGAACCCGAACGTCCAAAAGACTTCGCGAATATCTCGTCAAGTGGAAAGGGTACGATGAAACCGAGTGGCTACCGTTGTCGAAGTTGTACTGTGGAGCCCTGCTGTACGAGTTCAACCAAAGTGCGCGAGCAAGGGCCCGTTTTCAAGCCATGCAAGCTGGAGACGACCACCCCAGAGTTTAACGTCACAGTTTTCTTCAGAAGTCTGAAGATGATTTCCGAGACCTCAGAGATTCTGAAGAGCAATCGTTTTCAGAGTTCCTTTCTTGAGAGAAGTGTCTTCCAGACTGTTGATGGAGAAGTGGCTGGGGGGAACGTTTTGACGCTAAGAGTGACTTGTGAAATTTCGAATGGTTAAGTGACACTATGAATATTATCGTGAGAAGCTGATGGATGCAAGCTACACTGAAAATGGGATGATGATACTCAAGGGTACTGGTGATGAAAGTTACTACTGGGAATTGTATTGGGTTGTGATTACGCTGCGAGATGAATGACTAGAAACGAAGATGAGATTCCCAGAAGAAGTTGACACCTGGATGTTAGAATGTCTGGCGAGTCACGGGATTGGAGTCGCGCTTTGCTGAAGGAATTGCTTCCTGTTTCAGGCTGTCCGGGACGAACTTCATCCAGACAGAGTCAGCAAGCGCAGTGGCCCATTGGGTACGCGCAGGTTCTTCGTCATCCAACTCTTCCAGTTGCTCGTCCAAGTCAAGAGGGTCTGGGCCACCGAGATCAGCTACGTGAGGATCTTGCCAGATCCACGGACATAACTTGTCACTAAGAGTCCAGATGCCCGGCTCGTAAAAGAGAGTTTCTGGGAAGGTCTTGCACGCTTGAGACTCTTTGACCAACTTGCGGTATTGTCGAAGAAGGGCGTTCCGACGGGCTGCACGCTGACTGTAGAGATCTGCGGAACGAGCGTCGGCGTCGACATCTATTGTGACCCAGTGAGTTCGTTCCCAGAATGCTTGAGCATGCTTGTGCATACAGGTTACAAACGAGTCGACAAGTTCCCGGGCCGCTGAACTCAAAGAATTCCGCTTGTGGAAGTGGAAGTTCTGAATGCGATTCTGAAACATGTAATCCCAGGGGGTCGGGTCCATCCTCAGCAACGCGGTGTACTCCTGGGGGTCCCAACGACGTTTGACCAACTCACTCGCGTGCTTGTGGATCTCATACTCAGGGAAGCCGGCAGTTTGCCCAAGAGATGACTTGGAGATGCTGACCCGTTGCACCCGGACGCCGAAGTAAAGCCACGAGAGAACACTGTCGTCAGGAACTTCCACGACCTGAAGTTCATCCACCGTCAGAGAATCATACGCCTTGTGCGACAGCGAACGACGGCGCGAAGATGACCCCGAAGATGGGTTCTTAGTGACTTGGCGGCGAGTAGTCTGCTGGCGCCGATGTCCCGACGAGGCTCTCTTGTAAATCTTGGTTCTCTTGGACGACGGCGGCGGAGCATCTGTGTCAGAACTGCTCTGGCTACGAGGACGCTTGGAACCCTTGTGAGTGTGACCATCAGACTCAGAGCCACTGTCAGACCCCTCGTCACCATCCTCGTCCTCTGAAAGAGATCCATCGGAAGGCGGCGCTTGAAAGTCAGGGTCTGCCGCGGTGTCGTCTGCCGTAGACTCCACGTCTTCATCCGGGTAAGGCACGTGAGCATCTAGAGGCTCCCAAGAAGGTGCTAGCTGGTCGAGGTTCAGAAGACGATCCAAGCGCTCGTCGGTCATCTTGTAGTACACCTCAGGGACGTAGCTGGACCACGGAGTTGCATCCAGACGCCGCCAGTACATCATGCTGACCAGCATCTTGACCAGTTGCGGTTCGCGGAAGAGGCCATGGCACGCACGGTCAGAACTCAGCCAGTCCATGGCTTTCTCGTACTTGATCCCTGCCAGAAGCGCCTG
Organism: Phytophthora capsici; assembly: GCA_030324255.1. NCBI lineage: Eukaryota > Oomycota > Peronosporomycetes > Peronosporales > Peronosporaceae > Phytophthora > Phytophthora capsici. The sequence continues at coordinate 810,748 of CM059355.1, forward strand.
CCGAAGATCCGGTCGAACCTCTTTCCAGACCACGTTCCCAGGAAGCATCGTATGAACGCTCTTCTTAGGGACAGAGGTCTTCTCACCAGCCCTGCGCACAGAGTCTTTCCCTGGTGTATGTCGACTTGGACGGCGCTGGACCTTAGGTGGAGACGATCGCTTCTGAAGCTTGGATTTCCCAGAAGACTTCGCTTGTGGCCGTTTCCCTTTGGACGTCTTAGGCGGAGACTTCCCGGACTTGGATGACGTACCAGGCCGCGTCAAGTCGAGCACCACCGGAACCTTTTCAGTAGCAGCGACTTTAGATGCTGCTGTTGCCGTTTTGAAAGCCTCCTTGAAGTCAGGAACCGGGTCGCGACGCTTGTCCAGAGAAGTGATGCTGATGACGGTGTCCCAGGACGAAGGTACAGTGCCGTTGTCCTGGTAGAGTTCCAATAGATCGTGAAGGCGGTCCCAGTTGCCGGAGACATCGGCATTCTTCTGAAGAAACTCAGTGAAGCCCCAAGTGTCGATGGCTTTCACTACCGGACGATCGTTCAGAAGACGAATGTGTGACTCTGCGTCCGTGAGACGAGTCTTGAGCTCTGCCTTGTCAGCCTCCAGAGAATCGATGTGGTCTTGGTATCGCGTCTTGAGATCCTGCATCTCAGACTTCAGACGCTTCTCGACTTCGTCAGAAGCACTCAGAGCTTGGCCAACTTCACGGTACCAGAAGTCGCAATTGAAGAGCCATTCACGGGTGAGTTCATCGCATCGGCTTTGAGCAGCCGCGGCGTCGATCATCGCCGTAGCTCCTTGGGCCTCGACTTGTTCCCGGAGACGACGATGCGCACTTGCCATGATCTTCAGGAAGCCTGAAGTCTTGAAAACACGTTCGGCCAGCCTGTCCACGGGGAGATGAGCCAAGAGAGACATCAACTCACGCTGTGCTGTAATGGAGCCCAGGCTTGCATCAAGATCCCGAGGAGTCGTCGCCATCGAGCGTGGTCGTAAGATGTCGTCTTCAGTGAACCCGGGGATGACGCGCTCGAGCTCGTCCACATCGTCACGCGAGAGGTACTGGTACCCCACCATGCAGCTCGGTCCTCCATAGCTGTCGGAGACATGCTTCCCTTGACGGATGTCGGCCGCTCGAGCTGGTACGCCGACCAAGAAGACAGGACCTTCATGCCGTGGAACTATGGCTGCTCAGTTCGCGGGCACATCGGGGCGCAGGACCGCAGAAGCTCTCGTGCCAACCTCTGTCAAGAGCCCTCTGTTGAGAAAAGCGTCGACGTCGGAGATGCCCACCATGTGAGGCACCTCATGCGCGGCCACCACGGGGTCATCATTACGAGTATCAGCCACCGTGTCCCGAGGAGACGCTGGCGTTTGCTTGAGCTGCCACCAGGCGAGACGGCTGTGCCATCACCGCCACCCTGAAGAGAGGACGCCGTTGCCGAAGCAGGAGCACCTCCTGGGGCGTTGCCGGCCGAAGAAGAAGAAGGAACGTTGCTTGATTGAGTCGCGAAGGTGTCGGACATGATGGTTTTGAAGTTTTTTGGAGAATGCGGACGCAAAGGTCGCGTGGATGTTTCTCGTTGGAGTTTGGAGTTTATGATGGATGGATTTCGATTGGCTAGAGAGACAGGGGACCAGAGGCTCTGAAAACTGGGCAACTGACAAAGAGTGGCCGCAGCCCGTCGCTCTGAGAACCGACGCTCTCTGTGTTTTTGAGACCTGGCCATGATTCACAGTTTGGGAGAAATTTCCTCACTGATGGATCGTGACCAGGAGGGGCGGTTGTGAGATTGCTATTTCCGGTTTTCGAGCGAACGGTCGCTGACTCTCTGTGATGTGTGTGTGGATATACTGGCTTCTGGGAGAAAGGGGGGCTGGGACGCGGCTGATATGTACTGGCTCTGTGGTGTAATATTTCGCTTTGTGGATTCATCCTTCGCCTGTTTGTAAAGGGGCCCAACGGGTTGGAAGTGCTACCCAGGACTGTGCACAAGTCTGGGCATGCTAGCACTCAGTCCAACCACCGGACTTTCCCCGACGACGAGTGCCTAAGTTCTGGCGGAAAGTCTCTCAGGTTGAATGTATCCCTGAGAGACCTCGTCCCGTTACACCCATGAGCGACGACTGACGGTTCAAGGATCCCAACCAAGACCCACAAGACCCAAGAGGCCCGAAGTGCCCAAGTGTCCCGTGCTGTACGTCGCCTACCCAAGACACCCCTGAGGACTTTGCGTGTATTGAGCATTGAAGCTCTACACCCTGGGAATCATCGTCTCAAGTCTGAGGATCAAGCTTCTGAGTCTGAGAACCAGAAGTCTAAGAAATGCCACTCTGAAGACCAATGCCAGAGTGATGACCGACAAAGATCCCAGACCTCTCACACGATGATTACCCCAAGTCCCAAGCATCCCTAATAAGCCCAAGTATGTTCCAGTTGACGCTCAAGACTTCATGTGTATCGAGCAGAGCTCTACACCCCTGGGAATTAAGCTACATGTCTGAAGATCAAGCCTCCAAGTCTGAGAAGCATGATGATCATCGCTCTGAAGATGAATGCCAGAGCCAGAAGATCGCATACCAGACATGTACCCAGTGAAGTCGATGCCTCACCATACTGAGTTCAAGTCAACCCGGAGAATCCAGTCTGCCATCAAGTGACACGCAACCTGAAGGCTACATAATGATGCCTCATCGTGCTCACTCATCAAGATCCGCCGCACTGACTCCAATACTGAGACCAAGTGAAGATTCCCTGAAACATAGTGAAACCAAGATGACCTGAGATATGAAGACTGACTGCAATGTACCCAGAAAGAAGACCAAGAAGAAGATCGAAGTATGTGTATGAAGAAGATATGACAGAAGACAAATGTTAAATAGAGTTCAATTTGCCTCGTGAAGCACAAGCTACCGAGTTCCACCTGCTGTGTATACAGCCGTAACAAGGTTTGGTGTTACGTGATCTCTCGCCTTCTTCTAACCCCTTTAGGCGGAGATCAGCGTAACGTAGAGACCTGAAGTGACCCGCCTATTCCATTTCCTAGTTGGGTCGTTTGTCTTGTCTCTAACGGTAGCCCATTTCATATTGCTCGTTTGGACAGGTTCTGGGAGCTAGACAGTCGCTCTCAGGACGCTTGATTGACTGTTGTATATAACCGATTGTATTGGTTTATTTCCCTCTATATATTAGAGGGTGGTGCGCGAAAGGAACGGGTTTTCAGACAGACCAGGGGTCTGAAACACATACCCAGTTGACCTGGAAGTACTAGCCCACCGTCCAAGGGCCAGGAAAGAATAAGTGACGGTTGTGTATATTGTATATTTGTATTGAACTCTGTTAATTGTTGGTTATCTTCTAAGTCTAAGCCTCCAGGTGCTGAATTTGCGATATTCAAGTACCTGGTTATTGGACTTCTTCATTGTTTTCTTTGACTACACACTCTGGGAATCACTTGTGGTTCTCAGGGCTTCCGACTCCAGAAGGACCCCGCAAAGGCTTCGAACGTCTTCGCCGCTGGCCTCGCACAGAGCTCCCCCAATCTTCGCCCCATAACACTTGACCCGGGAGGTGTCATATTCCTCAGACAACGAACCGACGAGGATACACAAGGTATCACACGCCACAACCGGCGACTACTGAGAGCCCTCAGTACTGTCGCCCGTTGGTTCACTGTACGCCCCCCTTGCACCGCGGCAAAAGTTTCACCGACTTCGCGACACACTACACCACAATGGTGCGCGTGCACGGATCTCCGGATATCACCGTGAGTCCGACCAGGATGATGCCAAGATCAAAGTTGAGCCAGGAATCGGCGCGGCAGCGGAAGGTGAATCGCCGCCATCGCATCTGATACACCGACCGCCAGAGCACTGGGAGGAGCTCTGGCGAGGAACAGGATCCAGGTCCAGCAATGGATCTCGAAGAAAAGCCTCACCCTCCTCCCTTGGGCCCTTCGGGGCCCCCTGCAGATCGCAATGCGAATCACGATCCGCCGGATGAAGATCCAACTGTGAAAATGGAAGGGTCTTCACCCAAACCACTCCCCCCCCTACACCTCGCATCTCCGCGAAGAAGTCGACGTCGAAGCTTGGTAAGCCGTAGTTGAGAGCACCAGACGAGGAGGAGAGTGGAGACATCAGGCCTTGGACTCCGGGTCAGCTGCAGAAGATCTTCTACCGGAAGCAGCTCAATGCGTTCTTGTTACAAAAACCCCGTGATGATCGTGATGAAGCCGAAGCTGATAGGAGACCTCCAAGGCCCTGTTACACCCTTTGCCAAGGCGCGGTCGCGATCACCAGCCTGATGAACCTGCTGGAAGAACATGGTATTGTCGCTGGAGCCTTCGACGCTGCAGCTGTGTTCGATCTCAGCCTAACCACCGTTGAGGAATCGGCCAAACGTCTGCTCAAGCTGCTGAAGCCGCTAGTAGACGTGTCCGCATCGTCGTCCGCCTCGGGCCTACGGAAGAATGCCCGATCTCAGCTTCCTCATACTCTGGTTTCGCGTCCGCGAAGGTGTCTGTGTTGTCCGACATCGGGTCGGATAGCCCCACCGGGCCTACGAGAATGACCCTTGGTCCATCGGGAGCCGCCATGAACCAGGCGAGGAAGATCAAGGAAGAGAAGACGCCTGTTAACCCTGTGCCCGCAGCCAGAGCGTCGACCGACGCCCACAACCCGGACCGCATGCAGTCGTTCTTCAACTCGGCCATGGAACGCTTCCTGAAAGAACAATGCAAAGAGAAGAACCGCGGCGAGTCTAGGGTACGTAAGGCGTCCGATGTCGACACGGAATCGGTGGGATCAGCCCACACATCACCGGATGAGTATGGTCCCGACGACTTCAGCATTGACGTTCCCCGCCGAGCAATCGTTGCCTCAGCAGAAGCGACCGCGTCGGCTGAGCATACTGCTGCGATCCCGCGAGTCAGGATGTCGGCAATCGCTGAGCTGAAAGAGTTCTCCGGCAAAGACACTGACGAGGATAGTGCCCGTGGCTGGCTGGGCAAGGTGAAGTCTGCGTTCGTCCGCGATCAAGCCCCTGATAGCGAGAAGTGTATCGTCTTCGGAAACTTGCTAACTGGTCCGGCGCGGAACTGATACCAGCAGTTGGGAAGAACGACGCGTGGTAAGTGGGAAGACCTGCTGGATGGCTTCAGAGCCGAATACTGCGGTCTGGGCGTGTCTCTCGCGAGGCAATATTACCACGCTAGGAAGAGATCTGACGAGTCGCCACTCGAGTATCTTCATCGCCTGACAGTGTTAGGACTCTGGGCGAAGTTGCCAATCAAGACTGGTCCGCCGTCTGCCCTCCGAGAACACGTGGAACACTTCATTGAAACCTTGGACGATCGCGATCTCGCGAACCAGCTGTCGCTACTGCGCCATGGAGACGGGGATGCACTGACAGACGTATTGCACCTATGCCAGCGAGCCAAATCCCGGCAAGGAAAGGCGTCTAGGGGGGGGGTTCGAAATACCGCCGGAAATCGTCATTGTCAACGCCTCCACAAGCGTCCACCAAACATGCCCGAGCGATTCGCGCCATCCACACGGCCCATGACAGCGAAAGCTCGAGATCGGACTCGGACTCCGGAGGGTCAGACCTCGAACGAAGTAGATCCCAGATCTATCTCGCCGCCGTCGCTGATCAGCGCAAGTGAGAAGGCCAGCCTCAGCCACGCCGTGACCCCCAAGGGCCAGCAAACAACCCGGAGCAACCTCATCGTCCTCGGAACGACGTTCGTGTGGAGAGATGCTCCCACTGCGGGTCTACGGGGCACACGGACCTTGGATGCGGAAGCGTTTGACTTGTCAGAAGTGCGGAAGAAAAGGACACCCTGGCGATCACTGCCTGTACGTCTGTCGAGCGTGCGGCGAGGTGCATGAAGCCGGAGAGTGCCCGATGGAGGAGCGTCAGTGGTACGATCCCACGCGCCATGCCGGGATGCTTCCCTCGAAGGCGGAGAAGATGTCAAATTAGGACGCTCGCCAGGTTGGGTTCTGGTACGAGTCGAGCGTTCTAAGTTCTGCATATTTGCGTACGTTGACAGGAAAGCACAGTCGAAGGTCAGTCCCCTGAAGGATCCTACCAACAATACACCTGGAATTCATGAGAAACGTACCGCGGCGGTTGCGAGCTTGCGAAGAGATGAATATGAGCGATCGGATGTTGTGATGGAACTGGACTTGGCTGATGGAAAGACCAGTGGATACTGGAGAGATCATGTCCCGGGCACGAAGCCCGGAGAACTCAAGGCCGTGAACTCGCTGACGAGACCACCGCCAAATATTGGGTGGGAGCTCCGACCCGGGGAATCACGGGGGGTGGAAGTACTACTCTCCCGGCAAGTGGTCCAAGCAGGCGAAGATCACCGGGAAGATCAACAACTCGAAGGCGACCATGCTCTTGGACTCTGGCGCAAAAGTCTCAATTGTGGACACCACCTTTGCTCGTAACGTTGGCTGTATCATAGTCGAAAGTCAGAAACAAGAGTGCGTGGGAATTGGTGAGAACATGTACACGACGTTGGGACGTACCACCATCAAGGTCACGCTAGCTGCCTTGTGTACTTTTTCGACGCCTGGGTCGGCCCATTGTCGGGCCAAGACGTGATTTTGGGCATGGACTACATGTTCCCAAACGGAATCCGCCTTGATCTCGCGGACAGCACCTAGCTGACAAAATCCGAATCCAGTTGTCGGGACGGCGTCTCCCGTACGGTCGAAGCAGACACCCGTTGCTGCTAGAAGACGACGTCGTTATCCCCGTCGGGGGATCTGCTGAAGTTCCTCTGAGAACACCACGCGCGTTAGAACGAGAGAAGTTGTGGATCGTGCGTTGAAAGAAGTGGGCCTACCGTATCAAAGGGGCTGGGCTGCAGGCGACACCTGAAGATCACCAACGTTAGCGGTTTCGAGCTGCACCTGGGACGAAGCCTCGAACTGGGGATGTGGCTCGCCGAAGATCTTGTGCCTCGAGTGCCTGGACACGTGTCGGTCGGATCGTGCCGGTACGCAGAGTGGTAAACTCTAGCGTTTGAAGCGACGACTGATCGCCAGGGCGACGAAGTCCTTCCTGCTGAGACGTCCGGACCGTTGGTGGAACGGCCGGAGTACGCCACCCCAACGCAGCTCTTGCGAAGCGGCGAAACGACCCCTGGTCCAATGGTTACTGCGACGAAGGTTCGCTGGGCCGAACCACTCGTGAATAAGCCAGAGACGACAGAAGCCAAGCTGGGCTCTGAAGAACACAGGCCGGGACCGGAAGCTAACCTCACCTTGGAAGCTGAAGCGAAGGAGCCTGATGTCGCGGAAGAACCGGTGGAGATTCAGGAAGACGCCGGAGGGTACTACCATGATGGCGGGAATCTGTTCGCAGAGGACGTTGAGGATCAGATGGCCGTCCTACCGTAGATCGCGAACACCACAGAAGAAGTGAAGATCGAAGACATCCAGGCAGGAGATCCCCAGTGGAACACGCCGGAGGAACTTGACCGACTGAGGCGTATCATCTGGAAGCGGAATCACCTCCTGATCGGAAAGAGGGGCGCCGGGTTGCGCCGCAGTAGAATGTCCCTCGTCCGCCTGCTGCTCTGTCTCGCGCTTTCGAGCAAGTTCTTCTTGTAATCGGCGTATAGTAGCCTGTGCAGCCTCGAACTTCCTCTACCGCGAGAAGCTTTTCGACTTGATTAAAAGCTTGCTGGCTGCGAAGATCATTGTTCCGTCAACATCTCCGTCGATCGTGATCATCATCAAGAAGAACGGGGTAGACATCAAGCTCTGCATAGATTATCGGCTTGTGAACTCCTTGACCAGACTGATGGTGTACCCGATGCCCCTGACCAACGATCTCTTGGAAGATCTCGACAAGGTCCTCCGGTACTGTTCCTTGGACATGGCAAGCGGATTCTGGGTGGTGCAGATGACGGAACGCGCTCGGAAAATCTCGGCGTTCATCACACCTTTTGGCATGTTTAAGTGGACTCGTATGCCGTTCGGCCTGAAGAACTCGCCACAGGTCTATCAGCGACTGCTTCACAACGCCCTCTATGGATTTCTCCAAATTGAGTGTAGCGATGATACTGAAGGTGAGGCCGACGTATTCGAGTCTGACGAACCGAAACTGGATCCCCAACCTTCTGTCCTTGGTCGATAATCGTACATCGACGACATCCTAGTCACGACCGACTCATGGGACAATCTCTGCGAGAAAGTGGAACGGATGCTGGATGCCTGCGATCGCTGGAACCTGTCGATCAGCGTGGTGAAGAGCTCTTGGGGCATGCGAAAGATCGATTACCTTGGCCACCGAGCCTCGATTGGAGGGCTCGAAGTGCACCCAAAGGATCTTGAATTCCTGTGCGACTTGCCTTTCCGCAGACCTTGCGCGCGATGCAGTCGTTCCTCGGCAGCTTGAATTACTACAGCCGCTGTGTATGCCGCGATCTTGTACGACCTTCTCGAGTCGGACTTCTTCGAACTGCGATGCCGGACGGTGATCCCAGATTATTCGACGTATGCATGGGACGTGGATCGTGAGAAGACCGTGGGCGATCGCTGGACAAGAGCCACGGTAGCATCACCATGTTGAAGGCCAAGATCATGTCGACCCCAATCTTGAAGCACTTCGATCCCGATCGCCCACCAGTGATCGTCATCAACGTGAACAAGTGGCGATCTCTGCGGCTCTCATGCAGGATCATGATGGCGTGTATTGGCCAGTAACCTTCACCAGCCGTATCCTCACAGCGAACGAGCTCAATTACGGGATCGTCGAGAAAGAGGTTTTGGCCTTGCTGAGGATCTTGGACGTTTGCCATACTGTGTTTGTCGGTCGAGCGATCAAGGTGCTGACGCGACACTCAACTCTGGCTTGGCTCCTCAAGTTTTCAGGCTTGCAAGGCCGGCTGGGATCATGGGCCACCCTCCTGTCTTAGTGGACACTGGAGATTGTGGGGTGCACGAGAGGTGAAGACGAAGTTCTGGGGACGCTCGCCGCGAGCATCACTCCACGAGAAGAAGTCGACGAGGCTCTCATCACTGTTGCGCCCTAGAAGCAGCCTCGCCAGGTAATCGTCGCGCCCACGCCGACTGTCGAACTTGATGAAGAGCGTCGTGAGTGTCGACGGATCTGCCTGAGTAAAGCGCGATGGCGGGGCGTACAGCGCTGTGGTCTGGAAGTTGCCCGAGTGGTCGATCATCATTGCGGCTTCCTCATACGCTGTAGAGATGACGGTGAACGAAGCCGTGTATCATGGACTGCTCCTGTGCCTGGATCTCCTGGTACCGCTAGACAGAGGACGCTTGGTGATCTGTGGAGCCTCCAACCTGGTGGTCCGGCATATGCGCGGCGAGATCGCATGCAAGGCTCCAGCTTTGCAGCTACTGCGCTAGAAGGCGATGGGGAAGTTGGCGACCTGGCCTCAGCACGAATTCATGCACGTGGAACGCGAGTGGAACAGCAGCGCCGATCGACTCAAGTGAGGCCCTGAACAACGAGGACGGCACAGTCGTCACGTCAGCAGAAATCATCGAGGATTTGATCACGCTCAACCGGTTGGGAGAGATCTTGAAGCCGAAGAACGAGGACGAGATCGTCCGAGTAACAGCCGTGACTCGGTCGTCCGCGCGTCGACGCTCCCCACCTGAATGCCTGCGAGAACCTGTGGTTCAAAGCGTGAGGTTAGAGCGCATTGCTATTGCACAGTGTGTATAGAAGTGCCAATCTGAAGACGTACCTGACTGGGAACGTGGCCGACCTGACAGCGAAGGACACTCAGACATGCGCGAAGATCGCCGACACGTATGAGGTCGACGGGGATGATCTCCTATTGAACTGCCCCGCCTTCCACGAACAACGTTGATGAAGAGCACGATACGATCGCCAAGCTGGTGATCCCTGAGCGACTTCGTCAGGACCTCTTGCGCCACTACCACGCGAACCTGGAAGGTGGCCACCAGGGAGTCGGAAGGACCTACGCGAAGATCAAGCAGCACTTCCACTGGAGGGGTCTCTTTAGGGACGTTCAACGTTACGTGAGTGAGTGTACCGATTGCGAGACCGGGAAAGGAAGACCTACCGTTCAAGGGAAATCACCCAGAAATGTACAGGCCACCTACCCGTTCCAGAACATCGTCATGGATCACATTTCTTCACTTCTGAAGTCATCCGAGGGGAACACAGAACTCCTAGTCTGGGTCAATTTGTTCACCGGGTACATGGTCGCTAAGGCGAGCAGCTCCCGAACCGCCCAGCAGATCGCTGAGAACTACGAAGAGAGTGTCTTCCGCCGTTTCGGTGCGAGCGAGGTCGTCAGGCATGATCACGAACCTGGGTTTATGGCAGATGTGTCCCGAGCCTTCAATCGATTACTGGACCAATGACAGAGCCCTACAATGGCCTCAGGCCAATGGGACGGCGGAACGCATGGTGCAGACGCTGACGCGATCAATCAAGATGTATGTCGCTGATGTGAACCAGAAAGGTTGGGACGAGTATGCCGTGACATTCGCATTGAACACGGCTCAGGATCGTGTTCACGAAGAGACGCCATTCTTCCTCATCCATAGTTGGGATCCCAGGTAAACGCTGGAAGTATCGCTGACGCGTAGCCGTGGTCGCGATCCCAGGAGATGGCGCAATCGGGTGCAAGGTCATTATCAGCGGGCGCGCGAAGAGGTGAACGGACGTCTGTGAGGGCCATCCAAGATCGCACGGATCGCCACAACGAAGACCTTCGACCGCATAACATCGACGTCGGAGATCAGGTCTGGCTGTATTTGGATCACGTCAAAGTTGGTTACGCTCGGAAGCTTGCACATATGTGGCAGGGGCCGTTCTGCGTTGCGGAGATGATTGATCAACACGCAGCGAAGCTGGAGATTGCGGGGACGGAATACCGGGTCTTCCCGATCGTGCACGTGCCGAAGCTCAAGCTGGTGAAGCGTTTCCCGATCGCCCGAAGGCCGAGATCGTGATCGCCGAGGAAGATCATGTAGACTTCGATGAGGCATTTCTGCCAGAAGACAGTTGGGAACGAGAGTTAGACGAAGACGAGTACGAAGTGGAGAAGATTGCGGACGTACGACCATCTCGGAAGACGCGGTATGGACGGGACCGCCGCGATTTCCTGGTGCACTGGAAGGGACTTGGGTGGACGAAGTAGACTTGAATTGCGGAGCTCTGCTTCGCGAGTTCGAGAGGAGTCAGGTCAGCCGCAGTCGTTTTGGCGTCATGCAGTCCCACGAAGAAGAAGTGGGAGGAACCCCGTCGAATTAAGTGCGAAGGAGGGGGGGGTGATTCGTGTGGAAGGGCCGCACGAATGGAAGGAGGGGATATTTGTTTATGTGAGTATTAGAAGGAACACATATCAAAAAGAATCTCTGAACTCAAGTCGGAGAGCTACGTGTCAGGGAGTTTAGCTACGCCTAGTCGCTATCATCGGCCTGGAAGAACTTGCGGTCGAGGCGCGCGAGGCGAAGTCCCGGGTGATCCGCGATGTTGGCGCGATGCTTGTTACGCCAAGGGTCAGCATGGTCGACGATTTGGAGGGCCGCAACGAGATCGGCAGGACACTACCTCTTCCCCTGGCCGGGATACCAACAAACTTGTTCGTCACGCGTTGGGAAATGCAGGAAGTATGGGCCGAGCAGGATGTCGAGATCACACTCGCCATTTTTAAGACCCGTCATTCAGTGCCCCAGCAGCCTCTTCCACCTAGGGCCGGCACGCATCCTGCGGATGCGACAATCTTTCCTGTACTGCTCAAGGATCGGCTCTGCAGTACACATGGCCGCCGTGATGGGGAGTTTGTGAGTGATCTCCCAGAACACCTGACGGCTGTTCTCCTCGAAGTCATCGTACCTCCGACAAAAGTCAGTGAACCAACCGTTCATTTCGAACGAACAATGCACTATGATGCGACGTATAGCATCCCACGGCGGAGGGTTCGCTGCGTAGAGCGCACGGATGTTGGCCTCGGTAACCAACCCGGGATGCCAATCAGCAGCAGGAGGAGCACGCGGATTTCGGTTCGGGGGAACAACCAAAACTTGGGACGGGTCCACTGAGCAGCCAACGTGTTTAGACGTAGTCGTCGGATACTTAGACGGCTAACCTCTGGCAACGGCCAAGGATCACAATCGCTCGGCCGGCGGTAGGCGGTTGCTCGGCGATAGCCAGGAATCCAGCGCTGGCGCGAGTCACTGTGAGCAGGAGATCTTCATGCTCCTGCGCCGCAAGTAGAGTGTTGTCCGAGTCGTGCGATGATAAGAAATCCGAACTTCCGTCGTTGCTGTCCGAAACCCCACTCTGATGATGACTGGAGCTAGTGCTGTCATCGTCTCTACTGTCACTAGGATCACCATCGGGATCAAGGCTTCTTCCGCGAGAACGCTTTCGATCACCACCCGGAGTGATCGGTGGAGTTGCAGGAGGGACTGGCACACCGCGATTGCCATGCGACCCCTGATCATCTTGGGCTCTTTGACTCTCGGGGGTCTTATCCGCATGGCCATGATCTTGAGAGTCGCCCTGGTCTTCCTGATTATCGAAGTCGCCGTGGTCTTTTTCATCTTGACTGTCCTCTTGGCCACTATGGCTTTTCACGATGTTCTCAGGATCCGTCTGAGCTTCCACGTCTTCCTCCTCGCTGGGGACGATATGACGATCCAACCTGCCCTTCGAGATTGGCGATTCGAGTCCGTTGAGAGTCTGCTTGTGCACCTACATGGGGAACACAACACGCTTAATTGGCTGGAGTGAGGCTATGACGATCATGCACATTCACGTACGAGCGGAGATGAGGTCTTGCTGAGCGCGCCGTTGAGCATGCAACGCTCGGGACAATGTTGCCTGCCTACTATACAGATCGTCGGTAGCTCGATCGAGCTTTGCTTGGAGCTCATCGCGCACTTCTAGACTAAGGTCGAGAAGGCGCCGAGAGCACGTTTTATGACGACCTAGTTGATCATGAAGATCGGTGATCTCCTTGTCCATAGATGCAACCTGATGGCGGAAGAGACGAGTGGCGTCTTCTGCGTCTTTTAAGAGGCTATTCGTGACTGAATCTCACTGGCCAAAACGTCGTTCTCCTTCCTGACCGCAGCATGGGTGGATATGGCTTTGTCGCGAGCCTCTGAAGCAGCATCTCGATCACCAACATCGGAATCACGGGTAGCAACAGCAGCATTGCGGTCTATTATAGCGAAGTTGCGATCACGAATGGCGGAATCGCGTTCGGAAATACGTAGATCTCGGGCTGCATCGGCGGTTTAGCGATCCTTGACGGCCCGATCCCGATCGACTATAGCCGCGTCGCGAGCTTCGGCAGCTGAATCACGGTCGACGACAGCCGAATCGCGCTCGTCCACAGCCACATCTCGAGCTGCAGTGGCACAATTACGTTCAGTGATAGCGGCATCACGTTTTGCAGCAGCAGCAGCATCTTGATCAAAGATCGCCTGGGCAAGCTGGCTGGTGCTGGTTGGGGAACGAGCTGAGACCAAACGGGCTTCCAACTGATCCACTCGTTCATTGTACTCGGCGACGACATCTGCATGCAAGTGCTGGAACGCAAGGAGTTGATCACGAAGGCAAGCGATCTCAACAGAGTTGTCGCGACGATCTGCTAAGGCAGATTCCGTTTCAGCAAGTCGCAACTGAGTGTCTTCCAAGCGATGGTGCAGCAGACCGTAGCGATGCTGGCAGAAAGTTACGTAGGGAGCAGCTTGTTGCAGGGTCGAAGTCATTTCACCGCGCAGTGTGGTGATTTCCCGACGGAGCAGAGCGTGCTCATGCTGGAGGCCCTCGAATTCCCGGTGGAGATCATTATATGCCGCGGCTTGATGCTGGTATGCTGTCAACTGCCCCAGAATGTCTTGAAGATCACCTATGGGGCGCTGGAGAGCGTTCTCGTTGATCTCGACACGGGGAGTCGATATAAAGTGGATAGAGTACGGTCTGCGAGTTGCAGAAGAGGGCGCGATCGGGGTGGTGGTGCACGTGAAGATTGCTGAGGAGTTGGTCTACTGAGGAGAGTTCCAGTACAGCAAAACAAGAGGCGTACCATCTGAAGAACGGGTGGTAGTGTTTGATCCCGTTTGTGCAACTTGGCCAGAAGAAGCAGGTAAATGTCACATGCGACTAGGTGGAGATGAATAACGGCACGAGATGAGGAGGGCACGTGAGGAAAAAAATATGATTAATACGTACCAGCGGTATTGTTCGTCACTGTGGGCGAGGTTGGAGAGCCATCAGGGGCAGGAGAAGCACCCGCATCGGGAGGGTCGGACATGAGCAGGCGATTCCAGGAGTGATGGCGACGCACAAGTCCCGATCACTGTATGAGTCGTTCTCCGTGCACGGACGATTGTGGTAAACTGGGAATCTTGTTTGACGGAAAGGACCGGCTTAAAATCGCTGTGCCACATTGGTGGTACATCGTGTCTGTGATCGCGTTATGGTACTTCAAGACCATGGTATCATTTATATGGTACGGCCCGATGAGATCGCGAACATCATCATGGCTTAAGCATATCATCACAAGTCGAACGCGATCACCAAGGTCTGGTACAATCATTTCGGTACTCCAGGGTGATCTCAAGGTCGAGATCGCGGTGATCCCCAGGGAATGGTGCAGTCATTCGAGTACGCCAAGCGCGATCCCCAGGAAGATCAAGGTACCATAATCATGGTACATGTTGTGGTGATCGCGGCGTTGTGGTGATCAAGGCACCGTCAAAGCTAAGTACGATTGTGGAGCCAGTTTGGCAACGTGTGGCAGAGAAGCGTCGAGGCTTGGGAGAGAAGTTTATGGAATTGCATATCAGTGTCTAATTTGCCTTCTAGCGAACAAGAGAGTTAACACTCAACAAGAGAGAGGGAGTTCTTCTTATATATCAAGCGTCCTACATATTCCAGAGCTGGGAAGTATATTGGCCCCCTCTGACGACCAAGGACTGCTGAGATCTACAGGAGAAGCGCAAGAACGCCTGGATAGCTTGCCCAGGTCGCCCACGCTCCCCTCTCAAACCCCCTCAAGATCCCTGCCAGAAGGAGGCAGTCAAGCATCGTATTGGTGTTATTGGCCTTTGGTGAACACACCCTAGGACCCCATGTGGATCTACGCTACTCCGATATCCACACCCTAACCGACGGCAAGTGAAGAGTTTCCACAAGCCGTCAAGCCGAAACCCAAGTGCCGTCCATGCCCACTCAACCCAGATCAAGCCCGGCATCCTCCTGAGTCGCCCAAGAAGAGCGTAACTGTCCAACCCGACGGGTACACAAGGTAAGCAAGTCTTCAGAGACCCCCCCCCCCCCCTCCCACGGCAAGTCCGGACGCCAAGTGTGTGAGTGCCTCTCGCGTCGAGTTTCCTCGCGAGCCACTACACCACAGCGTATTCAAGTGAAAAGTACTAGGCGAATAAGGAAAGCATCCTCGTGTGATATTGCAATCTCAGGTTTTCAAGCGAAGAGCTGCTGTCTCTCTACGACGTGTGCAGTATTATACTGGCTTATGGGGAAATGGCGGCCTTGGGCGCGGTGGCGCAACAATGACATGTACCGGTTGTGGAGTAACATTTTGGTTTGCGGATTCGTCTTCGCCTGTTTGTAAAGGGGTCCATACTAGCCCACCGTCCAAGGGTCAGGAAAGAATAAGTGACGGTTGTGTATATTAGGGGGTTTCAAAGTTGAGATGTTCTAAGAACTTGTGCACCTAAAGTTTCGATCCAGCCAATCAGAGTGCTTTGGCATTCTGTCATTACGGCAAGTTTTCTTAACGCACAAACACAGTCAAATCAACCTAAAAGCCTGGGAAACTGGTGAATTAGGTTGCTATTTCACAAGTTTCCCTTGCCCTCTCGGAACTTCTCCCTCGCTGACAACACGAAGACCAGTTGTGAGACGTCATGGCACCCAACGTTGCGCAGCGGAGACGACCGGTGAGCTGGGAAAAAGACGGAGTTGATGGCGGTCCTTCCAGCGTAGATGTCATCTTGAAGTGGGTCACGGCCGAAGGAAACCTTCAACGTTGGCGTGGCGACACTATCGGAGGAAAAAACCAAGAAAGCGTTGGCATCAGAGATCGCGGAACTCATTAAGGAAGCGGGAATCACTGGCCGGACATCCAAAGGTGCGTAGACATCAATGCGAATCTCTGTGAATACTTATTCACCGAATATGTGCCGATTTAATTGTGTGTAGGCGTCTTGCTGAAGATAAACGACATTCAAGACTCGTACAATAAAACAGCAGATTTGAAACGGCAGTCATCCTGGATGAGGACGCAGCAAAGACCTTCCATGGTAAGCAGCGTCTCCACGCTGTTTGTTTTTACTACCTCTGTGCGGAAAATAATGAGCATTTGAAAAAAAATTGCGCATAGCTCCGCCTCGTTTTTTTGAGGAGTTATTAAATTTGCAGAGGAGCTATGCGTTTGGGTTTGAGCTGCAGACAAAACAAAACATTCGTAGGCGTACATGCTCCGCCACGTTAGAAATACTACTAGTAGTACTAGTAAAACGGATCAAACTCAGACACAACTGTTACTGATGTAGTGTCTGGGACGTCAACGGGAGTTGTCGATATCGAGAAGGAGAGTGCTGCAGCCGCCTGCTGTGCTAGGGCAAGCGTCAATCCGTCGCAAGATCCGTCAAGCTGAGGGATCACATGATCCATGCAGAACCGAAGCCGTCTGAGTCTATGCGAAGGCGTGAGCAGCGGGCGAGTTTGCCTCAGCGCACGACGTAAGAAACCCTCCTTGATGAGCTGTTGCACGAGATACGAGCTCACGTCTGACCCCTCTTGTATAGCACGCTGGTTCTCGCGATCATTCACTGCCACCTCGGCGAGACGCTTGCACAGCTCCCCGCGGTCCTTCTTCTTTCGCCCCCGAGCGTGCTTTCTTGACTTGACTACTGCAGCTACATACGCCTAATGCCCTGCTCCCAAATACGAGAAACAGCACAGCGGTTTAGATCACAACAGGCGGCGGTCCGCCCGATATCCCCGTGCCTCAGCACCCCTCCATTGCGGTGAATAAGCAGTATCTCCCACACGGCTTGGCGCTCTTCGTCGGTCTCTTGTGATCTGCTCATTGCCGCTCCGGTTTGAAAGTGGGGGGAGAGGTCCAGCGGGAAGATTGGACGGGAGATTCAAAAATCAAAAACTTTGCAAGGTATAAATTTTGAACAGGTTGTAATTTGATTGGAAATGCTCATTATTTTCAGCACGGAGGTAGTACTAATCAGAATCTATATATTGGACTGTAGACAAATTGGTTGGTATTTGCAAGCATTGGGATATCCTCGACCCGTGTTTCATAACCGTGCGTCGGCAAAACCGATCGCTCCAACAGAGACATTTAACGACTCAAAACCTTTCAAATGCCAACAGCTCACGCCGACATTGATGATGAGGGGTTGGATGTCGACCAACCTGACTTTGACTTTCCATTTGGCGACTAAGGGCGGACAAGGAGCGAAGATGACGAAGGTGACAGTGCCAGCGAGGCCAAGCCTTCTTCAATGACACTGGCTGACGAGCGTGATTCTGGGCGCACTTCTAGCCTCGCAAAAGAAACCATTTGCATCAGCATTGACACGAGCTCTGAGGAGTCCGTTAATACTGCGGTCCGCCCACCGACAGCACATCGCGTAACTGGTAACAGTGTCGGATCAACGACTGGTGGTAGTACTCCAGGAAAGAGCAAGAACGCGGAGAAACCCAAGAAAGGTAAGCCATTAACCCTCAAGTCGAAACCACAGGAAAAAACGCAAGAGTCTAGTTGCTGTGATGTACGACTCAATGTGCGAGCGTACCAGCATAGCGAAGAAGCGCTCGCGTATTGAGATGGCCTAAGCAAATATCAAGTTCACCAAGGACCTGTTGGAGTTGGGGATATACTCAACGGAAGAAGTCAAGGAGATGGTTGCAGCACAATTCGAAGACAATTGATGTCCTATTCAGTTTCGCCCTACATACTAGACAAGTGATCTAGTAAGCTCTGCATTACCCGTAGGCGTTTGGGTTTTCCTTGCGTGTCCGCCGATCTAATTAACGAGTTATCAAAGTTTCCATCGTCGACTAAATCGGGCAGCTCCGTCGCTACTGGGATCCACGCGTTGTGATTTTCGTTATCAGAATCACCTACTCCAGGAACATGCAGAAGTGTGTTATGGAGGACAGCACAAGCACGAATCCAAGCCACAGCTCGCTCTCCATCCTGCTTATTGCGAATCCTCAGCCGCAGCCCTTTTAAACTGAAAAATCCCCCCTTCAAAATTCAAATACAGTGCTCGTTCCAAACCCGAATCTTACTGAGTTCCTTGTAATATCTTCCCTGTGTCGTTATTAGCTGGCCATTGCGAGGCTTTTTGAACACTGGTGGGATGTTAGTATCTGGGGCAAATCCAGAGTCTGCTAACAGGTACTGGTCGGCCTTAAACATCTCTGTTTTGGATGTCTGTATGGCCTTCAAACGACCAGCAAGCTCTTCCATCACTGACGCCTTGAAGTGAGATCCATTATCAGATACCCAGGCCTCAGGTAACCCGAATCGCTTGTATCCAACATAGCCTGGACTGCTGTGGCACTTTTCGCCGCTTCAGCAGCAATCAACTCGCAATAGTACGTAAACTCATCCTTGAGCACGAGTACGTATCGGCTTGCACCGTAGGATTCGCCTAGTTATAGATAGTCCATGTGAAGACACTCGTTGCGCTTACTTGTCGTAGATGTAGGCCCCCAAGGGCGGATCAGAAGTTTTCCGCCTTTCACATACTTTCACAATAGACACTCTCTCCGGAAACGGTCAATCAACGCCCTTGCAGCAGCAATTTCAAAGCGTTTAGCACGCGCGGCTTGCATAACGTCGCTACCCCGGTGGCCCTGAGGTCCACAGTGAGCCACAACCAACAAACATTGTAGCAGCTCGCGGGGCTGCTTGGGGCCCAGAGTTTTCCGTCGACTCGAATGAGACCGTCATCATCTGCAGCTGCCGGTGCACTGGGACGGTGGCGTCGCTGTTGATCCCGAATTGCATCTTCGGAAGGTCACACAAATCTACCGTCCTGCAACGGTCGCAGCATCGAAATCGGCTGTGTGCGTCTAGTTGTCACGCGCTTAGCAAACCAACAGCATTAACTTGCATAGGAACATGCCAGTAAGCAGCTGAGAGATCGAAGAACTAAATCATGCACGGCTTGTCCTTGACCTGCTCCCTGGTCTCGCCATCCATGACGTCATCCGCGGTTGCATTAGCATAGTACTCCTCGTTCTTCCCAACCACGCAGGCCACCACACGTTTAACAGCATGCGGTAGGTGATCTGGAACTGCACTAGTTTGGCCCCATCTCGATATCAAATCGGCCCAAACATTATCTTCGCCTTTGATATGTTCGATGGTGTAGCGGACTCCCACAATGTGGAGTGCCCACCGCTGCAACTTGCCGCAAAGGTGTGGCTTGACCGTCTTATCGGGGGAAAAGATGTGAATCAAGTTCGCATGGTCGCAATAAATCTGCACACCTTTCTCACGCTCAAGAAGATAAGTGAAATCACCACAGGCCCCGAACAACAGGGTATGTCTCCTTTTCCACGATAGACCAATTAACTTGAGCCCCAGTAAAAGACCCACCCCGGCAAACGAGTAGTTCGTGTGCTTGCTCCGCCACCGGTAGCCCTGCGATCCAATTGCGGACCTGGCTGACGACGACGGCCCAACAACCCAGGGAAGCATCGCTAAACATGCACACAACTGCATCTGGGCCCGGGAATAACAACTTGGCCGAAGTCGTCAACGAATCGATCACCAGCCTTATCATCCGCTGGCCAGGTGAGCTCGACACCAGTAAGCTGCGCATTGCGCCGACCCCGTTGAGCCATCACTGCTTCTAGCTTCGACTGAAGCGGACCAACAACTCGGGCATAGTCCACCATTGATTCCCACAGCCAATTTGCTGCACATAGGAACTGCTGGAGCGCGGCAGCAGTCGGCGGTAGCGCCATGTTCGTCAGTGCTGCTAGGCGATCGGGTGAGTGCTTGGCGCCTGTACCGTTAATCACTTTGCCACACCACACCACCTTGGTATCGAGCAACACACATTTCTTGGCGTTCAGCTTCAGCCGCCTTTCGTGAACCCCCTTAAAGAAAGCTCGCAGGTTAGTTAGATATTCCTCGGCACCACGAGCGAATAATAGCAGATCATCAATCCATACGAGAATGCTGCGATACATCATGGCTTGAAAGCAGAGCTGCATTTGCAGCTGGAAATGCATTGCGGAATCGCTTGCGCCTTGTGGAACCCGCGTCGGTGTGGACACCCCCATCTTCAGTAACAAAACTGAAAGGTTTTTGGCTGTCACGGTGAAGCGGGAGTTGCCAGAAGCCTTTTAAAGAGATCAAACAGGTCAAATTCGTACGCCCCATCACACTCTGCGTCGCTGAGGTTAGATTCGGCGTTGCTCCGGTTAACGGCACGGTGCATTTGTTCGTCGGTCGATAGTTTACAGTGAAGCGAAATTCATCGGTTTGTAGCTTCTTGATTGGCAATGCTGGGCACCCTCACCAGCTGGTGTTGTTACGCGGAACCAATCCTTGACGAAGGAACCTCAAGACGCTCAAGGGCAAGACACGCATCAACACCTGGAAAGCTTGGCCAGGTCTACGCTTCTCTCTCCACCCCCTCAACTCCACCGCTAACAGTAGGCGGCCCAAGCATCGACACGCTCCAATTCCGACACAAACTCCCGTAGGAACTTTCGCTGCGCCGGTGGATACTTTCTTGGTCCGCTGCGATACGGCTGAGCCCCCTCTCAGAGCCTCACTTTCAATGGCTCTACGTCTGCAGGTGGGTCAGCCCCAATACAAATACGCCAAACATCGGCATACTCAAACACCAGTTTGCGTAGGTCCTCCAACAACTCTGGCGCAAACCAGCAGCTCCGGCCGCATCAACCATCTTGTTCAAATAGCCACAGACTACATCACCATCCTCCGAGAAAGCCACTTGAGGGTTATCGCTGGTAACATCGTCTGCATCCGCGTCACCGACATGACCACTTTCAAGTTGGTCAAATAGCCTGTCGGTGTCGATGCCAACGTCTTGCATAGTCTTGCTTGATGATGGTAGCGCAATTTGGGCGGCCGGCCTCTGCTTCTGGCTGGAGGGATGTAGTTGTAACGCGCAAACCGACGCAATAAGTGCTTAAATGCAGGTCTGTGTAGTACATGACGGTATGTAGTTAGACCGATAACACCCGTAAGGCACCTCGTCAGACTAGTAGCATTCAAGAAGTTTGAGTCGAGGCCGTTCTTGTAGAGGACCATCCACGCGGCAGCACAGGGCGCGTCCAAACAGGACGCAGTCAAGTAATGACGAGTGCGCATAGCAGCTCGCCATGCGCTCTGAATCATGGCATCGTGTACGTCACGGTGGACACTGCACAGTCTTACTTCGCACTTCAAATATGCATCACACGACAGCAGAATAACGTCGCTCTCGTCTTCCTCGCGCATTTTGCGCACGACGGCTTCCAAATGCAAAATGGCGCATTTCGAGCAGCAGTATCCAGAAAGATTTACTGTGTTTTTGTCCTGTACTAAATGCCCCCACACTTAAATAGAATAAATAACCTAAGTGCAACTGCACGTAGGGGACACTCTACATCGACCATAGTAACCTCTTACTCCATTTTGGGTGGGTCACCAAATACTACGTAGTAGTTGTGTTAAGTAAGTACCTGCTGCAGGTATGTCGGGTGATTTCTTCGTTTTTGGATGCGTCCATTAAATGTAAACTTTTTACAAAAAAAGCTTAATTAAGCTTTTTGAAACCGCTTTACTCGATGAATAATATATAGCGCGGTATTGGTAGACTGCAATCAATATCCAGAGCTACCCAGGCAACGCACGGCTTTGTGAAGTATTGAGATACGGTTGACTTCGGTCGTGTTCGACTCCTTTTCTTGGGTGTTTCTGCGGTAGTCAATTTAGTGTATATTTTAGTATGGTATACTACAGCCTACTGATAATTGGAGTCTTCGGACTCCCGCAATCCCAAAACTGCTGAGTGGGCGAATAGTCTTTTCGGTCCTGTTCTGCGCTCAAAGTGACAGGTACTGAGCCCAACCGCGTGGAGCTCTGAGAATTAACCCTCTGGAGCTTCGTCAGCTTGCTCAGGATGACTGAAGCAAGCGCACCTCCGTCCTGTTCGATGATGATGTCGTCGACAGCCAACGTGCTGACTTCTAGTGCTGATGGTGGCCCAAGCCCAGCTATTGGTGGCTCAAGTCGAAGTCCTGTTACTGGATTGACTGGAAGTAGTGCTGCAAGTTCTATCGGTCGGGTTACTGGTGGAATAGGATCTGCACCTTTTACTGGCGTTTGTGGTGGATTTAGTTTTCCTCCTGTGGTTTCAAGTGGAGGTCTACAAATGGGTACATCGACTAGTGCAAGTATCGCACCGTCGTCTTTTCCAACGAGCTTTGGAGCTCCCTTTCCTGGTACGGGAAGTTCTCCGTTTGGATTTGGATATGGTGGATTTGGACTTCCTGCTACATGTACGCAAGTTCCTGGCTACTCAAGTGCTTATGGACCTGGAGGCAGTTCACTTGGCATTAAAGAGATTTCTAATAAGCCACCGGTCATGAAGGGAAGTTTTGATTTGTATGCAGTTCAGCTTAAGACTTTTTTGACTCGGTTGAAGCTTTGGGGTGTTGTGGAGGGCACTGATGTACGACCTCTTGTCGATGCCCAAGCTCAAGCTGATTTCGATGCTCGTGACAATGCAGCACGGGATGCAATACTCCGTGGAGTTCCTGAAGCTGATGCAGAAATGATTTGTCATGAGACTTCCGCTAGAAATAAGCAAACGAAGCGTGAGTACGCTAATTACATTTTTGCCCGTGAGCAGTTATACTCAAACAAATACACTCGAGATGCAAAGCTGAGTGATTGGTTGAGGGATATGGAGTTGCAGAAGCGTGAACTCCAGCATTATGGCAAAGTGATTAGTGATGAGGAGTTCGCTGAGATTTTGTTGGGTAATGTGTCACGTACACATCGTGATGTAGTGCGGCAGTTTTCACGACACTATGCTGTGCTTGCTTTGTCTGGAGCCCATCAGCTTGCACCCACAGCTGCCCAAGTGATGAATGCTCTCCGTGCTGAGGAAGACCTTGATGAAAAAGTTGCGGAAGAAGTGCCTCGGTCCAGCATTGGGTCTGCTAATAAGACTTCAGCGAATCGCAATAAACAAGGTAGTGGCAATACTAATGAACGTAATGCTGGAAAGGGCAAGAAGCAGCGAGGCCGTGGGAAATACAAGGCCAAGAAGAAAACTCAGGACCGTAATGTCCAGAAGTCTGATGGTTGCTGGGAATGTGGCGAGCATGGTCACATCAAGGCGAATTGTCCTAACAAGAAGTCTGGAGATAATTCGGATAACCAGAACGCATCGGCAGGCATGGAGTCGAAACGGTGGCAAAACAAGAAAGGAGATGATGCAAAGAAGGCGAAGAAGAGTGTTGACGCGTTGACGCAGCGCAAGATCGGAGCGACTGTGGTCGGTACTCGACGTCACAAGCCTTCGATCGTGGAGTGGGTGTTGGATACAGCGACTGATGTACATGTGTGCACGAATAAAAAGTTGCTGACTGACCGCCGAACGGATCGAGAGCATATCTTCTTGGATTTTGATGAACAGCCAAAAGGAGACCGCACGGTAGGGACACTAAGTCTTCAAGTGATGAATACCATTTCGCAACATGAAGAAGCGTTGACTCTGGCTAATGTCGTCCATACTCCAACGGGACCTGAAAACTTATTAAGTTCGGACCTACTGGAGAGAAACGGGTGGGTAGTGACCTTCGAGCGACTAAATGGCAAGCGTGTTTGCTGGTTGGAAAATGACAACATGAAGCTACTGCTCAAGAAAATTCGAGGACGATATCGACTTGAAGCAAGACCAATTGAAGGTTATGAAGTACAAGCTGTAGTTCAAGCTACCACAAAGACTGTGAATGAGTTTGAACGCTGGCACATGCGATTTGCGCATCTAAACTACGCGGCACTGCGGCGAATGGCAACACGGAAAGCGGCGTTTGGCTTAGATGGATTGTGCACCAGTCTTTCACAGAATTCATCGGGTTGTGATGGGAAATGTTGGACATGTATTGCATCCAAGCAGAAGCGCATGTCATACAAGTTGACGCGTACAAGACGTGCAACCAAACCATATCAAAAGCTCATGTCGGACATGTGTCATGTGGGGTTGAAAACCTATGATGCATACCAGCATTTTCAACTCGTGATGGACGAAGCCACCCGTTATGTCTGGGGATTTCTGATGAAGGAAAAGGGAGACGCTACTGATGTAGTGAAAGCTCATCTGGAATGGCTATTAGCGCAAGGCCATCGCATTGAAGTCTTCTCGACTGATCAAGGTAGAGAACTGGTCAATAAGAGACTGAAATCATTCCTCAGGGGGAGAGGCGTTGAGTTTCTATGGACGAATGCTTACAGTCCTGAGGAGAATGGGATTGTCGAGAAGATGAATGGTGTATTGCTGGGACGTGTTCGCAGTTTACTGACAATGACCAACTTACCTCAAAGTCTGTGGGGAGAGGCGTTCACATTTGCAGCAGAAGTAATGAATGTGAGCCCGTGCAGTGCACTTGACGGAGACACCCCATACACTCGACGGTTTGGTGAGAGACCTGACGTTGAGAAACTACGTACATGGGGATGTATTGTGCACGTGTTTACACCAAAAGTACTGAGGGCTAACAAGCTCGAGAACCCTGGCAAGTTGGCTCTCTTCATCGGTTTTGCTAAGAATTCTGAAGGTTTTCGAGTTCTGAATTTAAGAACTGGTGACATTCAAGAGCAACGTTCTGTGGAGTTTGACGAAGATTGGACCGTTGATAGCTGGTACGTGGAGTACGTGTTGGCAAATAGATATCGACGGGGTCGTTTTGTCCTTCCAGAAGTAATTCCTCTGGTTCGTTTACCGGTCATGGCTGCTGTAACACATGAACTGTTGACTGGACCTCCTGCCAAGCGTCAATGTCTTGCAGATGCACATGGTAGTTCTGGATCTAATGTTGTGGTGGAGCAATCTCCGGTTGGTGTGGGTGAGCCTACACTTGAACTGTCGAGTTCGTCTCCAGTGAGGATGCCGTTGGCAAATGCTCAGCTGTCGCCTTGGGGTGCACCGCAGCAGCAAGATGAATGTGTGGAGCATGAACAGGAACTACATGAAGAGAATGGGGATCCTGAGACTGGTGTGACTGTGTCTAACAGCCGCTCAACCCCGCTTCGGGAATTGCCCGAATCTTTTCAAGTGCAGGATGCAGTGGATGAGGATGAAGTGGAGGAGGATGAGGGTGCTTATGAGGATGAGGAAGCTGATGTTATCGCTTCTGGAGACCGAGTGAAGAGCCGTGCAGGCTCAGTGGGAGACAGCTTTTCGCTGACAAGTGATGATGAAGAAGACGATGAGGAAGACAGTGGATTGGGATCCTCATTTCGACGCTCGACTCGTGTTAGACAGCAAAATGTACGGCTCAGTGACTACGAGATGGAACTTCCAGAAAGTTTAATGATACAAGCGGTAAATGCTGTAATGGAGCCGACTTCCGTGAAAGCTGCTTTGGAGGCACCTGACTCGGAGAAGTGGGTTGAAGCGCTAAACAAGGAGTATAGTGAACTGTTGCGGAACAATACATGGGAATTGGTGGAGAAGCCTGAAGGAGCGAAGGTCTTGACAAGTAAATGGATCTTTGTCCGAAAGCGCATGCTAAAGGTGAAGTGGAACGCCATCGTGCAAGGATTACAGTTAAGGGATGTCAACAGAAGTTTGGATTGAATTTTTGGGAGACCTATGCCCCGGTGGTGAGTTCAGAAGCTGTGAGACTGATTCTTTTGCTGGCATTGCACTATGGATTGCTTTGTCGCCATGTTGACTTTGTTACCGCTTTTCTCAATGGTGCAATTGACTGTGAGATCTACATGTACCAGCCTGAGTTTTTCGATGACGGATCCGGACGTGTTTGCAGGCTGCTGAGGAGTTTGTATGGGCTCAAACAGGCCCCTCGCATATGGTACAAGATGCTCGACAAGTATTTAAGGGAGTGTGGGTTTCAGAGGTCGAAAATGGATGGCGGAATATATTATCAATGGGTGAATGGCAGTCCTATCTTTCTGACTGTGTACGTTGATGATATTGTCATTGCCGCGACAAAGGAGAACACTGAGCTGGTGATGGCTGAGCTTAAAGGTGCCAGGCCAGATGCTGTCGATCTCGCAGAGTGGCTATGTTGCTCAGTTGTTGGAGCGCTTTAAGATGGCCAATTGCAAGTCTGTGGCTACGCCGCAAGTGAAAGGCAATTTCCCGCTCCCAGGTGATCCGGATAAGGAGCAGATTTGTGTGAACATTGATCCTGACCTAGACTACCAGTGTATTGTGGGGTCATTACAATACTTGGTCACCTGTTCGCGCCCGGACATTGCGAATGCCGTTCGCACGCTAGGCAAGTTTCTCAACTGCTACACGAAGGAGCACTACGTGCTAGTTAAACGGGTCCTCCGCTACCTACAAGGAACGAGAAACTTTGGGCTGGTGTGGTGCAGACTAGAGTCTCCTGGTGTGGAACTAGTTGCTTATGCTGATGCAGACTTAGGGAATGAAAAAGATGATCGCCGTTCGGTCACAGGATACGTGCTGTTGATGAATGGATGTGTTTTTGCGTACAAAAGCAAGAAGCAGCCGATCATGACGGACGACACTTGCAGCGCCGAGTTTGTTGCTGCTAGCGAGTGCTCTAACATGATAATGTGGACGCACAATCTGTGCACTGAGCTGAAGGTTCAGCGAGCTAAGAAAACAGTTCTCTATGAAGACAATCAAGCTGCCATTCAGGTGATCAAAGAGGTTCGAAGTGGCTACAAAGTAAAGTGTGTGGATCTGAAGTTTCACAAGATCCGTGACTTTGTGGAGCGTGGCGTATTTGAAGTGACATACTGTCCAAGTGAAGAAAATGTTGCTGATATTTTCACAAAGCCGCTTGGCCCCCAACAGTTCTGCAGACTACGGGAGCGACTGAATGTTCTGCCAGTGCCTGAATGAACGTGCTTGAAGATCGCAACACGAAGTGGGAGTGTGAAGTATTGAGATACGGTTGACTTCGGTCGTGTTCGACTCCTTTTCTTGGGTGTTTCTGCGGTAGTCAATTTAGTGTATATTTTAGTATGGTATACTACAGCCTACTGATAATTGGAGTCTTCGGACTCCCGCAATCCCAAAACTGCTGAGTGGGCGAATAGTCTTTTCGGTCCTGTTCTGCGCTCAAAGTGACAGTTATGTTAAGTAAGTACCTGCTGCAGGTATGTCGGGTGATTTCTTCGTTTTTGGATGCGTCCATTAAATGTAAACTTTAAACAAAAAAAAGCTTAATTAAGCTTTTTGAAACCGCTTTACTCGATGAATATATAGCGCGGTATTGGTAGACTGCAATCAATATCCAGAGCTTCCCAGGCAACGCACGGCATTAGTATTGTTTTATCACCACGACCAACTGGGTCGTCTTAGTAACCTCATCTTCACTGAACGATTTTTTCGGCAAGTGCCTGGACTGAGGAATAAACCTTGGTCTTGTGCTTCCACTCAGCAGGAATAACATCACTACCCCGCGCAGCAGCAATAACTGCTCCGATGACGATGGCGCGACTACAGTTGTCTCCACCCGCCACCATATTTGCTCGGAGCGCCTCCTCATAGTCACTCGAGGTCAAAAGCACAAACACCGATCCCTGGAGCACGCCAGGCAATGAACACGGTTTGCCGAAGTGTGCAACAGCACTAGTGGCATCAGGGAAGGTCTTGTCCTCCACAGCATCGATGGCCTGCTGGACCGACGCGCGTGTGTCACTACTGATGGCCTCGTTTGAAGTAAGTTTTCGAATAGCGGCCTCCACAGTGACGCCCTGCACCACTTGCTGCAGTAGCAGAGCCGTGGCCACTGCCGCATTTTCAGCTTCCGCCCCAATTTCGTGCACGGCTGTCGCCTCACGCGTTTTCTGCAGCAATAGTTCCGTATCCTCAAAGTACTGAGCAACCAGGATAGGCGTTTTAATGCCACCGTGCAGGTCCTTGCTTGGTGACGCCAGCTCTGGATACTTTTTGCCGGCGTCGCCCTTGATGACCATCTCTTTGAAGACGCTGTTGAGTCGGCCCGTGTAAGCCTTGGCAGCACGGTAAGAAACCATCGCGAACTCCTCCGGTTCGAACTCACCTCGTTCAGCTACATCCTGGAGCAGTGGAAGGATCTCATCGCCATAGGGCGACAGTGCGCCGCTTTCATACGAGTAAAAGGGGCACGAAGGTGGCTCGTAGAACTCTGGTCCTGATGAGCCACGCGCTGATACAAGCTGCTGCATCTTATCGCCGTCGTAGATCCAGTGGAGCCCCATCGTGGCGGCATCAGCTACGAAACCGCCGGTCACCGCCGCTAGTGCACGCTGCTTGGCTGTGAGAGACATGCTGGGGAGTCTGGTCTGGGGTGTCGATGCTGTTACGCTTGCGTCCGAGACGGGGGATTCAAAAGTGGACGGCTGAGACCAGTAACCAACGAGCAGAGCGAGCGCTGAGGAAGCTACGAGCACGAGCAGTCCGTAGCGCAGCCGCCGGTTGAACATGACAGCGGAATAATCAGACACTAATTATGGGACGAGTGAACACTTAATATGGGACTAGCACAACGTAATCTTGTGTGGTTCTAACGATGTCGGTCGGGACGGAGGCGAGGAAGCGGGCGATGAAGGCCAAGGGCGGCAACGGTACAGTTGTGGGGTTTGCTCTGGTGGTAGCTGCAGGGTTCTTTTCAATACCCTTTGTAGCACACTATACAAAGGTGCGCTTGGAGTTGCACGTTGTAGATTGATGACGCTTACATTTGGTGCTCGAGGCAGGGAGCCAACTTGACTGCCCAGGAGAAGCCACTTAACGCATCGCAGATCCGACGAGGAGCTTACGCGAACAGCGGCTCACGAGACGCTGGTGCTGACCCAGACTGGGACCTATCGACGGGCACCTACCACGGCCGACGAGGCCCGAGACAACACTAAGCTTAGCCAAATTGCTGCAGTAGTTATCCATAGGTACACAACGGAGTGTCGAGAGATTTCCCGTTTTTCTTCTATACATTCAAGAGTTGGATGACAAGTATCGCTGCCTAATTACTGGGCAACAGATTGAACGATCTAGAGGTTGGCGTATTTGCTCTTCTTGCTCTTCTTGCTCTTCTTGCGGTCACTGTCCCCGTCGGCCGAACGCTTGTGTTTGTGCTCTTTCTTCGAATCCTTCGTGTCTTTGCTCTCCTTCTTCTGCTTCTTGCTCTTCACTTGCACCATAGCGCCACCGGTTTCCGCCTGAGCTAGCGCTGCGTCCCAGTCGGCATCATCGCCACGCACGGCGTACTTCATCAAGTTTAGACTGTCCAGAAGCTTCTGCTGTTGCTTGGCCTTCTCTTCCTGAGCGCCCTCGCGCATCTCCTCATCCAGTGTCGTCTCCGTGGGGGTCATGGCGTGCGACTTTGCAGCAATCTGAGCTAGCTTCTTGCTGTTCGCGGTCTCCTCCTCCAGCTGCTTCTCCATGAGCTGCTCGATCTGACCCAGGAACTTTCGGACGGCCTTGTTGAACAGCGCCAGAAGCTGGTTAGACGGCACATTAAGCTCCTGCTGGATCACATCCACGGACTGATGCTGTAGTCCCAAACTCACGAGGATCGCACGCTGCAGATACGATAGCGACATCTGCGGAAGGCGCTGCAGGAAATACAGGCGAGCCAGTGACGGGATCAGGTCCACGATCATGTGGTAGTCAACCATGTTCTTCGCGTACGACTTGAGGCGCTTGGCATCGTACGGGGTCAGCACCATCGCCAACTCCGCGGGGCTGATCTCCCCGGTAGCACTACGGTGCAAGGAGATTTGTTTCTCCTCGCCATTCGAGGTGGCGTTGGAACCAGCCGCCTCGTCGCTCAGGAGACCAAGCGCAAGCAAGAACGGGAACTTAGAGAAGTCGTAGCTGAGCAGTGAGGTGAACCTGCGTCGCGAGTCGGCAACAAACTCGTCCAACCAGCCATCAGCGGGGGCTGCAGGCAGGTCGTCGCAACGCAGTGAACGCAGCATGATAGCCGTGTGCTCACCAGTAAGGTCATTGGCTGTTTGCCGAATGTACACCGAACGGAACTTCCCGCGAGACCAGAAGTTGTGTAGCGGCAATGTCAAACCAAACGACGTACCGAACCAGTGCAGCCGCTCGCAAGGACGCTCATCCAGCGGAAGAAGGAGAGGAGGAAGTGTCTTGCGCGGCTTAATCTTTTCCTTGCGAAGCTTTGACTTGTTCTCGTCGTCGTCATCGTCTTCCACCTTTTCTTCCTCTTCCTTCTCTTCAGACTCTGCACCAGCAACATCGCTCGTAATCTCGCCCTGATAGTACTTTGTAAGCAATTCAATAGCACGGGATCCGTAGCCCATGCCAGTCACGTCTGGGTGAGTAGCAATGCGCACGACACGAGCGCCCGAGAGCGCTGCAAACTCTGAATCCTGGAACTGTTGTGCCACCGTCCAAGGAATAAGGTCTCCGGAAGCGCGCTGTCCACGAGCAAGCTGGGCTTTCACCGACGCCTTAGAGATATCTCCCTCCAGAGCCACCTGCACGACACAGAGAACATCCGGAAGCTGTCCAGCATTGCCCTGAGCCTCAGCTCCAGGTCCAAGTAGAGCGAAAACGTGGTGTGCCGGTGCGTCGGACAGCAATTGCAAGTCGTTCGGCTGGTTTTTGTAGTGCGATGACACGTACAACGCCATAATACGCTGCAGGAAGCTTTCCGAGAGCTTGTGGTACGAGAAAAGTGAATCACGGTTCACATAGTACAGCTCACAATCACGAGGGTGGGGCGTGCCGGCCACTAAACGGTGCGACGCATTCGTCGCATCCAGGCACAGAAGCGCGTTTAACCATCGTTCAACAGGATCGTTCGGAGCGTAACGAATGGGTGTCTCGAGCGTCACCTCACGGAGCACACGAGCGGATGATGACGCACTTCCAGCAGCAGCAGCGTGTGCAGCGTTACTAGCTGCTTGCCAACGCTCTTCGTGCAGCTTCTGCTCACCCTTGCGACGCTTCTGGTCTCCGTGAATACTGGAGGCAGCACGTGCGGCGGCCTCTCCAGCACTACCTTGCTGTTCGCGCAGCTTCTGCAGCAGCTTCAGCGACAGTGAACGACCAGTACCTTCATAACCATTAATGGTGGACGACATGAACACGAGGTAAGGTCCCAAAAGGTTCTTCACGACGGGGAGTGGGATGGCAGCAGCCTCATCGATGGCAACAAGTTCGGCCTGTGCAAGCTTCTCGTGGTGCGTAGGCTGAATATACTGAATAGTCTGGCGGTGTTCGCGGAAGATGTTGACACGAACCACAGCATGGTTGAACTCTGGGTTAGTACTCTGCACAATTTCGTAGTCCAGGTGTTCCTTGTATTTGAGTGCATCAAAGCCCTTGAACACAAAGTCGAAGACGGTCTTAAGGTTTTCGGGTGTAGGTGCCGTCACAAAAATGTTGCTGTACCCGTACGCCACAGCTCCCGCCAGAGCCATACCAAGAGCAGCTGATTTACCACGTCCACGCCCTGCGGTCAGCGCCACCGTAGAGCGCAACGTCTTCTCTGAAACAGCCTCTACGAACGTGAGGATAGCCTTCGCCTGGTCCAGCGTACGCGCCTGTTCCACAAGAGCACCAACAGGCTGCGTCTCCCGAAGCGAAGTCTTCAGCTCCTGCAGCTCCAACTCGTCCTTAGTGAGCTCTGTAGACGAGTCACGAGGTGGCAGTGGCTCAATTTTCCGCGTGTGCTTGGAAATGGGAAGGACATTGAGCTCATCATCAAGCACGACGCAGCGCTCGCATGAAGCCAGGGATAGAATAAAGCGCTCATTAAAGCGCGCCACCACGTCCTGGTGTGACTCGGTGCGGAAGCGGGCGTGCACGTCCATGCTCATGGTGTAGAGCTGCTTGAGACTGTCCATAGTACGCAGCAGCAACACCACAACACCACCACCCTCGACGGTCTCGATGGTGCGTGCCATAATATTGGGCGTAACAGCCTCGAAGTCCTGTAGCACGCACATGCCATAGGTGCTGCCCAGAACCTTGTGCGTCTCTTTGTAGTAGCACCAGCGGATGTCGGTGGAGGCGATGAAGAGCTCAAACGGGTCGTCCTTGCTAGGGTCGTACAGTCCACGTTGCTGCTGCTTCTTGATCTGGCGCATGCGCTTCTGACGGTGCGTGGAGAAACCCAGCTCCTTCTTGTAACACCAGAGCACGCGTGGGCGAGCCTTGACGGCTGCCTTGGACAGGATGTAGTGCAGGTTCATGACCTGGTCCTTGCCATGGTCTCCCACGAGCACCACAAAGGAGCGGAAGTTCTCCTGGATGCAGTTCTCCAGCAGAGTCCTCACACGAGCGTCCACTTTCTTCTTGACCATATTGCCTTCCTTCTGCCCAGACAAAGCGCTTGTGGACTGCAAAAGGCATAAAGTGTGGAAAGCATTGGCTGCAGGCAAACATAGGTAAAAACCTACATACAAACGCCATATGTTTCAGATCTACCTTTAAATTTGCAAGTTGAAGTGAAAAAATGCCAATACCTGTAGTCAATTGGTGGCAGTTCTCGCCTAGCGGCTCGCTTTATGGCCGGGGTACCCGGCGTGCCGTACTATATATATATATATGCTGGTTAGAGTGATGCAAAGTGAGTGTCACATTAATGCTTGTCGGGTCATTCGACGCTAATCGTCCATTCCCTAACGTTACGAACTTGAAGTGAGCATGGCTAAGTTGTTGGTCGTTTGTTGCGAAGACGTTGTGCTACTACTTGTTGTTCAATTGTGTTTTTGGTGTCTCGGACGGTGTTTCCTTGCTTGTGTGGTGATGTTTCGTCGGTGGAGAAGCCATTGGAGCGTTGTCTTGCGGCGTTGCTGAGAGTTTGCGCTTAAGCTTGTTGGCACCAAGTGTTTCAGTAGTCATTGCGTCGCCGTTGTCATCAGTTGTACTGTCCAATAAGTACACAGCAAATGGTTCTGACACTTAAACGGTTTTGCACGAACTATATTTCGCAAGTTGGCGCGATTTTGATCACTGTACCTCCATTCTGCCAGCTTTTTTGCAGACGCTACAAAATGCAAACCTGTGGAAAGTAGTATATACTACCTTTCACAGGTTGAGCTTGGCGCTTGCGCTCGCTTTGTTTGCTTGTATGTATGCTTTACTTTCGACACTTCAAGGTTGAAGTCGACTAATTGAGATGCATCCCGGTGCTTCCATCTCGCTAACCTTTTTGCAGGTACAATTTCTCACAGGTCCTGCGTTGTATGTTTGTATGTGGGAAGCAGACTTTTTTCTGCCATGTTACTCTGCAAGCTATGTGTTTTGCGAAATTAACGGTACTTGCGGTTAGGTTTCGACACCC
The DNA here is from genome assembly GCA_030324255.1 of Phytophthora capsici. Taxonomy (NCBI): domain Eukaryota; phylum Oomycota; class Peronosporomycetes; order Peronosporales; family Peronosporaceae; genus Phytophthora; species Phytophthora capsici. Next base: position 844,286 of record CM059355.1, read on the forward strand.
ACTGCCAATAAGCCGGGTACCCATACTACCTGTATTTGCCAGTGACATTGTGACGGCGTATTACATGTACTTGAAGAATTGTTTAACGATCAACCTCCGGTATTTCGATGAGTGGTGCATCTTGTACGAGGCCTATGGCGAGCTCATCTTCGGACGGATCGTCAGCTTGGCACAGGTCGTCCAGACCCAGACGTCCGGCATCGTCGAATCGACGCAGCAGAAATCGCTTGCGCTCCGAATCGTGGTGGCGGCGGTCGGAGATGTCGCCTTCGTCTAAGATTTCTGCCTGTAAAATTTCTTCTAAAACGTCCTCCAGCGTCACGATTCCCAGCAGCGTATGCATATCACCACTCTGCCATTCATCCGATTCAGAATTAGCAAAACTCGATGCCTACGTAAGTTTTCAGTCTTACCGCATCCGTTGTCTGGGGCTGTTTTACAAGGACCAAGTGAGCGCTTTCGGATTTGAACGTTTCCAGCAATTCGCTCAATCTGCAGTCGGGAGCCACAGAGCGTGTATTGCGGCCAAAAATCTGGAAAAAACTTGACAGGAGAGTGTTCTCCTAAATAAAAGTGCACAATGTCAACGTCTGGAATGGCAGTGAATTAACGTATGCCGATAAGTTGCACGAACCTTTGGGTCCACAAAAATGAGGTCTTTGACGTGGATGGTCCCAATGATGTCGTTCACGGAAGCGCCGTGCACAAGGATACGCGAGAACGCACTTGCGAGGATGCTGTGGATTAGCACCCGGTCCAGCACCGCGGATATAGGGGCCATGAAGAGCTCATTTACAGGGGTCATTATACTCTGCGCTGTTTTGTTCCCGAAGGTCATTGCTCCGCGAATAATACTGCTTTCATCCTTGTCAATCATCTCCTGTTTCTCATGGATATCAATGATCTCTGCTAGCTGGAGTGGATAAACAATACATCAACACGTTTAAAGCGAGGATAAAAAGCATACGTACCTGTCTCCTGGTGAAAACGGTGCCGATATCTTCACCCAGTGTTGCATCCAACGCCATGCTCACTGGCTTGGTAAATACGTAAAAGAGAGCAATCAAGACCCTTACAAAAGGGACCACTTTGCCACCGATCACTGGTAGCAGTGACAACCACGCTAACAGTTATGCAAAGAAAAGATTTTTTTAAGGTAGAGTCTTCCCTACCTAGAGCGTATCTGGAACACAAAGCCTGTGGGACGATCTCCCCGAATATTAGGATGAGAATTGTAGACGCAATAAATCCGAACAATCCTGCAGTAACAGCACAAATTTCAATGCAAGAGCAACGCCAAAAAGTACTGATGAATTACAGAGCCTACCGCTCGTGAGATCGGCCGTGATAATTGAAGTGAGCACGTTCACCGCCACATTACCTAGTAGCAGCGTCTAAGCAATAAACGACATGTTCAGTCTGTGCAGTAGTACTACAGGAGTAAACGTTCTTCAGACCGTTAGCAGCAAATTGCCGTTACGACGCAGTGGGATGACCTTCTTGGCGGCTGCACTGTTCATACGCTCTTTCTCCGTGGCATCTTCGTCCTCGCCTGCTGCGACGACGATCTCTAGGCCGATGAGATCTAGTGACATGAGGCCGAGTCCCAGGCCTGCAAACATGGCCGAGAGCGCCAGCAGCAGAATTAAAGCGCCCACCTGTAGCGCAAGTTCCTCGCTGCTGAGCTCCACATCCTTCTTATCGCCCCCAAATCCGCCTCCATTTGCCGTCACGTATTTCAACTGCGTCACCGCGAGCAAAACAACTCCCCCGTTCCGCATTGTCTTCGTCTTGACCACGTAGAGTAATGGGTTCAGACCGGGGACGTTTTGTCGCTATAAATAACGGAAAACGATAGCGCGTATCCGAAATTATTGATTCTTGTGGGGCACCCGGATGAAGATCGCGAAATGGCTACTAGTAGGGCCGTGGGTGGTGATCACGGTGAGCACGTAGAGCGAGTGGGATCGAGGGGGTGAGGGTTGTGGAGATGACATTGTGTGTTGTTGTCGTAGGGTGACGAGACTCTTGAGGATGAACCCCAGATGTCCCGTGGAGTTCATTTGACTGACGGGTGGGGCCACAGAGTGTATACCGATGATTCCATCTCAAAGGAACTTGTTACACTGGATGATCTGATTGTTTGGGATATTGAGCAACCACTGGTAGACCCTGATGATCGAATTGTAAGTGATATAGATCTGGAAAGCCTGGAGTTTCGCATCCCAATTCCTTCCTACCAACAACTCAGCTCTGCTGAGCTGAAAGTGGCTGTTAGTGGACCGCCGAATAATTTCAAGACGTCCAGTCTTCAAGTCGATTTACGTGACGCGAATCCGGATGTCCAGCTAGTTCGCGTTTTAAGTCCTACTCGTCAACAATTTACCAAAGTGTCAGGTCCTACATTATCCAGTGCTTTCAAGACGTCCCGACTTCAAGATGATTGGGACTTCCGAAAAGAGGAAGCTACTGATACTGAATTGGCTAAAGTAAAAATGCCTGTAATTTCGATTCCTTCGGCTCTGGAGAATCCATTCTCATACATGTATCGCTCTGTGCTGAAAGTGGAGTGTTTGCCACTTGTGTGTGACGAAGATACCCCTATGACACTTGACGGGTTTTCTGTAAAAGCTACTGATGCTACGCAATGGCAGGGGTGGCCTGAGGACCTACTTGTGATTAGAATCTCGGTTTCTCGTGGGATTATTTCTCTTGGTGACATTTGGCGTTCAAAGTGCATCAACCAATATATGGGAGCTCAGTCACGGAAACTCATATCGTTTAAAGCAAGTGTCAGTTGCATGAACAAGGTACTGACGGGTATGGAATATGTTGGTGAGCCCAACTTCAGTGGCGCTGATGAACTCAAGGTCCGAGTGGAATACGCACAGGATTTGGGAGCAACATTTCACGAGGTAACAATCCCAGTCACTGTCACTGAGCTAAATGATGCACCGTACCTTGATGTAAGGTCTGTGTTCTATGAAGCCGAGGAAGATATTCCGCTTGTGATCGGCAACTTACGACTTCAGGATCCTGACGCGCTGGATAGACCACTTCGTGTCACAATGGAGGCTGCCCATGGACAACTAGCATTATTGCGGCCTAGTGGGGTAAAACTGACGAGTGAAATAGTTAATACTGCTGGCGACGAAGCTTCCAAATTGACACTGGATGGAACATTGCGTAACTTAAATGCTGCCGTGGCCTCAGTCGTTTACACTTCAGCGAAAGACTGGAACAGCTTGCAATTACGATGCGATGACGGCATGAATGGCTTTGATACGATCACTGTCAAGTCGACTGACTTCTCGTCATTTAATGGATCAACCATGTCGACGTTGTTTATTTACGTTGATCCTAGACCTGATCCTGTTCTGATTAATGCTCCTTCGAATGGCGAAGCGAGTGTCTATGCTGATGACTCACCCGGAACACTCCGTGGGGACGAGGACACGTGGATAATGATAAGAAGTTTGTTTTTCTCTAGTGTTGATGACACTTATCAGGCGACCCTCAGTGTTTCCATGACAGTGAGTCATGGGATTCTCTACTTGCCACGCGCTCAAGGGCTAACGTTTACCGAGGTGACTAGTGACAGAGGCAACATTTTAACGTTTAAGGGCACGTTTACCAATGTGAATGACTGCGTGGCCGGCCTACGATATCTTCCAAACCAAGATTATTACGGTCAGGACGCTTTGGTCGTGACGGCAGATGCCGTTGACGAATACACGCAACAACAAACGCCTTTAGCGTCTATCCACGTTGTTATAACTGTTGATGCTGTAAATGACGCTCCAGTCTGGAATGTTGGTTCATCTGTCGTTCGTGAGTTCCAGCAAGGTCGAGTTGCTAGTCTTGCTGGAATATCTTTTCTTGATGTCGACGTCCCTGGGATAAATTGTGCAGTGGGGTCATGTGTGATGGATTTAATCGTTGAGACGAGCTCGGGGTCTTTGAATTTATTAAACTCGCCTGTCCAATTCTCGGCCGGCATGAAGACGGCATCATATAAGACGTTTTCTGGAACGCTCGACGAATTGAATGGAATACTGTCCGAAATGACTTTCGAGCTCGCTAGTCCTGACTATTATCGCGCAGATAGTCCAAGCCGTTCTGACATTAAAGTGCAGTTGGCAGTTGACGACCGAGGAACATTCGGGTCTGGTGGGCCTCGGATTAGCTCGACCACGGTGATATTCAGCCCAGTTGTTTGGGCTCGCTACAATTTGCGGATAATTGCACCTGAAGATGTCCTTACATTGAACGAGGACGCATCGTTTGTTTTCGACGGAGAGATCCAAATGGTCGATCTAGACTCAGATCGATCCTTCCGCAACCTTCTTGAGATGTCGATCACTTGCACTCATGGAAGATTCGCACCGAGAAGCGGAGTGACTGGAATTCAAGTGGTACGGGATGATTCTGATGGTAACATCGTGCTTAAAGGCTTCTTTGCTCCGTTGAATATGGCTTTGAATGGGAGTTCATATACACCTGCAGAAAACTGGTACGGTTCAGAAGAGTGCCATCTCTCAGTGAGCAGTGCTGATAGACCAACGGAAACTGCTGATGCCTCTATCTTCCTCTATATCGCTCCTGTGTGTGACGAACCCCGCTGGGTCACTCTAACGGACGATCCGTTTACAATGCATGAAGATGGATTTCTGCTGATAAACTCCCTGTTGCTGGCGAACCCTGATTCAGTCGATGTAGAAAACGAAATTGAGGTTGCCATTGGGGTAAAGCACGGTGGTGTCATGCTGTCAATGACGAGGGGCCTCCTCATCCAGCGAGCAGAGTATAGCACTCCCGAGGATGATTTGGTCGCTCAGCACGCTCCGCCAGGACAATTATTCTCCGCATCGCGACTATTTTTTAAGAATTTGGGCTTTCGTGGGCGACTGGAGGACATTAATACTGCTCTGAACGGCATGATATACAAGCCTTGGCTCGACTACAATTCTGATGGCTGGCCGGTGGATGAAATCGGCCTCATCGCGACCAGCGCCTGCGCTAGTAATTCCAAACTGATGGCAAGCCACAACACTATTCCGATTGCTGTTAGAGCTGTTAATGATCCTCCTGTACTGATATCGCAGCATTTCCAGCCTGTTATGCCACAGTTTTCTCTCGTTAGCTTGGAAATCGCGTCATGGAACTCTTCAATTGAAGCCATGGAAGATTCATCTCTGCACTTGGAGTCCACGCAACTCTATGACCCAGATGCCATCCTCCACAGTGATGATCTTCGCTTTGTTGTAAACATCTCGTGCATTCACTGCACAATAACTTGTCAGTCCCTAACACATACACTCGAGACGCAGCAAAATGACGATCTGATTATTATATATCGGAACCGGAACAACAATGACGGTGTTCAGCTGGTAATGCACGGGAGCCTTCTATCGTTAAATGATGGCCTGCTGAATCAGCTTATTTTTCGTGGCGAAGATAACTTCAACGGACTAGCTTTTGTGCTGGTAGGGATGTCCGATTTAGGGAACTATGGTGAAGGGGGAGAACTGCGCTCGACATTCGTTCTGGGAGTCGAAGTTAAACCTGTCAACGACATTCCTCAAATTTACCTACCTCAATATCAAGCAGTGGGGTCTGTTCTTCAGCTTGATGAAGGTGCTTCGGGTTTGATTCAAGGTGCCAAAGCTCTTTCTGCAATTCGAGCTCCTGCTCAATATCAATCCCAAAAATGGAGCTTAATGATCGCTGACTTGTTGGGACACGATTCCAGCTCGCGACTCCGAAGTATTCACCATTTTTCGGGTCAGACTGGGCTTGCACCATCGTTTGTTGTAGCACACAATGGAAAACTCGTTTTCAGTGGCAGTGGTGATGATTTGGGGCAGGAACTTTGGTGTAGTGATGGGACGGGAGCTGGTACCGTTCTGCTTAAGGATATTTTCCCTGGTATTGGGAGCTCTCGGCCGTCGTATTTGACTCCGTTCTCGAAGGACAATCGTGTCTACTTTTCTGCAGAAGGCCCCTACCTATCGTGGATGGTTAAGAGCAACTACAGGGACACTTGTCAAAGTTTCCGTCCGAGTTCAATCGACCCAAACGTATTTTTCACTGTGGCAGCCCAAAATGTGTGGGACCCCGAGGAGGTACAGCCGCAATAGGCATCTTATAACAAAAGACACTAACTTGTTTATTTACTACAGATGTATGATTGCCCTCTTGGGTACCGCTGGATGTCTACGTCTGAAGCTCATCGAGTGTTTGTGGGCATAACCGCGACAAAAAGCAGCGAGGAACCTCTTACGTACTTCGGCCAGTGTGGGTGGCGCGAATACAAGTGGGGAGGCCAAACGCGAAAGTTTTTCCGGTTTTCCGATTCCATGGTACGTAGTGTTAATTTGAATTACTACTGCTGTATTTTTTTTGGGTTTCTTTGACGCACTAATGCAACTTTGCTCAGTCGACTGGGGCTTTTAAGCACGCTGGGTTTCGAGATTCTTATCGCATTGATACAGGATTTCAAACGGACGAGTTCGCAGGTATTGTGTGTTATCGCGAGCCTCAAGGCTACCAGATCACATGGGGAACGCAACTTTGGGCTACGGATGGTACTTTAGAGGGTACAGATCGTGTCGCTCGAATCTCAATGGGACCTGAGGGCTCAAACCCTTCGTATATTGTGGAGTTGGCTCAGCGACTGTATTTCCAAGCAACCTCCACTGAGTTTGGCTCAGAGCTGTGGTCGTCTGACGGCACCAGACCTGGAACGTATCTGGTCGCTGATATTGAATCTGGGTCACGCAGTTCTAAGCCTCAGTTCCTCACCAGTTTCAACTCGCGAATATACTTTTCTGCGCATACACAAGAGTATGGTCGAGAGCTCTGGTTTTCTGATGGCAATCCACGGTTCGAGTTTACAGAAGACCAACACGGGGTGGTGGGGACAGGTTTGCTACTGGATATCTGCGCCGGGGAGAAGTCGTCCTCTCCTCAGCACTTTGCGGTGCTGAACCTTGCAACAGGCAGCCCCTTGCTACTGTTTCAAGCGGACGATTGTGTGCACGGATCGGAGCTATGGTCAACGGATGGAACCAAAGAGAGAACAGTTCTGGTTCTCGATATTTACGAAGGATTGCTAGGCTCGCTGCCAGCGTATCTAATATCCTTTTCGGGGCAAGTGTACTTCCAGGCAGATGATGGTATTCATGGGTGTGAGCTTTGGACAACGGATGGCACTCCTGCTGGCACCAAAATCCTCCTTGATATCGCGCCGGGGATGTTGGGCTCAAAGCCAAGCTTCTTCACGATTCTCGATAATTTAAATGATCCTTCGGGCACACTCGTCTTCTCAGCGCAATCGGAGCGAGATCGACAAACGGACTTCTGGCAATCGGACGGAACCAGCACTGGCACTACGGTTCTGTTCCCACAATCGCGTGAAGTTGTGGAACTCAACACAGAGTCGCTTAATCTTCAACTGGCGGGGCACAGTTTCGTGAGGTTATCATCACTCCCGCAAGTGTTCTTTTATCTTGGGCGAGAAAGTGATCAAGCTGTTGGGTTTCAGCAACCAACGGGTAAGGCGAAAGCTGTAGACGTCACCCGTACCCGGTCGATCACTTTGCAAGATGTCGAATCGATGGAGAACACAAGGGAGCTAATTGTATCGCTGAATTGTTCGAAAGGTTGGCTGAGTCTTGGACGGCAATGTGACGGTGTGTCCGTGCGATTGCATGCGTCTCCCGATAACAAGACAGCTGCAGCTCTTACGCTGAAAGGCTCTCTGGATGCACTGAATTGCGCGGTGGAGGCAGTGACGTACCATGCCAAGCCCCAAGAGAATGGCTGGGACGAGATACATGTTAACCTCGCTCAAAGTGACCAGGCCACTTCTGACACCACGGGACGAGATAGTAGTTACATGGTGTCGAAGCGCATGTTGGTCGAAATCCATGCCGTCAATGACCCACCTGTCATTAGGATGCCTTCACTTTTTTACGCTCCGAAGGATGAATGGATTTCTATCACAGGGATTGAAATCACTGACCCGGACTCGGCACAAGGCATCTTGTATGCAAGCTTGTCAGTTCACCATGGGATGCTTCGAGTTATATTACCGCCACAAGGAAGCGAAGGTGGACCAACAGCACTTCCCCCGACTGTCAATGGAGAAATGTCGGGAATGCTTGAGTTTGCAACCACAGTTGGGCAGGCAAAGGAGATACTTGATGCCCTTGAGTACACTTGCGACGATTCCTATGGCTGCTATAACTTGCAAACTGATTACCTCACCATCCAAGTCGACGATAACGGCTATACCGGGGCACGTGGGCCTCAAGTTGCCAGCAGGACTAGCGAGATTATCCTGTTAAGTTAATCCAGCGCTTAGTGATATAAAGTCGATATGTTAAAATGGCAGCACACATTACTATTTGTTCAACCATTGATCAGACATGCTTACGAAGCGCCAGGTTCGCTCTAGTTCGTGCTGGTGGGCGCTCCTGCTGTTTCTTCGGCGAGCTCCAGTGCGTTCTCTACAAAGAAAGCCTTGTCAAACGCCGCTTCTTCCAGTACGCCATCCTCGTAGCTGGCCTTGTACGTCGTGAGTAACTGTTCGTCATTTTTACGGGCTAGTGACTTGAGCACCTTCAGTGCCTTCTCGTCCTCCAGCAGTCCCTCCTTTTGTAGTTTGTTCAACATGCGCAGGACGTCACTGGAGGCTGCGCTCTCCGTGGGAGGTGATGTCGAGGGCGTTGACACGACTTCAGCTTCAGCCACTGGCACCGATTCAACGTAACCTTCGCAAAAAAAACAAACCATGCAAGTGTCAACACATATGTAAACGGTGGCAGACAAGAATATCTAACGGTGTCTACCTTCGATGGCGCGCGGGTTCTCCTTCAGCACCTTGACAAAGGGCTCAATGTCCTCCTCCGTCGGGACAATAATGGCAATTGGCTGTCCCGCTGCGATGTTATTGGATCCTTCGTTCACCACTACATACCAGTAAACAATGTTACTTGAATCCCTGAGAGCTCAAGTGGTTATCTTTCACTCACAAAGTCGCGCGATGAAGCCCTCATCCCCCGACTCGAGCTGGAAGCACAAGTCCGGTGTGTCAATCTGTATCAATAAAATTGAGGTCACCAACAGCAGCGCGTCAGTTCTGTGGTTCTTTCAGGCTGGTGCGTCGCTCCAGCGGTCGTACCTCGCACATGTGCGTGCCGTCCTTCACGGCAGCGCCTTCCTGGACATACCACTTGGTGAGTGTCGTGTCTCCTGCGCCACTTCCAACCTCCTACGACCAACCAGTTAGGTCAGTACAAACAAGTTGATCACCCGATTGCTCTAATAAGTAGCAGCCCACCTTGAAGTCCAAATCGGGCATGCGGAACTTGACGTGGGTGGGCAGCACCACCTCCGAGTGTTCCTCCTCGCTGTGCGGTGCTCCGCTGTCCGTAGAAAAACGCACTATTGATCCTAGTCCATTAGACCGCGTGCATCTGGTACTTAACGCCTGACGTCGCCACCCACGCGCTGCTAGAGCTCGCTTCGCTAGCCGCATCATGATCGTCAGCTTTTCGAATTTGTGGTTGGAACCCAAAACGGTGTGTCGCACACTATATCAGATTATACCGTTGACTTTTCCGGCGCTTGTATACAAGTTGAACCGGTTCCATAGGACCGTTTGACGGTTACAGTGGCGTGGGACACACCAATTCTTTGTCAGCCACCTCGAGCGGCAGCCACCACCAATCGCCGCTCCAGCAAGCCAACTTCACAGGCGACTATCATTGGAATTCTCCGCGAGAAACGAAAGGAAGAAGCATGAGGTGCGTCTTGGTCTTGGGACTGCATACAGGCGCCGGGGCTGCTGCCTTTGTAGAGCAGTGCAATGTGCTGATCTTTTTCTGTGCGTTTATGCTCATTTTCGACTCGATACAGCAACACCAGCATTGAGAACGCGACCACGCTAAACCTGTCCCTCCGCCTGCGCGGTGGTGGTAAGGTCCACGGTTCGCTGGCACGTGCCGGTAAGGTGAAGGGCCAGACCCCCAAGGTCCCCAAGCAGGAGGACTCGAAGAAGGCGCTGACGGGCCGTGCTAAGAAGCGCTGGCAGTACAACCGCCGCTTCGTGAACGTCGTGGCGGGCATGGGTGGCAAGAAGCTGGGCCCCAACTCGAACGCCGCCAAGAACTAAGCAGGCAGCCAAAAGGCTGGACACAGTCAGTGGGAGCGGGCGACGCGACGAATAGGTGGACGACTACAACGACAATGGCGTATGTGGATTCGAAGCAGGTTCAGCAGCTCTCCCTCCTCTCTCGACTGCGGGCATTATCTCCCCCTTCTCGGGTGATGATGATGCTGTTTTCTCTTCTGCGGCGCATAGCGATCCAGCCGTTTCGGTGGTGGTCGTTGGCGTAGAACTATCGGAGCTTCGCGGCTTCCGGTGCTCTCGCATATTCCAAAATCAACCAATATGTTAAATCCAACGCTGCCTCCGCTTCGCTCGGGTCCAGTGTCACTTTCGCTATCTCGCAGTCGATGAGTTCTCTGTTGTCTTTTTCGCCGTGCTTGGTATGTGTGTGCGTCGTGGTCTCACTCTTGTCCTTCAATATGCCTAGCATGTGTCCTCTGCTGGGTATCTTTTTAGCGCAGGTTGCTACAGGTATTGTACACGCTTTTGACCAGGATAGTGTCCGTTTCGCGCACATGGGACGAAGGTATTGAGTCGCATCATGTCTAATTGTGGCTTTGGCACTACACCTTCACTGAGAAACCATGTACAGTGATGACTCAGCAGCGTTCGAGGTAGAATCTGAAGGTGAGGAAGTCTATGGAGACGGTGACAGTGAAGGTGCCAGCGAAATTGCTGAAAGCGTCGACACTCCTGTGTTGAAGAAGCATCCAAAAGCCAAACCAAAGCTCTCGGACGATTATGAAGAAGATGATGGCTATAGTGCCGAAGACTTTGAAGACGACTTTGAAGAGTATGAGGAAGAGCCATCTACCGTCAAGTCTCCTCCACGAGCTATCAAGGTACCCTCACCAGTACGCTCTGTTATAAGCAACACTCGTCGCTCAGGACTGTCTTCTGATGGCGCTTCAGGGAATGATTTCGACTACGGTGAGGCTTCTTTCGAAGATGAAAGTCGTCGCTCGCAGAGCCAACGCAGTTTGAGTCAAAGTAATCGCGTCGTAGATCTGTCAGTTCGTGCAGCTTCTCCTTCGTTCCGCCCTGCACCTCCTGAAAGCAATGAGACAGCAACAGCTAGTTTTGTTTTTCCTCCAGCGCCTGTGTCGGATACCAAGGCATTTCCAAGATCCACACCGCCAATTCTTGCATCCGTTGCAGAAGAAGAAGCTGAAGTGATAGCAACAATGCAAAGCAAGCAGTTTTCGTTGCTACTGCGGAAAATGGAGAGTAAGTTTGAAGATGAAGTGGAAGAGCTCCGTGAAAAGAATGCTCTACTGACCTGGAAAGAGCGAGAGCTGAAGGCTTCACTGCGTCGAGCTAAAGAAGAACTCACAATACGCAAAGCTCGAATCGAAAAAAAGCGCCGGCGTGCTGTTGATAGACGGCGTGAACACGAGAGAGCAGCAGAACGTGTCCAGCAGGAACTTGCGGCTTCCCAGGCTTCCAATGCCGAACGAGATTGCTACATCGCAGGGCTGCAGAACCAGCTTGTTGAGATGAGAGGAATACTACAGAACGTGGAGCGAGAGAAGCACGAGGCAGAAGGACGCAGTATGATCCTAGCGGAAAAGTTGCAGGCAGCACTGGGGGATTTTCATCAGCTCACGTGTAGCTTCGAAGACGCAGTCAATGCCAAGTTAGCTTGTGAGCAGCGCATTGAAGAGATCAAAGGGGTACATCGAGTACAAATGGAAGTGCTCGAGCACAAGTGCCAAGTTGACGTTGAAGCGGCACAGAAAGCTCTTGCAGAGGAGGTAGCATCCCGCGCAATTGAACGGCAAACGCTACCGGAGATTCACAAACGCGTCGTGGAAGCTGAGAAAGAACGTTTCGAGAAGCTAGAAGCCGCCCTACAAAAGCAGATGCGAGAACTAGAGTCGCGCGCAGCGCAGGATAAATTGACACACACAGCGGAGCTTACACGAGCCATTGAAGCGAAGCACCAAGCTGAGCAGCGAGCAGAGCGGCGGATACAAGATGAGGTCGACCGGGTACGTTTTTTACGTTAGGGTCACAGCTAACAGCATTTCGCTCTTACTTACGTGTCTGGTCATAGATTGCACGAGAAAGGGAGGCAGTCGACGAGCAGCGACGTGAGTTGCTGGCGTCGATGGCTCGAACAAATACACGTTTCGACGAGGAGCGCGGCAAGATGGAGGCCAGGAGCTGTGAGCTGGACGCACGACGATCTGAGCTAGCAGATGAGCGTACCGAACTTGTGGCTCGTATAGAGTACATTGAGCAGCGGACGCGGTCTCTAGAGGCAGACGAAGCACTCGTTGAAAGACGCCGACAGGAGCTGGCTGCCGTCGGGCGAGAAACGCTGGAACGGTCGCACGCGCTCGCCCGACGTGCGCAGGAGTTCACCAATGTCGTTGCAGAGTGTGAGAAGCTACGCACACTCGTGAAGGCTCTGACAGAGCGAGCTGAACGGAGCGAGCAGCGTGCAATGATGCTTGAACAGGATCGCGAGAACCTGGAGGCGGCGACCCAAGCACTCCAGCAGGAACGGCTGCTGGTGGCTAAACAGCGCGTGCAGTCCCGTTACTTCCTAGACGGAGCGCGCAAACTTGAGAGCATGCTACACCAGAAGCACAGCGTCATGGAGGCAGCGGACAAGCAGCAAGCGCCACACAGTAATCAGCACGAACACTACCGGTAAAGCTACTTTTTAGTAAAGTGCATGTTGAAGTTATTTCACTTAATTTTTGTATTGACACACTTGACCAATGATATCGTGGCCTCGGATTTCTTTAACGAGCAGACGCGGCATACTTCATCTTCGCTCCCGCAAGGCTTGGCAGCACCTCGCTCGCGTTTTTGACTCGCGTCGCAGGGAGGCGGCTATGTGGCTACTTAGCCTGAGCTTGGGCTGCTGTCTGTGCGTGTGTTGCTGTTGCTGCTGCTGCTTCGCGGGCCTCTTCGACGAAGGCAAGGTGTCTCCACTGCCTGTGCCCATTAGGCGGCCCGCTGCGAGGACTTCTCGACCGACTCGCCGCGCACGCGCGACAGAATCCCACTAAAAAACGGGCGCAAGCCGCCGGCCCCACTGCTGGTGGCGGCAGTGGTAGTAGTGCTGCTGGCAGGTTGATCCTTATCCACGCTCGCGCGCACGGTGGACGGCGCACGACTCGACTGCTCGAATGGGCTCTCGGAAATGCGCTCAACGGTCGGCAGCTGCATCCCAAACATTCGTTGTTGTGCTTCATCAGCTAGTGGTGCTGCTGGCTTCGACTCCATTTCTTCCTGATCGTCTGACTCCATATCCACGTCAGCAGTTTCCTCCGTCTGTAATCGCGGCATCTTGGCAGGCGGCCACGGCGTCGTTGGGTCTTCTGGACGCTCATGTCTGTCTGTTGAAGCGGATGCACGTCCAGGCGCTTCATGTACCGAGTCCCGCAAGTAGCCAATATCGACGGGGTGCTGCTTGTAATTCGACAACCGCTGTGCTGTGATAGCGGCGGCCGCCACCACATTTGCGGCTGAGATCGATGGTCTCACCCCGGCCGACGGTGTTGTGGCTGCACTATTTGCTCCTGATCGAGGTGTGGAGGCTCCGGAGCCAAACCCGAAGCCAGGTGTACTGCGGGGTGTGAGATTGTTGGCGATGTATGATCGTGGAGTGTTGTTTTCGTTGAAGAAAGCGCCAGCGGTGCGCGGCCCCCGTGCATGACTGTGCGCTCGCCCACGTGCATCACAGACCGACCGTGTGGAGGTTGTGGATCGAATGGAGAGATTAGACTGAGCTGATGCATCAGAATAGGCCGAGGGAGTACGCGGCCCACCGCCATTAGCCATATAAAGATCCATCAAGTTCATCTCGTTGTGTGCAATTGTGCTGCTGGAAGTAACGGAGGACGTAGATATATCGGATGCATTCCCATCATCGTCCTGTCCGCCAGCCTTTTGGACGCCCATGTTGCACACCGAGCAGATACGAACGTTCTTGAGCGTGGTTCCTGGTACCTCCACAGACTTGAACACGCTGCATTTGCCGCAGATTACCTCACCGCAGCTTCGACAGTGATGACGGGGCCGGAACGTGCCGAACGTCCGGCTGCACACGGCGCAATGCAGACGCTCATGATTGGGCACCCATTGCCTCTTGTCTACAAAGGTGCACGCATTCATCTGCTGTTTGTCTATGATGCGCCGAATCTGCACGATGCTGTTAACTAGCTGCGACTCGGCCGTCTTAAATGCCCATTGTGCGGGAAAATAGCCTCCAGGGTCAAACCGTGCAACGTGATGCACTCGCACTACGTTCGGCTCAGCGCGATCTATGCGGTACATGTAACCGGCGAGGATCTTGGCGCGAACAAGTCCATGCGAGTTCTCGAGCGATGGACATTCGTTAATCTCGATGGAGTTAAGGACGCGAATGTACATCTCATTGCCAAACGAATCAACGATCTTATCTTGCACCTCGAGGCAGCAGTAGTCACGATGCGATACGATGGGCGTGGGGGTCTTGACAGCGTACCACTTGATGCCAATATATCTGAATGGCGTGATCGGGGTGCGTGGAACAATGGTGAGCAGCACGGCAGCATCCATCACAGCGGGGTTCATCTTCTTCATGAGTCTTTTAAAAAGCGCGTCGTCGTGAGCAGCGTATGCGCGTCCAACTTGATCCAGCGAGGCTGAAATCTGACCCTTGCAGCCCACCTCGGCGACGTTGGACTTGTACGCCTTGGGGCCGCGCATCTGGCCGAAGTTGCGGTAGATAGCCACTCCCTTCTTCTCGCGCATAGGGATCCAGCTATTCTTGTGGCAGTCGCTGAGGGCAAAGACCTTGCGGATGGATCCCTCGGCGAACTCAATGTACTGGCGCCGCATGTCCTCCGACACGTGCACGTTTGTATTGAAAAATCCCTTGGGTAGTGGCAGGGAAGTCGACATGGCGGTAGCGACTGTGCTGCAAGTGTCCTAGCGGCTCGTAAAGGTGGAGTGGCAGCGTCGATAAACACAGCCGTGGCGAATGCGGATATTGTGCCGTCGCGTGTCGAGCTGTTGTCTTCTGGGGTCGCTGGGCGTAATTGGCGCCGATCTCGTCACTGCGGCAGCACCAGACGGTGTTCGATAGTCGAAAGCTGCTGCGGCACTAGCCTGGAGTGCACGAATCGAATAAAAAATTTGTGGCCAATCACGACGTGGTCTGATTTGGACTGACTACACGCTTTCGATTGACGGATGTGGCCGAATTCAGCAGGCTGCAGAGGAGCGGCGACTCCAACTCCAGGCACCGCAAAGATCGTTCACTCCACTCAGTGCAGTACACTGGCCTTGTAAAAGCTGTAGAACACGTTGTGGTCAATGACCGACCACTGGTCATCCGCAATAATAATATTGTGAATTCTGCCTATATTTGACGATGTGGTCCTACATGTATTGCACCAACCGCTCAATACAAATTCGCAACGTCAGAGTCTCTCGTTTAAGTACGAAAATAGGTCCGGGAATCGTATTAAACGAAACGAATTGTACTTACCGCATTTCGCATGTCATGAGCTACCGCAGCTCAAGAGATACACCATCAGTTTGTCCAATAGGAGAGCGTGAATTCAAAGACACTTGAACGCATGTCAAGAGCTACAGCTATGCTGTCCAGTAGTTTTTTTTCCTACGAGCGAATGCCAAACATTGCACTCAGTTACCAAATGGCGTTGACACGCCCAGTATATCACCAGTTCAAGACAGCGAGACATTGCAGGTGTACGGCAACTCTAAAGGTTAGATTGTTTTGGCTATTATATTACGAGTGTGCTGTTTGCTAACTAACTGTATTGGTATGCACCAGGCTGGTGGAATGAAGAACTGTCTGTGGAGTTCTTACGCTTCCACTTTGCCTACCGTCCATTCCCACAAGAGCCGATTTTGCTCTTGTGGGACGACTTCAGCGGTCATTGGACTGACAAAGTCGTCCACTTTGCCAGCTCCATCAATGTCACCCTCGTGAAAGTGCCACCACACGCTACAGCCGTCTCGCAACCGGCCGATGTAGCGTGGAATTTTCCGTTCAAGGCTAACCTACGGAACCTGTGGCAGTGCAACATGCAGGACCAACTGAAGCGCCCACGCCCTGCCAATAAGAAGTTCGTGTTAGAGCGCCCGGGCCGTGAGCAAATTTGCGGGTGGATTCGGCAGTCGTGGAACGGCCTAGCTGTTGACACGATCGCAAATGGCTTCAAGGCAAGTGGCCTTCTTCCCGATCCTCACAGCGCCGCATCATCGGATTTAGTAGCCCCGCTAGAAGAGCTCTCGCTTCTAGAAGGTCCTGCAGTGGATGAAGAGCGCGACTTCGCACTTGAGGCCACAGTTTAACATACACTTCAACTTATTCAACTTTGAGCACATTCCGTATAGTAGGATACCCTAGGCTCGGAACATGGCTGTAGCTCATGACATGCGAAATGCGGTAGTGTGCTTTTCAAGGCTTTTGGCGAATCGGACTTGAAAAAGTGCCTTTTTCACTAGAGGGGTTAGGTGCGACGTCCGGAGATAGAGCTCCAAAAGCTACAATTTATACCCACTTTTAGCGGCAGTGAAACATTATGACCAATCACCGGCATGTGTTTTAGTTGAGTTCACTGCTCCGATGTCAGCCATTTATCGGCCCGAAAAACTAGCTTCGAATGACCGAATGTCTGAATGGCTGGCATTCACTCGGCATTCTGAGTTTTCGTCAATAGCGAGAGCTTACGATGACTACTCGCTTGATATTCGCTGGAGAGGCATTGTACTAATATACGTATACTCCATTGATACTGCTACCGTCGCAAGTGTACTGGGACTCTCCGAGCGAAGCCTAGCTCGATGGTACACTCTTTTCCGTACTACAGGTAATGTTCTAAAGTCGGATCAGCGCACCAAGACATCGAGATGGCCTCGAGACGTTTGTGCGTTTGTGCAGCTGTATGTAAAAGCACATCCGTGCTTTTACTTTGAGGAGCTGCGCTATGAGCTACGGGAGCGCTACAAGAACTCCATCAACCTATCCGACTCCACCATCTGCCGAGCCCTACGTTTTGACCTCAAGCTCACTCGGAAAGTGCTCACGAAGCGCGCAAGGGAGAGCGTTCCTCGCGAGAGGAAGGAGTACGTCAGTCGCCTATCCCCGTTTTACAGTGGCCCCAACCAGCTCGTATTTATGGACGAAACGTCTAAAGACGGAAGGTGAGTCTGTTCATGTTGGTTTCTATTTTGGCATTTCTAATTTTATTGTTGATGGGCAGATCTGTACTGCGTCGCTACGGCTGGTCTGCCCGGAACACACCGGCTCACGTGACTCTTCCGTTTAGCCGCGGCAAGCGCGTATCCATTCTGGCGGCCATGGACGTTCAGGGCTTTTTTACGTGGGGTGACGTGGAGGGGACCTTCACTCGCTCCAGCTTTCACGAAGTGTTCAAGTCAAAAATCCTACCCTTCCTCAATCGGTGGCCGCTGCCGCGATCCATCGTTGTGATGGATAACGCGAAAATCCATATGTACAAGGAGTTTCAGGAGACGATTCACGAGACAGGTGCGCTGCTGTTTTTCCTGCCTCCGTACTCGCCCGACCTTAATCCAATTGAGGTCGGGTTCTCTTTGCTCAAGCGTTGGATTCAGCGCCACGCGAATATGGCGTTCCGAGAAGACCCGATGGCGGTGCTGCAAGTGGCTATGTACTACTGCACAAGACAGAAGGAAGAAGTCAACGAAGGTTTATACAGACACTGTGGCTGCAAGCCAAACGCATTGTCGATTAAGGAAATCTAGCAGTACTATGAACTGGCAGCCCTCTTTTGCTTTAGTTATCTAAGTGGTCGATGTCTTCCATGTCCTCTGTGGAAGCTTCAGTCGCTACGGCTGTGGGTGCACGAAACGACGGGCGCAAGCTGAAGCTGGGAAGACCGTGAGCGAGGCGGAGATCGCTGATGTTTACCTGCATCGCAACAGGGACGTCTTGAATTTTGATTCGCACGAGATGATACTCTGCCGCCGCTTGCTGTTGCTCTCTTTGCAACGTCTCGTCCATTGCCGCTTGCTGTGCGCCCACATGCTGAAGTTGTCGGAACGTCGTGTTGTCTGGAACGGCGAGAGGTGCTCCATTCGGAAGCCTCGCCTGTGTCGTTGCCATATATGTCTGCGTGGCAGGACCAGCTGCGATACCTTGCTCCCGGAGAAGGCCGGCCACCTGTGGCATCTGCTCCTGAATACGCGATGCGGTTGCCCTTCGAATCGTCGCCGGCTGCGAGACTGGCTTCGGCACGTAGATGTACAGCTCCAAGACGAACCCTGCTTTTTGACCCCCATTGCGCAGCCGTGCCTTGTGTCATGCCGTGTCAAGCTGTACTCGCATCGCATCGCTGTCGGTACACAGCACATGGAAGTCCTTCTGGTACGCGTTGTTGGTGGGCTTGAAGTAGATAGCGAAGTCGCTGCTCCACTGGCCGGGCAACTTGCTCTCAAAATACTCCTCAACCTTGGCTAGTAGTACGCGATACCCGTCCGCTATCCTATACACAAACGAAGGAGTTGGAGGTACTTTGTTACCGCACGAGCCATACGGCTGACCATTCTTAATAAACAATCGACATGTTATCGATTCAGGCAGGGGGACTGCCAGCTCCATCCCAAAAGCAATAGTGAACAGCATGGGTACCAAGCATCACTTACCTGAAATACCGTGCTTCTTCAGCGTCCGTATGCCGGTATATACCGCGCAGTGCCAGCTTGCGCTCAACAGCCGTCCATAAATTTCCTTCGGGGGGGGAATTAAACCCCCATCTCCCGCACACAAGGCGCGGGGCTCTCCCTTTGAGCTACGAAGGCATTGTAGGGTAGACAGCTGGTGAGCGAAGCAGCAGTCGAGGCGAGCAGCCGGTCGTCGTCCTCGTCGCCGTCCTCTTCGACGTCGTCCTGCTTGTCGTCCGGCCTATCATTCTCGGCGTCGACCTTCTGGTGTCGTACGTGGCGGGTGCCTCTGCTTGCCGACCTGCGCACTGTCTGGCATGTCGCCTCGGCAGTGGCCTTCGCGCGTCGTCGCCGGAGCCGTTGCTCGTGTCGCTCTTGATGTCTTGTCTGGGCTGCTTGTTTCTGAATGACCCCCAGCTGCTGGCTACGTAATTACGTGCTCTTCTATGATTGGACAAAATTGCATATTTTTATTCGACGCTGGCCAGTACTTTACGAAGCCTGATTTCGCTCAGCAAGTACCGGCGCAGCACTTGGGTCACCGAGGCAAAAAGACAGAAAGGCACAATACTGTGTGCTCTTTAGGGATTCGATGGGCGGTGCGGTCGTAGCTAGAGCATGCGCGCTGCCAAACACATGAAACGGTCGAGATGTCATGTCAAATGCCTCACCGACTCTGACAAGGACACCTCGACGTAGGACGCCGCCGATAGATTCGTTAAGGAGTGCTGATACGAAGGGAGATCCCTGCTGGTCGGAGAGGTTTCTGTCGGTAGTAGCTTTGGACGGGTTTGAGCAATTCCCTGGCGGGTAGCAGCCCCCCCCCCACGCCCTAGAGACTGCGTGTCGTTGATCTACTAAAGCGAAGCACAGCTTGTGCTGCTGCACAGGCATGCAGACTTCTTCCAACGACGCTTTTTAGAGAGTTCAGTATCGGAAGCATTTGTGTTAAGACGTTTATTGCTAAGCCTATTCTGTCCGATTACGACAACAAGCGCAGAATGGCTACTTGTATGGCGCACATTAATGCAATAACGCATCTATATGACACCATGGAAGATATCGTCCATGTCGACGAAAAGTTGTTCTATCTGAGCAAGGTAAAGCGTCGATGTATATTGCTTTCTCACGAACCCAACCCTATTATACGTCTCAAGAGCAGGCGCCATATTCCTAGAGATATGTTGCTAGCTGCGATAGCAAGGCCTCGGTATGATCTGATTGCGGGATAGGTTTTCGACAGAAAACTCGGGACCTGGACATTTTTGGTTCACGAACCGGTCAAATGTAGTACCTGCTATCGCCCTGCTGGCACTCTATGGTCCCTGTAAAGAAGGACTCCTACCGAAAGATGCTTGTGGAGCATGAGCTGCCATCAAAACGCGCCAAGTTTCCTGGAGCTCAAGAAGGGGGGCGTATCGTCGTGTATTACCTTTTAACGGGTGGGTTGGTAAAAGCTCTGGTATATTCCAAAAACATGGATGAATGCATCCCATGGGCTAAATGACCTCTTCTTCGCCGGGTGTTGAGGATCATTACCTAAAAGCTAACGTACAATTCATCTCACTCTTGCTTTTACTTTAAACCCAAGACTTCCCCTCCCTCATCTTTTACTCATGGATTCCTTCTCCGCTTCGGCTGTTTCCGCTTCGAGGCCTGCTGCCACAGGTGACGCACCTCCTGCCCAGCTGGTCGATCGGCTCGGTGGACGCCCTCACGATCCAGTTTGGGATTAAGTACTTGTCGAAGACGGCATCGTTTCGTGCTTGAAGTGCGAATTTTGTTCACACTTCGGAGTAGACCCACGTCGAACGAGCCCGCTGTCACTTCAAGAAGAAATGCATCAAGCGCCTTAAGACTCCTCTCATCACATCGGCATTTAGGGCTGCTTTGTCACCCACCAAGATTCAGGAGTTCCAGCTGCACTTTGCCTCTTTTTGTTTTATTTTACACCACCGGCATGGTCTTCAAGAAGGTGGAGCACAAAACACTCGCCACCACCTTGCAAGTTTTGACGCCTTCTGCTATCCTCCCAAGCCGTCAGCAGTCGGCCACTTCGTTGCTTGATGCGAGCTACGAAGGTTTCAGCTCACGCCTAAAGGTTAAGGTGAAGGGCAAGAAGGTCACGCTGACGACCGACGGGTGTACCGACGTAAACGGCAAAACCGTCATCATCTACGTCTTGCTCACAGAGGATACAACGGATTTTATAGAATCGTCTAGACAGGGTCGCGCGATGCTCCCTATGTTGCCTCTGACATATTCCGTGTCATGGAGCAGCTTGACTTTGTAAGCATCGCGGCTGTTGTGACCGACAACACTGCCATCAATCAGCTGGTTTGGTCGACGCGTCAACAGAAGAAGCCTGAGGTCTTCTTCCACGGCTGTATTTCTCATGCGCTTCATCTGGTAGTGAAGGATCTCGTCGACCGGCTCCCACGGCTAGAACTGCTCGCAGCAGAATGCCGAAAGATCGCTCGCTACTTAAAGAAGCGCCAGCAGCTGTGGTTTGAACTGAGGCGTTTTCAATCCATGGAGGGAAAGGCGGGTTTGGTGCTGCCAGCGGATACGCGTTGGGGAACTATCGAGCGGTGTTTTTCAACCATTTGCGATTCGGAGATGATTCTACATGCGTTTGTCTCGTCACTGGGATTTCTCCGCGCTCGTATTAAGGAGCAGAAAGCCAAGCGACGTCACGCGTATGACACGATCGAGGCAAAGGACTTTGTTAAGCAGCTAGAAAAGGCGATCAAGCTACTGGAAGTCATCTCCAAGTTCGAAGAAGCATTTGAAAAGAATACCAAGCCTCAATCCAACGTTTACCCCATGTCCCTCACTCTACCAGAAGAGTTCCGCAAGATGCAGACGCCGATCTCCGAGCTGGGCAAGATTGAACAGATTCTCGACGAACGCTTCAACTTCATTTACGGGGCACGTACGGTGTGGGGTACATGTTGGATCCTCCCTACCTCGGAAAGGGTATGGATGATGAAACGCGAGGAAGTGTCAAAGACTTCATCGGAAAGTGGCACGGGGTCGATCGGGAGAACGATGCGATGGTGGAACTCGTGAAGTTCATTGGCGGACCGCACGACACTTCCTTGTAAGCGCGACTCATTGCGGAAAACAGTTGAATATCCGCTAATACTGGCAGGGTATCTCTGAGTTGCAAAACATCGCCTTAACGGTTTTTGCTTTTTTTTTTTTTCCAGTTGATCTAACGCGGCAGCGGAGCGCAATTGGTCAGCGCAAAAGTACGTGCACTCCCAAATTCCGAACTTCTTTAAGGACGCCGAGAAATTGGTATTACTCGTTTTCAACGCAAAGAATCTCGGCGGTGACAAGATGGCTTTCTACGATATGCTCGAAGACATGGCGGCAAACAGCAGCAACGAGGAGAATAGCAACGAAGGCAGTGACTACGAATACTACTAATTCCACCATATATCCGTGATCCAAAATATTAACATAATATCTAGCTTCTTGGTGCTATTCAGCTTGAATGCAATTTGAATATCTCATATTTAAATTAAAGTAGTGAAACGGTATTTTTGGTGTGTCGATGGTTTCGTCTCACGAATTGGCGTCGGATTTAGCATGCACTTCAGAAGCCTTCTCCTGGAGACGATAAATTAAGGAACATCACGTTTCTTACAACTATGGGCCGATAGGATTGCAGAAGAGGTCATAAACGCTCTCTCTATCTGTCAAATTATTGTTTTTATACGTATTTTGCACGCTATCATGTCTTCCGTACACCTTGAAGGTGTGCTGGCTCTTCCGACATGTAGGGCACCTACTCATCAACCACCAACCTATTCAACCTTACCGCATTGTCATACCAACAGACAGTAGCTTGCCTTCCAATGGACAGCTCGTCTTCCAACTGGCACAGCCTAAAATTTGCTTTTAATTCTAATATAAAGCTTGAAAGGATATCATTTACAACAATGTAGCCACATTTTATAATTTTTATCACTTCTATCGGAAGGGGGGGGGGGGGGGGGCAATCTAAATTAGTTATGCAATGCTGCTAACGCAGCACAGACTCATTTAAACTTCCACCTTCCACTTTGTAATTACCTATTCTATGACACCTCTCTCTGCTCGACAGCGCCATGTTGCCCAGTTCGAGCGTCTGGTGTTGTCTTTAAGTCCCCTACTCCAAGACGAGACTACTACATCGGGCTCTTCCATGAGTTCCGACATTTCAGCGCAAAGAAGACTTCGCGCAAGAGCAAAGTGTCAGAGTGACAGGCACTCTGTCAGTCGTGGAACGCCTTTGTTAAAAACTTCAACAAAGACCCGAAAGCCTATCGCGAGCGTATCAAGCATGCTCGCGATTGCTACTACACTTACACCGTGCGCGGTAAGTGTGAACGCCTCCATAAAGCAAGCATGGAAGCGGGGATCCTGTGTGCCGCTCCCTTTGGAACACCCTGTCCGTGTTGCCCGCCCTTGGCAACACGCATCTCCGACTGTAACCTAATAGGGTACACGACGACATGTGCACCCGATCGCATCAAGGAGCTCCGTGCTCGTCTCGAGTCACGTGAAGCTTCGAGTGCTAAGGGTGATCACAGCACTGCTTGTGCAAGCCTTAGGCCTGCAGTAATGGTGGGCTTCATACGCCATCACCATTTCCGGAACGTCCTCCATCAGGACGTTCCGTGGCTCCCATGTGTCTCGATGGGGAGGAAATCCTCTCCAACAAATACGAAAACGAATGTCTTGAGAGTTCGTTCTCTTATGCGCCACGATCCGCTCAACTACCCAGCCGATCCACTCCGTCGCGTCTCGCAACGGCGGCGAATGGGGGCGAAAACACTTACTCCGTATCGTCAACACTATTACCATGGAGATCGTGTCCTGTACGATCGTGTTGCTGCGCACGAGCAGTCTCAGAGGGCCGAGACGGCTACTCTGAAGCAGGAGGTCCGAGTCTCCGTGCTGATGCTGCGCAGGCTCCACAGGCTTCCCCGAACATCTCGCCCGGTATCGGGACGGGATTGAGCGCTCTGATCACTCGCGTGAGCGATCTCGTGAAGGCCTTCCAGGCCTCTCAGGCGAGTCATCACCCGTAGATGAGTCGTGCTGCACGTACGGCTTCAGCCGCCGACGTAGAACGTTGGATGGAGTGTCATGCTTGACGGTATGTCCAGTCGGTACGCGTTACCATGCCGTTCAAGTGCTGTGAACGGCCCGATGAACCTTGGAGCAAGCTTACTTGCTCCAAAATCAGGCACTACATATTTAGGCAATTTTTTGTGTAGCTAACACAACTAATGAACCTTTCTTGAATTCTTTCATGTTGCCCCTGCCAACATTGTTCGCATTCAGCTTCTGTCGATTGGCTGAAGCTGTGATAGCATCTTGTACAAATCGTATTACGGCTTGTCGTCGCTGGGCAACGTTTAGCGCATTCGAGCTGAACCCCTTCAGCTCGTCGCCTTCGTCCACAACAGGCCCTGCCCGCTCGCTATCATCCCCTATATCTGTGCCCGGTACAGACGTCTCGCTCTCGGTCCTGCTCGTTCCAGACGCAGCTAAGGTCAACGCAGCTGATCGTACGTCAGCGTCCTCTGTGATTGTTCAGACGTACCCCCCCCACACACACACACACACACACATACACACACACTTAAGACATCGTGTAGGTGCGTTGTGACAGGTTGGGAGGTCGGGTGTGGCTGTAGGCTGTACGTGGTAGTTGGTCGAATGCGGGTGAGTATGGAGTATAGCAGTGATGCCAAGGGCGGAAAAGCGTAAGCGACGTGAGTTGTGCGTGTTTGTATGTGAGTGTTTGTGAGGGCGGTTTGTGATGTAGTGTGTGGTGTTGATATTCAGCCTTCCCATATAGTCTAGGCGGTTAGGATAGCTGGCTCTCACCCAGCAGACCCGGGTTCGAGTCCCGGTGTGGGAACATCTTTTGCTCCGTCTCTCCTTTTACCGGCGTCTTCTTGCTCCTGCCAACGTCTTTGTAGCATGTACGCCACTCATCTGTCGTTCACCCTGCGTGCTCTTCTCGTCCATACACGATCGTATATCGCGTGGGCGTGTCTGTGGAATGGCAGGATGGATCCTGGACCTGTCTCCCTCGTTTGTTGCGATCTGTGTTCGCAGCAGTGAAAAAGTTGGAATCACGCTTCTCTTTTCGACGTCTAAATGTGGCTGCGTTAATTCACGAGACAGTGTGGCGGTCGCACGAGCGAATACGTCGCAGCGAGCACACACGAGCACAGAGTACATCGTATAGGTGCGTTGTGACAGGTTGGGAGGTCGGGTGTGGCTGTAGGCTGTACGTGGTAGTTGGTCGAATGCGGGTGAGTCTGGAGTATAGCAGTGATGCCAAGGGCGGAAAAGCGTAAGCGACGTGAGTTGTGCGTGTTTGTATGCGAGTGTTTGTAAGGGCGGTTTGTGATGTAGTGTGTGGTGTTGATGTTCAGCCTTCCCATATAGTCTAGGCGGTTAGGATAGCTGGCTCTCACCCAGCAGACCCGGGTTCGAGTCCCGGTGTGGGAACATCTTTTGCTCCGTCTCTCCTTTTACCGGCGTCTTCTTGCTCCTGCCAACGTCTTTGTAGCATGTACGCCACTCATCTGTCGTTCACCCTGCGTGCTCTTCTCGTCCATACACGATCGTATATCGCGTGGGCGTGTCTGTGGAACGGCAGGATGGATCCTGGACCTGTCTCCCTCGTTTGTTGCGATCTGTGTTCGCAGCAGTGAAAAAGTTGGAATCACGCTTCTCTTTTCGACGTCTAAATGTGGCTGCGTTAATTCACGAGACAGTGTGGCGGTCGCACGAGCGAATACGTCGCAGCGAGCAGACACGAGCACAGAGTACATCGTGTAGGTGCGTTGTCACAGGTTGGGAGGTCAGGTGTGGTTGTAGGCTGTACGTGGTAGTTGGTCGAATGCGGGTGAGTCTGGAGTATAGCAGTGATGCCAAGGGCGGAAAAGCGTAAGCGACGTGAGTTGTGCGTGTTTGTATGTGAGTGTTTGTGAGGGCGGTTTGTGATGTAGTGTGTGGTGTTGATATTCAGCCTTCCCATATAGTCTAGGCGGTTAGGATAGCTGGCTCTCACCCAGCAGACCCGGGTTCGAGTCCCGGTGTGGGAACATCTTTTGCTCCGTCTCTCCTTTTACCGGCGTCTTCTTGCTCCTGCCAACGTCTTTGTAGCATGTACGCCACTCATCTGTCGTTCACCCTGCGTGCTCTTCTCGTCCATACACGATCGTATATCGCGTGGGCGTGTCTGTGGAACGGCAGGATGGATCCTGGACCTGTCTCCCTCGTTTGTTGCGATCTGTGTTCGCAGCAGTGAAAAAGTTGGAATCACGCTTCTCTTTTCGACGTCTAAATGTGGCTGCGTTAATTCACGAGACAGTGTGGCGGTCGCACGAGCGAATACGTCGCAGCGAGCACACACGAGCACATAGTACATCGTGTAGGTGCGTTGTGACAGGTTGGGAGGTCGGGTGTGGCTGTAGGCTGTACGTGGTAGTTGGTCGAATGCGGGTGAGTCTGGAGTATAGCAGTGATGCCAAGGGCGGAAAAGCGTAAGCGACGTGAGTTGTGCGTGTTTGTATGCGAGTGTTTGTGAGGGCGGTTTGTGATGTAGTGTGTGGTGTTGATATTCAGCCTTCCCATATAGTCTAGGCGGTTAGGATAGCTGGCTCTCACCCAGCAGACCCGGGTTCGAGCCCCGGTGTGGGAACATCTTTTGCTCCGTCTCTCCTTTTACCGGCGTCTTCTTGCTCCTGCCAACGTCTTTGTAGCATGTACGCCACTCATCTGTCGTTCACCCTGCGTGCTCTTCTCGTCCATACACGATCGTATATCGCGTGGGCGTGTCTGTGGAATGGCAGGATGGATCCTGGACCTGTCTCCCTCGTTTGTTGCGATCTGTGTTCGCAGCAGTGAAAAAGTTGGAATCACGCTTCTCTTTTCGACGTCTAAATGTGGCTGCGTTAATTCACGAGACAGTGTGGCGGTCGCACGAGCGAATACGTCGCAGCGAGCACACACGAGCACAGAGTACATCGTGTAGGTGCGTTGTGACAGGTTGGGAGGTCGGGTGTGGCTGTAGGCTGTACGTGGTAGTTGGTCGAATGCGGGTGAGTCTGGAGTATAGCAGTGATGCCAAGGGCGGAAAAGCGTAAGCGACGTGAGTTGTGCGTGTTTGAATGTGAGTGTTTGTGAGGGCGGTTCGTGATGTAGTGTGTGGTGTTGATATTCAGCCTTCCCATATAGTCTAGGCGGTTAGGATAGCTGGCTCTCACCCAGCAGACCCGGGTTCGAGTCCCGGTGTGGGAACATCTTTTGCTCCGTCTCTCCTTTTACCGGCGTCTTCTTGCTCCTGCCAACGTCTTTGTAGCATGTACGCCACTCATCTGTCGTTCACCCTGCGTGCTCTTCTCGTCCATACACGATCATATATCGCGTGGGCGTGTCTGTGGAACGGCAGGATGGATCCTGGACCTGTCTCCCTCGTTTGTTGCGATCTGTGTTCGCAGCAGTGAAAAAGTTGGAATCACGCTTCTCTTTTCGACGTCTAAATGTGGCTGCGTTAATTCACGAGACAGTGTGGCGGTCGCACGAGCGAATACGTCGCAGCGAGCACACACGAGCACAGAGTACATCGTGTAGGTGCGTTGTGACAGGTTGGGAGGTCGGGTGTGGCTGTAGGCTGTACGTGGTAGTTGGTCGAATGCGGGTGAGTCTGGAGTATAGCAGTGATGCCAAGGGCGGAAAAGCGTAAGCGACGTGAGTTGTGCGTGTTTGAATGTGAATGTTTGTGAGGGCGGTTTGTGATGTAGTGTGTGGTGTTGATATTCAGCCTTCCCATATAGTCTAGGCGGTTAGGATAGCTGGCTCTCACCCAGCAGACCCGGGTTCGAGTCCCGGTGTGGGAACATCTTTTGCTCCGTCTCTCCTTTTACCGGCGTCTTCTTGCTCCTGCCAACGTCTTTGTAGCATGTACGCCACTCATCTATCGTTCACCCTGCGTGCTCTTCTCGTCCATACACGATCGTATATCGCGTGGGCGTGTCTGTGGAACGGCAGGATGGATCCTGGACCTGTCTCCCTCGTTTGTTGCGATCTGTGTTCGCAGCAGTGAAAAAGTTGGAATCACGCTTCTCTTTTCGACGTCTAAATGTGGCTGCGTTAATTCACGAGACAGTGTGGCGGTCGCACGAGCGAATACGT
This sequence comes from Phytophthora capsici, assembly GCA_030324255.1. NCBI lineage: Eukaryota > Oomycota > Peronosporomycetes > Peronosporales > Peronosporaceae > Phytophthora > Phytophthora capsici. The sequence continues at coordinate 872,352 of CM059355.1, forward strand.
CGCAGCGAGCACACACGAGCACAGAGTACATCGTGTAGGTGCGTTGTGACAGGTTGGGAGGTCGGGTGTGGCTGTAGGCTGTACGTGGTAGTTGGTCGAATGCGGGTGAGTTTGGAGTATAGCAGTGATGCCAAGGGTGGAAAAGCGTAAGCGACGTGAGTTGTGCGTGTTTGTATGTGAGTGTTTGTGAGGGCGGTTTGTGATGTAGTGTGTGGTGTTGATATTCAGCCTTCCCATATAGTCTAGGCGGTTAGGATAGCTGGCTCTCACCCAGCAGACCCGGGTTCGAGTCCCGGTGTGGGAACATCTTTTGCTCCGTCTCTCCTTTTACCGGCGTCTTCTTGCTCCTGCCAACGTCTTTGTAGCATGTACGCCACTCATCTGTCGTTCACCCTGCGTGCTCTTCTCGTCCATACACGATCGTATATCGCGTGGGCGTGTCTGTGGAACGGCAGGATGGATCCTGGACCTGTCTCCCTCGTTTGTTGCGATCTGTGTTCGCAGCAGTGAAAAAGTTGGAATCACGCTTCTCTTTTCGACGTCTAAATGCGGCTGCGTTAATTCACGAGACAGTGTGGCGGTCGCACGAGCGAATACGTCGCAGCGAGCACACACGAGCACAGAGTACATCGTGTAGGTGCGTTGTGACAGGTTGGGAGGTCGGGTGTGGCTGTAGGCTGTACGTGGTAGTTGGTCGAATGCGGGTGAGTTTGGAGTATAGCAGTGATGCCAAGGGTGGAAAAGCGTAAGCGACGTGAGTTGTGCGTGTTTGTATGTGAGTGTTTGTGAGGGCGGTTTGTGATGTAGTGTGTGGTGTTGATATTCAGCCTTCCCATATAGTCTAGGCGGTTAGGATAGCTGGCTCTCACCCAGCAGACCCGGGTTCGAGTCCCAGTGTGGGAACATCTTTTGCTCCGTCTCTCCTTTTACCGGCGTCTTCTTGCTCCTGCCAACGTCTTTGTAGCATGTACGCCACTCATCTGTCGTTCACCCTGCGTGCTCTTCTCGTCCATACACGATCGTATATCGCGTGGGCGTGTCTGTGGAACGGCAGGATGGATCCTGGACCTGTCTCCCTCGTTTGTTGCGATCTGTGTTCGCAGCAGTGAAAAAGTTGGAATCACGCTTCTCTTTTCGACGTCTAAATGTGGCTGCGTTAATTCACGAGACAGTGTGGCGGTCGCACGAGCGAATACGTCGCAGCGAGCACACACGAGCACAGAGTACATCGTGTAGGTGCGTTGTGACAGGTTGGGAGGTCGGGTGTGGCTGTAGGCTGTACGTGGTAGTTGGTCGAATGCGGGTGAGTTTGGAGTATAGCAGTGATGCCAAGGGTGGAAAAGCGTAAGCGACGTGAGTTGTGCGTGTTTGTATGTGAGTGTTTGTGAGGGCGGTTTGTGATGTAGTGTGTGGTGTTGATATTCAGCCTTCCCATATAGTCTAGGCGGTTAGGATAGCTGGCTCTCACCCAGCAGACCCGGGTTCGAGTCCCAGTGTGGGAACATCTTTTGCTCCGTCTCTCCTTTTACCGGCGTCTTCTTGCTCCTGCCAACGTCTTTGTAGCATGTACGCCACTCATCTGTCGTTCACCCTGCGTGCTCTTCTCGTCCATACACGATCGTATATCGCGTGGGCGTGTCTGTGGAACGGCAGGATGGATCCTGGACCTGTCTCCCTCGTTTGTTGCGATCTGTGTTCGCAGCAGTGAAAAAGTTGGAATCACGCTTCTCTTTTCGACGTCTAAATGTGGCTGCGTTAATTCACGAGACAGTGTGGCGGTCGCACGAGCGAATACGTCGCAGCGAGCACACACGAGCACAGAGTACATCGTGTAGGTGCGTTGTGACAGGTTGGGAGGTCGGGTGTGGCTGTAGGCTGTACGTGGTAGTTGGTCGAATGCGGGTGAGTTTGGAGTATAGCAGTGATGCCAAGGGTGGAAAAGCGTAAGCGACGTGAGTTGTGCGTGTTTGTATGTGAGTGTTTGTGAGGGCGGTTTGTGATGTAGTGTGTGGTGTTGATATTCAGCCTTCCCATATAGTCTAGGCGGTTAGGATAGCTGGCTCTCACCCAGCAGACCCGGGTTCGAGTCCCGGTGTGGGAACATCTTTTGCTCCGTCTCTCCTTTTACCGGCGTCTTCTTGCTCCTGCCAACGTCTTTGTAGCATGTACGCCACTCATCTGTCGTTCACCCTGCGTGCTCTTCTCGTCCATACACGATCGTATATCGCGTGGGCGTGTCTGTGGAACGGCAGGATGGATCCTGGACCTGTCTCCCTCGTTTGTTGCGATCTGTGTTCGCAGCAGTGAAAAAGTTGGAATCACGCTTCTCTTTTCGACGTCTAAATGTGGCTGCGTTAATTCACGAGACAGTGTGGCGGTCGCACGAGCGAATACGTCGCAGCGAGCACACACGAGCACAGAGTACATCGTGTAGGTGCGTTGTGACAGGTTGGGAGGTCGGGTGTGGCTGTAGGCTGTACGTGGTAGTTGGTCGAATGCGGGTGAGTTTGGAGTATAGCAGTGATGCCAAGGGTGGAAAAGCGTAAGCGACGTGAGTTGTGCGTGTTTGTATGTGAGTGTTTGTGAGGGCGGTTTGTGATGTAGTGTGTGGTGTTGATATTCAGCCTTCCCATATAGTCTAGGCGGTTAGGATAGCTGGCTCTCACCCAGCAGACCCGGGTTCGAGTCCCGGTGTGGGAACATCTTTTGCTCCGTCTCTCCTTTTACCGGCGTCTTCTTGCTCCTGCCAACGTCTTTGTAGCATGTACGCCACTCATCTGTCGTTCACCCTGCGTGCTCTTCTCGTCCATACACGATCGTATATCGCGTGGGCGTGTCTGTGGAACGGCAGGATGGATCCTGGACCTGTCTCCCTCGTTTGTTGCGATCTGTGTTCGCAGCAGTGAAAAAGTTGGAATCACGCTTCTCTTTTCGACGTCTAAATGTGGCTGCGTTAATTCACGAGACAGTGTGGCGGTCGCACGAGCGAATACGTCGCAGCGAGCACACACGAGCACAGAGTACATCGTATAGGTGCGTTGTGACAGGTTGGGAGGTCGGGTGTGGCTGTAGGCTGTACGTGGTAGTTGGTCGAATGCGGGTGAGTCTGGAGTATAGCAGTGATGCCAAGGGCGGAAAAGCGTAAGCGACGTGAGTTGTGCGTGTTTGTATGCGAGTGTTTGTGAGGGCGGTTTGTGATGTAGTGTGTGGTGTTGATGTTCAGCCTTCCCATATAGTCTAGGCGGTTAGGATAGCTGGCTCTCACCCAGCAGACCCGGGTTCGAGTCCCGGTGTGGGAACATCTTTTGCTCCGTCTCTCCTTTTACCGGCGTCTTCTTGCTCCTGCCAACGTCTTTGTAGCATGTACGCCACTCATCTGTCGTTCACCCTGCGTGCTCTTCTCGTCCATACACGATCGTATATCGCGTGGGCGTGTCTGTGGAACGGCAGGATGGATCCTGGACCTGTCTCCCTCGTTTGTTGCGATCTGTGTTCGCAGCAGTGAAAAAGTTGGAATCACGCTTCTCTTTTCGACGTCTAAATGTGGCTGCGTTAATTCACGAGACAGTGTGGCGGTCGCACGAGCGAATACGTCGCAGCGAGCACACACGAGCACAGAGTACATCGTGTAGGTGCGTTGTGACAGGTTGGGAGGTCGGGTGTGGCTGTAGGCTGTACGTGGTAGTTGGTCGAATGCGGGTGAGTTTGGAGTATAGCAGTGATGCCAAGGGTGGAAAAGCGTAAGCGACGTGAGTTGTGCGTGTTTGTATGTGAGTGTTTGTGAGGGCGGTTTGTGATGTAGTGTGTGGTGTTGATATTCAGCCTTCCCATATAGTCTAGGCGGTTAGGATAGCTGGCTCTCACCCAGCAGACCCGGGTTCGAGTCCCGGTGTGGGAACATCTTTTGCTCCGTCTCTCCTTTTACCGGCGTCTTCTTGCTCCTGCCAACGTCTTTGTAGCATGTACGCCACTCATCTGTCGTTCACCCTGCGTGCTCTTCTCGTCCATACACGATCGTATATCGCGTGGGCGTGTCTGTGGAACGGCAGGATGGATCCTGGACCTGTCTCCCTCGTTTGTTGCGATCTGTGTTCGCAGCAGTGAAAAAGTTGGAATCACGCTTCTCTTTTCGACGTCTAAATGTGGCTGCGTTAATTCACGAGACAGTGTGGCGGTCGCACGAGCGAATACGTCGCAGCGAGCACACACGAGCACAGAGTACATCGTATAGGTGCGTTGTGACAGGTTGGGAGGTCGGGTGTGGCTGTAGGCTGTACGTGGTAGTTGGTCGAATGCGGGTGAGTCTGGAGTATAGCAGTGATGCCAAGGGCGGAAAAGCGTAAGCGACGTGAGTTGTGCGTGTTTGTATGCGAGTGTTTGTGAGGGCGGTTTGTGATGTAGTGTGTGGTGTTGATGTTCAGCCTTCCCATATAGTCTAGGCGGTTAGGATAGCTGGCTCTCACCCAGCAGACCCGGGTTCGAGTCCCGGTGTGGGAACATCTTTTGCTCCGTCTCTCCTTTTACCGGCGTCTTCTTGCTCCTGCCAACGTCTTTGTAGCATGTACGCCACTCATCTGTCGTTCACCCTGCGTGCTCTTCTCGTCCATACACGATCGTATATCGCGTGGGCGTGTCTGTGGAACGGCAGGATGGATCCTGGACCTGTCTCCCTCGTTTGTTGCGATCTGTGTTCGCAGCAGTGAAAAAGTTGGAATCACGCTTCTCTTTTCGACGTCTAAATGTGGCTGCGTTAATTCACGAGACAGTGTGGCGGTCGCACGAGCGAATACGTCGCAGCGAGCACACACGAGCACAGAGTACATCGTGTAGGTGCGTTGTGACAGGTTGGGAGGTCGGGTGTGGCTGTAGGCTGTACGTGGTAGTTGGTCGAATGCGGGTGAGTCTGGAGTATAGCAGTGATGCCAAGGGTGGAAAAGCGTAAGCGACGTGAGTTGTGCGTGTTTGTATGTGAGTGTTTGTGAGGGCGGTTTGTGATGTAGTGTGTGGTGTTGATATTCAGCCTTCCCATATAGTCTAGGCGGTTAGGATAGCTGGCTCTCACCCAGCAGACCCGGGTTCGAGTCCCGGTGTGGGAACATCTTTTGCTCCGTCTCTCCTTTTACCGGCGTCTTCTTGCTCCTGCCAACGTCTTTGTAGCATGTACGCCACTCATCTGTCGTTCACCCTGCGTGCTCTTCTCGTCCATACACGATCGTATATCGCGTGGGCGTGTCTGTGGAACGGCAGGATGGATCCTGGACCTGTCTCCCTCGTTTGTTGCGATCTGTGTTCGCAGCAGTGAAAAAGTTGGAATCACGCTTCTCTTTTCGACGTCTAAATGTGGCTGCGTTAATTCACGAGACAGTGTGGCGGTCGCACGAGCGAATACGTCGCAGCGAGCACACACGAGCACAGAGTACATCGTGTAGGTGCGTTGTGACAGGTTGGGAGGTCGGGTGTGGCTGTAGGCTGTACGTGGTAGTTGGTCGAATGCGGGTGAGTTTGGAGTATAGCAGTGATGCCAAGGGTGGAAAAGCGTAAGCGACGTGAGTTGTGCGTGTTTGTATGTGAGTGTTTGTGAGGGGCGGTTTGTGATGTAGTGTGTGGTGTTGATATTCAGCCTTCCCATATAGTCTAGGCGGTTAGGATAGCTGGCTCTCACCCAGCAGACCCGGGTTCGAGTCCCGGTGTGGGAACATCTTTTGCTCCGTCTCTCCTTTTACCGGCGTCTTCTTGCTCCTGCCAACGTCTTTGTAGCATGTACGCCACTCATCTGTCGTTCACCCTGCGTGCTCTTCTCGTCCATACACGATCGTATATCGCGTGGGCGTGTCTGTGGAACGGCAGGATGGATCCTGGACCTGTCTCCCTCGTTTGTTGCGATCTGTGTTCGCAGCAGTGAAAAAGTTGGAATCACGCTTCTCTTTTCGACGTCTAAATGTGGCTGCGTTAATTCACGAGACAGTGTGGCGGTCGCACGAGCGAATACGTCGCAGCGAGCACACACGAGCACAGAGTACATCGTGTAGGTGCGTTGTGACAGGTTGGGAGGTCGGGTGTGGCTGTAGGCTGTACGTGGTAGTTGGTCGAATGCGGGTGAGTCTGGAGTATAGCAGTGATGCCAAGGGTGGAAAAGCGTAAGCGACGTGAGTTGTGCGTGTTTGTATGTGAGTGTTTGTGAGGGCGGTTTGTGATGTAGTGTGTGGTGTTGATATTCAGCCTTCCCATATAGTCTAGGCGGTTAGGATAGCTGGCTCTCACCCAGCAGACCCGGGTTCGAGTCCCGGTGTGGGAACATCTTTTGCTCCGTCTCTCCTTTTACCGGCGTCTTCTTGCTCCTGCCAACGTCTTTGTAGCATGTACGCCACTCATCTGTCGTTCACCCTGCGTGCTCTTCTCGTCCATACACGATCGTATATCGCGTGGGCGTGTCTGTGGAACGGCAGGATGGATCCTGGACCTGTCTCCCTCGTTTGTTGCGATCTGTGTTCGCAGCAGTGAAAAAGTTGGAATCACGCTTCTCTTTTCGACGTCTAAATGTGGCTGCGTTAATTCACGAGACAGTGTGGCGGTCGCACGAGCGAATACGTCGCAGCGAGCACACACGAGCACAGAGTACATCGTGTAGGTGCGTTGTGACAGGTTGGGAGGTCGGGTGTGGCTGTAGGCTGTACGTGGTAGTTGGTCGAATGCGGGTGAGTTTGGAGTATAGCAGTGATGCCAAGGGTGGAAAAGCGTAAGCGACGTGAGTTGTGCGTGTTTGTATGTGAGTGTTTGTGAGGGGCGGTTTGTGATGTAGTGTGTGGTGTTGATATTCAGCCTTCCCATATAGTCTAGGCGGTTAGGATAGCTGGCTCTCACCCAGCAGACCCGGGTTCGAGTCCCGGTGTGGGAACATCTTTTGCTCCGTCTCTCCTTTTACCGGCGTCTTCTTGCTCCTGCCAACGTCTTTGTAGCATGTACGCCACTCATCTGTCGTTCACCCTGCGTGCTCTTCTCGTCCATACACGATCGTATATCGCGTGGGCGTGTCTGTGGAACGGCAGGATGGATCCTGGACCTGTCTCCCTCGTTTGTTGCGATCTGTGTTCGCAGCAGTGAAAAAGTTGGAATCACGCTTCTCTTTTCGACGTCTAAATGTGGCTGCGTTAATTCACGAGACAGTGTGGCGGTCGCACGAGCGAATACGTCGCAGCGAGCACACACGAGCACAGAGTACATCGTGTAGGTGCGTTGTGACAGGTTGGGAGGTCGGGTGTGGCTGTAGGCTGTACGTGGTAGTTGGTCGAATGCGGGTGAGTCTGGAGTATAGCAGTGATGCCAAGGGTGGAAAAGCGTAAGCGACGTGAGTTGTGCGTGTTTGTATGTGAGTGTTTGTGAGGGCGGTTTGTGATGTAGTGTGTGGTGTTGATATTCAGCCTTCCCATATAGTCTAGGCGGTTAGGATAGCTGGCTCTCACCCAGCAGACCCGGGTTCGAGTCCCGGTGTGGGAACATCTTTTGCTCCGTCTCTCCTTTTACCGGCGTCTTCTTGCTCCTGCCAACGTCTTTGTAGCATGTACGCCACTCATCTGTCGTTCACCCTGCGTGCTCTTCTCGTCCATACACGATCGTATATCGCGTGGGCGTGTCTGTGGAACGGCAGGATGGATCCTGGACCTGTCTCCCTCGTTTGTTGCGATCTGTGTTCGCAGCAGTGAAAAAGTTGGAATCACGCTTCTCTTTTCGACGTCTAAATGTGGCTGCGTTAATTCACGAGACAGTGTGGCGGTCGCACGAGCGAATACGTCGCAGCGAGCACACACGAGCACAGAGTACATCGTGTAGGTGCGTTGTGACAGGTTGGGAGGTCGGGTGTGGCTGTAGGCTGTACGTGGTAGTTGGTCGAATGCGGGTGAGTATGGAGTATAGCAGTGATGCCAAGGGTGGAAAAGCGTAAGCGACGTGAGTTGTGCGTGTTTGTATGTGAGTGTTTGTGAGGGGCGGTTTGTGATGTAGTGTGTGGTGTTGATATTCAGCCTTCCCATATAGTCTAGGCGGTTAGGATAGCTGGCTCTCACCCAGCAGACCCGGGTTCGAGTCCCGGTGTGGGAACATCTTTTGCTCCGTCTCTCCTTTTACCGGCGTCTTCTTGCTCCTGCCAACGTCTTTGTAGCATGTACGCCACTCATCTGTCGTTCACCCTGCGTGCTCTTCTCGTCCATACACGATCGTATATCGCGTGGGCGTGTCTGTGGAACGGCAGGATGGATCCTGGACCTGTCTCCCTCGTTTGTTGCGATCTGTGTTCGCAGCAGTGAAAAAGTTGGAATCACGCTTCTCTTTTCGACGTCTAAATGTGGCTGCGTTAATTCACGAGACAGTGTGGCGGTCGCACGAGCGAATACGTCGCAGCGAGCACACACGAGCACAGAGTACATCGTGTAGGTGCGTTGTGACAGGTTGGGAGGTCGGGTGTGGCTGTAGGCTGTACGTGGTAGTTGGTCGAATGCGGGTGAGTCTGGAGTATAGCAGTGATGCCAAGGGTGGAAAAGCGTAAGCGACGTGAGTTGTGCGTGTTTGTATGTGAGTGTTTGTGAGGGCGGTTTGTGATGTAGTGTGTGGTGTTGATATTCAGCCTTCCCATATAGTCTAGGCGGTTAGGATAGCTGGCTCTCACCCAGCAGACCCGGGTTCGAGTCCCGGTGTGGGAACATCTTTTGCTCCGTCTCTCCTTTTACCGGCGTCTTCTTGCTCCTGCCAACGTCTTTGTAGCATGTACGCCACTCATCTGTCGTTCACCCTGCGTGCTCTTCTCGTCCATACACGATCGTATATCGCGTGGGCGTGTCTGTGGAACGGCAGGATGGATCCTGGACCTGTCTCCCTCGTTTGTTGCGATCTGTGTTCGCAGCAGTGAAAAAGTTGGAATCACGCTTCTCTTTTCGACGTCTAAATGTGGCTGCGTTAATTCACGAGACAGTGTGGCGGTCGCACGAGCGAATACGTCGCAGCGAGCACACACGAGCACAGAGTACATCGTGTAGGTGCGTTGTGACAGGTTGGGAGGTCGGGTGTGGCTGTAGGCTGTACGTGGTAGTTGGTCGAATGCGGGTGAGTCTGGAGTATAGCAGTGATGCCAAGGGCGGAAAAGCGTAAGCGACGTGAGTTGTGCGTGTTTGTATGTGAGTGTTTGTGAGGGCGGTTTGTGATGTAGTGTGTGGTGTTGATATTCAGCCTTCCCATATAGTCTAGGCGGTTAGGATAGCTGGCTCTCACCCAGCAGACCCGGGTTCGAGTCCCGGTGTGGGAACATCTTTTGCTCCGTCTCTCCTTTTACCGGCGTCTTCTTGCTCCTGCCAACGTCTTTGTAGCATGTACGCCACTCATCTGTCGTTCACCCTGCGTGCTCTTCTCGTCCATACACGATCGTATATCGCGTGGGCGTGTCTGTGGAACGGCAGGATGGATCCTGGACCTGTCTCCCTCGTTTGTTGCGATCTGTGTTCGCAGCAGTGAAAAAGTTGGAATCACGCTTCTCTTTTCGACGTCTAAATGTGGCTGCGTTAATTCACGAGACAGTGTGGCGGTCGCACGAGCGAATACGTCGCAGCGAGCACACACGAGCACAGAGTACATCGTGTAGGTGCGTTGTGACAGGTTGGGAGGTCGGGTGTGGCTGTAGGCTGTACGTGGTAGTTGGTCGAATGCGGGTGAGTCTGGAGTATAGCAGTGATGCCAAGGGCGGAAAAGCGTAAGCGACGTGAGTTGTGCGTGTTTGTATGCGAGTGTTTGTGAGGGCGGTTTGTGATGTAGTGTGTGGTGTTGATATTCAGCCTTCCCATATAGTCTAGGCGGTTAGGATAGCTGGCTCTCACCCAGCAGACCCGGGTTCGAGTCCCGGTGTGGGAACATCTTTTGCTCCGTCTCTCCTTTTACCGGCGTCTTCTTGCTCCTGCCAACGTCTTTGTAGCATGTACGCCACTCATCTGTCGTTCACCCTGCGTGCTCTTCTCGTCCATACACGATCGTATATCGCGTGGGCGTGTCTGTGGAACGGCAGGATGGATCCTGGACCTGTCTCCCTCGTTTGTTGCGATCTGTGTTCGCAGCAGTGAAAAAGTTGGAATCACGCTTCTCTTTTCGACGTCTAAATGTGGCTGCGTTAATTCACGAGACAGTGTGGCGGTCGCACGAGCGAATACGTCGCAGCGAGCACACACGAGCACAGAGTACATCGTGTAGGTGCGTTGTGACAGGTTGGGAGGTCGGGTGTGGCTGTAGGCTGTACGTGGTAGTTGGTCGAATGCGGGTGAGTTTGGAGTATAGCAGTGATGCCAAGGGTGGAAAAGCGTAAGCGACGTGAGTTGTGCGTGTTTGTATGTGAGTGTTTGTGAGGGGCGGTTTGTGATGTAGTGTGTGGTGTTGATATTCAGCCTTCCCATATAGTCTAGGCGGTTAGGATAGCTGGCTCTCACCCAGCAGACCCGGGTTCGAGTCCCGGTGTGGGAACATCTTTTGCTCCGTCTCTCCTTTTACCGGCGTCTTCTTGCTCCTGCCAACGTCTTTGTAGCATGTACGCCACTCATCTGTCGTTCACCCTGCGTGCTCTTCTCGTCCATACACGATCGTATATCGCGTGGGCGTGTCTGTGGAACGGCAGGATGGATCCTGGACCTGTCTCCCTCGTTTGTTGCGATCTGTGTTCGCAGCAGTGAAAAAGTTGGAATCACGCTTCTCTTTTCGACGTCTAAATGTGGCTGCGTTAATTCACGAGACAGTGTGGCGGTCGCACGAGCGAATACGTCGCAGCGAGCACACACGAGCACAGAGTACATCGTGTAGGTGCGTTGTGACAGGTTGGGAGGTCGGGTGTGGCTGTAGGCTGTACGTGGTAGTTGGTCGAATGCGGGTGAGTCTGGAGTATAGCAGTGATGCCAAGGGTGGAAAAGCGTAAGCGACGTGAGTTGTGCGTGTTTGTATGTGAGTGTTTGTGAGGGCGGTTTGTGATGTAGTGTGTGGTGTTGATATTCAGCCTTCCCATATAGTCTAGGCGGTTAGGATAGCTGGCTCTCACCCAGCAGACCCGGGTTCGAGTCCCGGTGTGGGAACATCTTTTGCTCCGTCTCTCCTTTTACCGGCGTCTTCTTGCTCCTGCCAACGTCTTTGTAGCATGTACGCCACTCATCTGTCGTTCACCCTGCGTGCTCTTCTCGTCCATACACGATCGTATATCGCGTGGGCGTGTCTGTGGAACGGCAGGATGGATCCTGGACCTGTCTCCCTCGTTTGTTGCGATCTGTGTTCGCAGCAGTGAAAAAGTTGGAATCACGCTTCTCTTTTCGACGTCTAAATGTGGCTGCGTTAATTCACGAGACAGTGTGGCGGTCGCACGAGCGAATACGTCGCAGCGAGCACACACGAGCACAGAGTACATCGTGTAGGTGCGTTGTGACAGGTTGGGAGGTCGGGTGTGGCTGTAGGCTGTACGTGGTAGTTGGTCGAATGCGGGTGAGTCTGGAGTATAGCAGTGATGCCAAGGGCGGAAAAGCGTAAGCGACGTGAGTTGTGCGTGTTTGTATGTGAGTGTTTGTGAGGGCGGTTTGTGATGTAGTGTGTGGTGTTGATATTCAGCCTTCCCATATAGTCTAGGCGGTTAGGATAGCTGGCTCTCACCCAGCAGACCCGGGTTCGAGTCCCGGTGTGGGAACATCTTTTGCTCCGTCTCTCCTTTTACCGGCGTCTTCTTGCTCCTGCCAACGTCTTTGTAGCATGTACGCCACTCATCTGTCGTTCACCCTGCGTGCTCTTCTCGTCCATACACGATCGTATATCGCGTGGGCGTGTCTGTGGAACGGCAGGATGGATCCTGGACCTGTCTCCCTCGTTTGTTGCGATCTGTGTTCGCAGCAGTGAAAAAGTTGGAATCACGCTTCTCTTTTCGACGTCTAAATGTGGCTGCGTTAATTCACGAGACAGTGTGGCGGTCGCACGAGCGAATACGTCGCAGCGAGCACACACGAGCACAGAGTACATCGTGTAGGTGCGTTGTGACAGGTTGGGAGGTCGGGTGTGGCTGTAGGCTGTACGTGGTAGTTGGTCGAATGCGGGTGAGTCTGGAGTATAGCAGTGATGCCAAGGGTGGAAAAGCGTAAGCGACGTGAGTTGTGCGTGTTTGTATGTGAGTGTTTGTGAGGGCGGTTTGTGATGTAGTGTGTGGTGTTGATATTCAGCCTTCCCATATAGTCTAGGCGGTTAGGATAGCTGGCTCTCACCCAGCAGACCCGGGTTCGAGTCCCGGTGTGGGAACATCTTTTGCTCCGTCTCTCCTTTTACCGGCGTCTTCTTGCTCCTGCCAACGTCTTTGTAGCATGTACGCCACTCATCTGTCGTTCACCCTGCGTGCTCTTCTCGTCCATACACGATCGTATATCGCGTGGGCGTGTCTGTGGAACGGCAGGATGGATCCTGGACCTGTCTCCCTCGTTTGTTGCGATCTGTGTTCGCAGCAGTGAAAAAGTTGGAATCACGCTTCTCTTTTCGACGTCTAAATGTGGCTGCGTTAATTCACGAGACAGTGTGGCGGTCGCACGAGCGAATACGTCGCAGCGAGCACACACGAGCACAGAGTACATCGTGTAGGTGCGTTGTGACAGGTTGGGAGGTCGGGTGTGGCTGTAGGCTGTACGTGGTAGTTGGTCGAATGCGGGTGAGTCTGGAGTATAGCAGTGATGCCAAGGGCGGAAAAGCGTAAGCGACGTGAGTTGTGCGTGTTTGTATGTGAGTGTTTGTGAGGGCGGTTTGTGATGTAGTGTGTGGTGTTGATATTCAGCCTTCCCATATAGTCTAGGCGGTTAGGATAGCTGGCTCTCACCCAGCAGACCCGGGTTCGAGTCCCGGTGTGGGAACATCTTTTGCTCCGTCTCTCCTTTTACCGGCGTCTTCTTGCTCCTGCCAACGTCTTTGTAGCATGTACGCCACTCATCTGTCGTTCACCCTGCGTGCTCTTCTCGTCCATACACGATCGTATATCGCGTGGGCGTGTCTGTGGAACGGCAGGATGGATCCTGGACCTGTCTCCCTCGTTTGTTGCGATCTGTGTTCGCAGCAGTGAAAAAGTTGGAATCACGCTTCTCTTTTCGACGTCTAAATGTGGCTGCGTTAATTCACGAGACAGTGTGGCGGTCGCACGAGCGAATACGTCGCAGCGAGCACACACGAGCACAGAGTACATCGTGTAGGTGCGTTGTGACAGGTTGGGAGGTCGGGTGTGGCTGTAGGCTGTACGTGGTAGTTGGTCGAATGCGGGTGAGTCTGGAGTATAGCAGTGATGCCAAGGGCGGAAAAGCGTAAGCGACGTGAGTTGTGCGTGTTTGTATGTGAGTGTTTGTGAGGGCGGTTTGTGATGTAGTGTGTGGTGTTGATATTCAGCCTTCCCATATAGTCTAGGCGGTTAGGATAGCTGGCTCTCACCCAGCAGACCCGGGTTCGAGTCCCGGTGTGGGAACATCTTTTGCTCCGTCTCTCCTTTTACCGGCGTCTTCTTGCTCCTGCCAACGTCTTTGTAGCATGTACGCCACTCATCTGTCGTTCACCCTGCGTGCTCTTCTCGTCCATACACGATCGTATATCGCGTGGGCGTGTCTGTGGAACGGCAGGATGGATCCTGGACCTGTCTCCCTCGTTTGTTGCGATCTGTGTTCGCAGCAGTGAAAAAGTTGGAATCACGCTTCTCTTTTCGACGTCTAAATGTGGCTGCGTTAATTCACGAGACAGTGTGGCGGTCGCACGAGCGAATACGTCGCAGCGAGCACACACGAGCACAGAGTACATCGTGTAGGTGCGTTGTGACAGGTTGGGAGGTCGGGTGTGGCTGTAGGCTGTACGTGGTAGTTGGTCGAATGCGGGTGAGTTTGGAGTATAGCAGTGATGCCAAGGGTGGAAAAGCGTAAGCGACGTGAGTTGTGCGTGTTTGTATGTGAGTGTTTGTGAGGGCGGTTTGTGATGTAGTGTGTGGTGTTGATATTCAGCCTTCCCATATAGTCTAGGCGGTTAGGATAGCTGGCTCTCACCCAGCAGACCCGGGTTCGAGTCCCGGTGTGGGAACATCTTTTGCTCCGTCTCTCCTTTTACCGGCGTCTTCTTGCTCCTGCCAACGTCTTTGTAGCATGTACGCCACTCATCTGTCGTTCACCCTGCGTGCTCTTCTCGTCCATACACGATCGTATATCGCGTGGGCGTGTCTGTGGAACGGCAGGATGGATCCTGGACCTGTCTCCCTCGTTTGTTGCGATCTGTGTTCGCAGCAGTGAAAAAGTTGGAATCACGCTTCTCTTTTCGACGTCTAAATGTGGCTGCGTTAATTCACGAGACAGTGTGGCGGTCGCACGAGCGAATACGTCGCAGCGAGCACACACGAGCACAGAGTACATCGTGTAGGTGCGTTGTGACAGGTTGGGAGGTCGGGTGTGGCTGTAGGCTGTACGTGGTAGTTGGTCGAATGCGGGTGAGTATGGAGTATAGCAGTGATGCCAAGGGTGGAAAAGCGTAAGCGACGTGAGTTGTGCGTGTTTGTATGTGAGTGTTTGTGAGGGCGGTTTGTGATGTAGTGTGTGGTGTTGATATTCAGCCTTCCCATATAGTCTAGGCGGTTAGGATAGCTGGCTCTCACCCAGCAGACCCGGGTTCGAGTCCCGGTGTGGGAACATCTTTTGCTCCGTCTCTCCTTTTACCGGCGTCTTCTTGCTCCTGCCAACGTCTTTGTAGCATGTACGCCACTCATCTGTCGTTCACCCTGCGTGCTCTTCTCGTCCATACACGATCGTATATCGCGTGGGCGTGTCTGTGGAACGGCAGGATGGATCCTGGACCTGTCTCCCTCGTTTGTTGCGATCTGTGTTCGCAGCAGTGAAAAAGTTGGAATCACGCTTCTCTTTTCGACGTCTAAATGTGGCTGCGTTAATTCACGAGACAGTGTGGCGGTCGCACGAGCGAATACGTCGCAGCGAGCACACACGAGCACAGAGTACATCGTGTAGGTGCGTTGTGACAGGTTGGGAGGTCGGGTGTGGCTGTAGGCTGTACGTGGTAGTTGGTCGAATGCGGGTGAGTCTGGAGTATAGCAGTGATGCCAAGGGCGGAAAAGCGTAAGCGACGTGAGTTGTGCGTGTTTGTATGTGAGTGTTTGTGAGGGCGGTTTGTGATGTAGTGTGTGGTGTTGATGTTCAGCCTTCCCATATAGTCTAGGCGGTTAGGATAGCTGGCTCTCACCCAGCAGACCCGGGTTCGAGTCCCGGTGTGGGAACATCTTTTGCTCCGTCTCTCCTTTTACCGGCGTCTTCTTGCTCCTGCCAACGTCTTTGTAGCATGTACGCCACTCATCTGTCGTTCACCCTGCGTGCTCTTCTCGTCCATACACGATCGTATATCGCGTGGGCGTGTCTGTGGAACGGCAGGATGGATCCTGGACCTGTCTCCCTCGTTTGTTGCGATCTGTGTTCGCAGCAGTGAAAAAGTTGGAATCACGCTTCTCTTTTCGACGTCTAAATGTGGCTGCGTTAATTCACGAGACAGTGTGGCGGTCGCACGAGCGAATACGTCGCAGCGAGCACACACGAGCACAGAGTACATCGTGTAGGTGCGTTGTGACAGGTTGGGAGGTCGGGTGTGGCTGTAGGCTGTACGTGGTAGTTGGTCGAATGCGGGTGAGTATGGAGTATAGCAGTGATGCCAAGGGTGGAAAAGCGTAAGCGACGTGAGTTGTGCGTGTTTGTATGTGAGTGTTTGTGAGGGCGGTTTGTGATGTAGTGTGTGGTGTTGATATTCAGCCTTCCCATATAGTCTAGGCGGTTAGGATAGCTGGCTCTCACCCAGCAGACCCGGGTTCGAGTCCCGGTGTGGGAACATCTTTTGCTCCGTCTCTCCTTTTACCGGCGTCTTCTTGCTCCTGCCAACGTCTTTGTAGCATGTACGCCACTCATCTGTCGTTCACCCTGCGTGCTCTTCTCGTCCATACACGATCGTATATCGCGTGGGCGTGTCTGTGGAACGGCAGGATGGATCCTGGACCTGTCTCCCTCGTTTGTTGCGATCTGTGTTCGCAGCAGTGAAAAAGTTGGAATCACGCTTCTCTTTTCGACGTCTAAATGTGGCTGCGTTAATTCACGAGACAGTGTGGCGGTCGCACGAGCGAATACGTCGCAGCGAGCACACACGAGCACAGAGTACATCGTGTAGGTGCGTTGTGACAGGTTGGGAGGTCGGGTGTGGCTGTAGGCTGTACGTGGTAGTTGGTCGAATGCGGGTGAGTCTGGAGTATAGCAGTGATGCCAAGGGTGGAAAAGCGTAAGCGACGTGAGTTGTGCGTGTTTGTATGTGAGTGTTTGTGAGGGCGGTTTGTGATGTAGTGTGTGGTGTTGATATTCAGCCTTCCCATATAGTCTAGGCGGTTAGGATAGCTGGCTCTCACCCAGCAGACCCGGGTTCGAGTCCCGGTGTGGGAACATCTTTTGCTCCGTCTCTCCTTTTACCGGCGTCTTCTTGCTCCTGCCAACGTCTTTGTAGCATGTACGCCACTCATCTGTCGTTCACCCTGCGTGCTCTTCTCGTCCATACACGATCGTATATCGCGTGGGCGTGTCTGTGGAACGGCAGGATGGATCCTGGACCTGTCTCCCTCGTTTGTTGCGATCTGTGTTCGCAGCAGTGAAAAAGTTGGAATCACGCTTCTCTTTTCGACGTCTAAATGTGGCTGCGTTAATTCACGAGACAGTGTGGCGGTCGCACGAGCGAATACGTCGCAGCGAGCACACACGAGCACAGAGTACATCGTGTAGGTGCGTTGTGACAGGTTGGGAGGTCGGGTGTGGCTGTAGGCTGTACGTGGTAGTTGGTCGAATGCGGGTGAGTCTGGAGTATAGCAGTGATGCCAAGGGCGGAAAAGCGTAAGCGACGTGAGTTGTGCGTGTTTGTATGTGAGTGTTTGTGAGGGCGGTTTGTGATGTAGTGTGTGGTGTTGATATTCAGCCTTCCCATATAGTCTAGGCGGTTAGGATAGCTGGCTCTCACCCAGCAGACCCGGGTTCGAGTCCCGGTGTGGGAACATCTTTTGCTCCGTCTCTCCTTTTACCGGCGTCTTCTTGCTCCTGCCAACGTCTTTGTAGCATGTACGCCACTCATCTGTCGTTCACCCTGCGTGCTCTTCTCGTCCATACACGATCGTATATCGCGTGGGCGTGTCTGTGGAACGGCAGGATGGATCCTGGACCTGTCTCCCTCGTTTGTTGCGATCTGTGTTCGCAGCAGTGAAAAAGTTGGAATCACGCTTCTCTTTTCGACGTCTAAATGTGGCTGCGTTAATTCACGAGACAGTGTGGCGGTCGCACGAGCGAATACGTCGCAGCGAGCACACACGAGCACAGAGTACATCGTGTAGGTGCGTTGTGACAGGTTGGGAGGTCGGGTGTGGCTGTAGGCTGTACGTGGTAGTTGGTCGAATGCGGGTGAGTCTGGAGTATAGCAGTGATGCCAAGGGCGGAAAAGCGTAAGCGACGTGAGTTGTGCGTGTTTGTATGTGAGTGTTTGTGAGGGCGGTTTGTGATGTAGTGTGTGGTGTTGATATTCAGCCTTCCCATATAGTCTAGGCGGTTAGGATAGCTGGCTCTCACCCAGCAGACCCGGGTTCGAGTCCCGGTGTGGGAACATCTTTTGCTCCGTCTCTCCTTTTACCGGCGTCTTCTTGCTCCTGCCAACGTCTTTGTAGCATGTACGCCACTCATCTGTCGTTCACCCTGCGTGCTCTTCTCGTCCATACACGATCGTATATCGCGTGGGCGTGTCTGTGGAACGGCAGGATGGATCCTGGACCTGTCTCCCTCGTTTGTTGCGATCTGTGTTCGCAGCAGTGAAAAAGTTGGAATCACGCTTCTCTTTTCGACGTCTAAATGTGGCTGCGTTAATTCACGAGACAGTGTGGCGGTCGCACGAGCGAATACGTCGCAGCGAGCACACACGAGCACAGAGTACATCGTGTAGGTGCGTTGTGACAGGTTGGGAGGTCGGGTGTGGCTGTAGGCTGTACGTGGTAGTTGGTCGAATGCGGGTGAGTCTGGAGTATAGCAGTGATGCCAAGGGTGGAAAAGCGTAAGCGACGTGAGTTGTGCGTGTTTGTATGTGAGTGTTTGTGAGGGCGGTTTGTGATGTAGTGTGTGGTGTTGATATTCAGCCTTCCCATATAGTCTAGGCGGTTAGGATAGCTGGCTCTCACCCAGCAGACCCGGGTTCGAGTCCCGGTGTGGGAACATCTTTTGCTCCGTCTCTCCTTTTACCGGCGTCTTCTTGCTCCTGCCAACGTCTTTGTAGCATGTACGCCACTCATCTGTCGTTCACCCTGCGTGCTCTTCTCGTCCATACACGATCGTATATCGCGTGGGCGTGTCTGTGGAACGGCAGGATGGATCCTGGACCTGTCTCCCTCGTTTGTTGCGATCTGTGTTCGCAGCAGTGAAAAAGTTGGAATCACGCTTCTCTTTTCGACGTCTAAATGTGGCTGCGTTAATTCACGAGACAGTGTGGCGGTCGCACGAGCGAATACGTCGCAGCGAGCACACACGAGCACAGAGTACATCGTGTAGGTGCGTTGTGACAGGTTGGGAGGTCGGGTGTGGCTGTAGGCTGTACGTGGTAGTTGGTCGAATGCGGGTGAGTCTGGAGTATAGCAGTGATGCCAAGGGTGGAAAAGCGTAAGCGACGTGAGTTGTGCGTGTTTGTATGTGAGTGTTTGTGAGGGCGGTTTGTGATGTAGTGTGTGGTGTTGATATTCAGCCTTCCCATATAGTCTAGGCGGTTAGGATAGCTGGCTCTCACCCAGCAGACCCGGGTTCGAGTCCCGGTGTGGGAACATCTTTTGCTCCGTCTCTCCTTTTACCGGCGTCTTCTTGCTCCTGCCAACGTCTTTGTAGCATGTACGCCACTCATCTGTCGTTCACCCTGCGTGCTCTTCTCGTCCATACACGATCGTATATCGCGTGGGCGTGTCTGTGGAACGGCAGGATGGATCCTGGACCTGTCTCCCTCGTTTGTTGCGATCTGTGTTCGCAGCAGTGAAAAAGTTGGAATCACGCTTCTCTTTTCGACGTCTAAATGTGGCTGCGTTAATTCACGAGACAGTGTGGCGGTCGCACGAGCGAATACGTCGCAGCGAGCACACACGAGCACAGAGTACATCGTGTAGGTGCGTTGTGACAGGTTGGGAGGTCGGGTGTGGCTGTAGGCTGTACGTGGTAGTTGGTCGAATGCGGGTGAGTCTGGAGTATAGCAGTGATGCCAAGGGTGGAAAAGCGTAAGCGACGTGAGTTGTGCGTGTTTGTATGTGAGTGTTTGTGAGGGCGGTTTGTGATGTAGTGTGTGGTGTTGATATTCAGCCTTCCCATATAGTCTAGGCGGTTAGGATAGCTGGCTCTCACCCAGCAGACCCGGGTTCGAGTCCCGGTGTGGGAACATCTTTTGCTCCGTCTCTCCTTTTACCGGCGTCTTCTTGCTCCTGCCAACGTCTTTGTAGCATGTACGCCACTCATCTGTCGTTCACCCTGCGTGCTCTTCTCGTCCATACACGATCGTATATCGCGTGGGCGTGTCTGTGGAACGGCAGGATGGATCCTGGACCTGTCTCCCTCGTTTGTTGCGATCTGTGTTCGCAGCAGTGAAAAAGTTGGAATCACGCTTCTCTTTTCGACGTCTAAATGTGGCTGCGTTAATTCACGAGACAGTGTGGCGGTCGCACGAGCGAATACGTCGCAGCGAGCACACACGAGCACAGAGTACATCGTGTAGGTGCGTTGTGACAGGTTGGGAGGTCGGGTGTGGCTGTAGGCTGTACGTGGTAGTTGGTCGAATGCGGGTGAGTCTGGAGTATAGCAGTGATGCCAAGGGCGGAAAAGCGTAAGCGACGTGAGTTGTGCGTGTTTGTATGTGAGTGTTTGTGAGGGCGGTTTGTGATGTAGTGTGTGGTGTTGATATTCAGCCTTCCCATATAGTCTAGGCGGTTAGGATAGCTGGCTCTCACCCAGCAGACCCGGGTTCGAGTCCCGGTGTGGGAACATCTTTTGCTCCGTCTCTCCTTTTACCGGCGTCTTCTTGCTCCTGCCAACGTCTTTGTAGCATGTACGCCACTCATCTGTCGTTCACCCTGCGTGCTCTTCTCGTCCATACACGATCGTATATCGCGTGGGCGTGTCTGTGGAACGGCAGGATGGATCCTGGACCTGTCTCCCTCGTTTGTTGCGATCTGTGTTCGCAGCAGTGAAAAAGTTGGAATCACGCTTCTCTTTTCGACGTCTAAATGTGGCTGCGTTAATTCACGAGACAGTGTGGCGGTCGCACGAGCGAATACGTCGCAGCGAGCACACACGAGCACAGAGTACATCGTGTAGGTGCGTTGTGACAGGTTGGGAGGTCGGGTGTGGCTGTAGGCTGTACGTGGTAGTTGGTCGAATGCGGGTGAGTCTGGAGTATAGCAGTGATGCCAAGGGCGGAAAAGCGTAAGCGACGTGAGTTGTGCGTGTTTGTATGTGAGTGTTTGTGAGGGCGGTTTGTGATGTAGTGTGTGGTGTTGATATTCAGCCTTCCCATATAGTCTAGGCGGTTAGGATAGCTGGCTCTCACCCAGCAGACCCGGGTTCGAGTCCCGGTGTGGGAACATCTTTTGCTCCGTCTCTCCTTTTACCGGCGTCTTCTTGCTCCTGCCAACGTCTTTGTAGCATGTACGCCACTCATCTGTCGTTCACCCTGCGTGCTCTTCTCGTCCATACACGATCGTATATCGCGTGGGCGTGTCTGTGGAACGGCAGGATGGATCCTGGACCTGTCTCCCTCGTTTGTTGCGATCTGTGTTCGCAGCAGTGAAAAAGTTGGAATCACGCTTCTCTTTTCGACGTCTAAATGTGGCTGCGTTAATTCACGAGACAGTGTGGCGGTCGCACGAGCGAATACGTCGCAGCGAGCACACACGAGCACAGAGTACATCGTGTAGGTGCGTTGTGACAGGTTGGGAGGTCGGGTGTGGCTGTAGGCTGTACGTGGTAGTTGGTCGAATGCGGGTGAGTCTGGAGTATAGCAGTGATGCCAAGGGCGGAAAAGCGTAAGCGACGTGAGTTGTGCGTGTTTGTATGTGAGTGTTTGTGAGGGCGGTTTGTGATGTAGTGTGTGGTGTTGATATTCAGCCTTCCCATATAGTCTAGGCGGTTAGGATAGCTGGCTCTCACCCAGCAGACCCGGGTTCGAGTCCCGGTGTGGGAACATCTTTTGCTCCGTCTCTCCTTTTACCGGCGTCTTCTTGCTCCTGCCAACGTCTTTGTAGCATGTACGCCACTCATCTGTCGTTCACCCTGCGTGCTCTTCTCGTCCATACACGATCGTATATCGCGTGGGCGTGTCTGTGGAACGGCAGGATGGATCCTGGACCTGTCTCCCTCGTTTGTTGCGATCTGTGTTCGCAGCAGTGAAAAAGTTGGAATCACGCTTCTCTTTTCGACGTCTAAATGTGGCTGCGTTAATTCACGAGACAGTGTGGCGGTCGCACGAGCGAATACGTCGCAGCGAGCACACACGAGCACAGAGTACATCGTGTAGGTGCGTTGTGACAGGTTGGGAGGTCGGGTGTGGCTGTAGGCTGTACGTGGTAGTTGGTCGAATGCGGGTGAGTCTGGAGTATAGCAGTGATGCCAAGGGCGGAAAAGCGTAAGCGACGTGAGTTGTGCGTGTTTGTATGTGAGTGTTTGTGAGGGCGGTTTGTGATGTAGTGTGTGGTGTTGATATTCAGCCTTCCCATATAGTCTAGGCGGTTAGGATAGCTGGCTCTCACCCAGCAGACCCGGGTTCGAGTCCCGGTGTGGGAACATCTTTTGCTCCGTCTCTCCTTTTACCGGCGTCTTCTTGCTCCTGCCAACGTCTTTGTAGCATGTACGCCACTCATCTGTCGTTCACCCTGCGTGCTCTTCTCGTCCATACACGATCGTATATCGCGTGGGCGTGTCTGTGGAACGGCAGGATGGATCCTGGACCTGTCTCCCTCGTTTGTTGCGATCTGTGTTCGCAGCAGTGAAAAAGTTGGAATCACGCTTCTCTTTTCGACGTCTAAATGTGGCTGCGTTAATTCACGAGACAGTGTGGCGGTCGCACGAGCGAATACGTCGCAGCGAGCACACACGAGCACAGAGTACATCGTGTAGGTGCGTTGTGACAGGTTGGGAGGTCGGGTGTGGCTGTAGGCTGTACGTGGTAGTTGGTCGAATGCGGGTGAGTCTGGAGTATAGCAGTGATGCCAAGGGCGGAAAAGCGTAAGCGACGTGAGTTGTGCGTGTTTGTATGTGAGTGTTTGTGAGGGCGGTTTGTGATGTAGTGTGTGGTGTTGATATTCAGCCTTCCCATATAGTCTAGGCGGTTAGGATAGCTGGCTCTCACCCAGCAGACCCGGGTTCGAGTCCCGGTGTGGGAACATCTTTTGCTCCGTCTCTCCTTTTACCGGCGTCTTCTTGCTCCTGCCAACGTCTTTGTAGCATGTACGCCACTCATCTGTCGTTCACCCTGCGTGCTCTTCTCGTCCATACACGATCGTATATCGCGTGGGCGTGTCTGTGGAACGGCAGGATGGATCCTGGACCTGTCTCCCTCGTTTGTTGCGATCTGTGTTCGCAGCAGTGAAAAAGTTGGAATCACGCTTCTCTTTTCGACGTCTAAATGTGGCTGCGTTAATTCACGAGACAGTGTGGCGGTCGCACGAGCGAATACGTCGCAGCGAGCACACACGAGCACAGAGTACATCGTGTAGGTGCGTTGTGACAGGTTGGGAGGTCGGGTGTGGCTGTAGGCTGTACGTGGTAGTTGGTCGAATGCGGGTGAGTCTGGAGTATAGCAGTGATGCCAAGGGTGGAAAAGCGTAAGCGACGTGAGTTGTGCGTGTTTGTATGTGAGTGTTTGTGAGGGCGGTTTGTGATGTAGTGTGTGGTGTTGATATTCAGCCTTCCCATATAGTCTAGGCGGTTAGGATAGCTGGCTCTCACCCAGCAGACCCGGGTTCGAGTCCCGGTGTGGGAACATCTTTTGCTCCGTCTCTCCTTTTACCGGCGTCTTCTTGCTCCTGCCAACGTCTTTGTAGCATGTACGCCACTCATCTGTCGTTCACCCTGCGTGCTCTTCTCGTCCATACACGATCGTATATCGCGTGGGCGTGTCTGTGGAACGGCAGGATGGATCCTGGACCTGTCTCCCTCGTTTGTTGCGATCTGTGTTCGCAGCAGTGAAAAAGTTGGAATCACGCTTCTCTTTTCGACGTCTAAATGTGGCTGCGTTAATTCACGAGACAGTGTGGCGGTCGCACGAGCGAATACGTCGCAGCGAGCACACACGAGCACAGAGTACATCGTGTAGGTGCGTTGTGACAGGTTGGGAGGTCGGGTGTGGCTGTAGGCTGTACGTGGTAGTTGGTCGAATGCGGGTGAGTCTGGAGTATAGCAGTGATGCCAAGGGCGGAAAAGCGTAAGCGACGTGAGTTGTGCGTGTTTGTATGTGAGTGTTTGTGAGGGCGGTTTGTGATGTAGTGTGTGGTGTTGATATTCAGCCTTCCCATATAGTCTAGGCGGTTAGGATAGCTGGCTCTCACCCAGCAGACCCGGGTTCGAGTCCCGGTGTGGGAACATCTTTTGCTCCGTCTCTCCTTTTACCGGCGTCTTCTTGCTCCTGCCAACGTCTTTGTAGCATGTACGCCACTCATCTGTCGTTCACCCTGCGTGCTCTTCTCGTCCATACACGATCGTATATCGCGTGGGCGTGTCTGTGGAACGGCAGGATGGATCCTGGACCTGTCTCCCTCGTTTGTTGCGATCTGTGTTCGCAGCAGTGAAAAAGTTGGAATCACGCTTCTCTTTTCGACGTCTAAATGTGGCTGCGTTAATTCACGAGACAGTGTGGCGGTCGCACGAGCGAATACGTCGCAGCGAGCACACACGAGCACAGAGTACATCGTGTAGGTGCGTTGTGACAGGTTGGGAGGTCGGGTGTGGCTGTAGGCTGTACGTGGTAGTTGGTCGAATGCGGGTGAGTCTGGAGTATAGCAGTGATGCCAAGGGCGGAAAAGCGTAAGCGACGTGAGTTGTGCGTGTTTGTATGTGAGTGTTTGTGAGGGCGGTTTGTGATGTAGTGTGTGGTGTTGATATTCAGCCTTCCCATATAGTCTAGGCGGTTAGGATAGCTGGCTCTCACCCAGCAGACCCGGGTTCGAGTCCCGGTGTGGGAACATCTTTTGCTCCGTCTCTCCTTTTACCGGCGTCTTCTTGCTCCTGCCAACGTCTTTGTAGCATGTACGCCACTCATCTGTCGTTCACCCTGCGTGCTCTTCTCGTCCATACACGATCGTATATCGCGTGGGCGTGTCTGTGGAACGGCAGGATGGATCCTGGACCTGTCTCCCTCGTTTGTTGCGATCTGTGTTCGCAGCAGTGAAAAAGTTGGAATCACGCTTCTCTTTTCGACGTCTAAATGTGGCTGCGTTAATTCACGAGACAGTGTGGCGGTCGCACGAGCGAATACGTCGCAGCGAGCACACACGAGCACAGAGTACATCGTGTAGGTGCGTTGTGACAGGTTGGGAGGTCGGGTGTGGCTGTAGGCTGTACGTGGTAGTTGGTCGAATGCGGGTGAGTCTGGAGTATAGCAGTGATGCCAAGGGCGGAAAAGCGTAAGCGACGTGAGTTGTGCGTGTTTGTATGTGAGTGTTTGTGAGGGCGGTTTGTGATGTAGTGTGTGGTGTTGATATTCAGCCTTCCCATATAGTCTAGGCGGTTAGGATAGCTGGCTCTCACCCAGCAGACCCGGGTTCGAGTCCCGGTGTGGGAACATCTTTTGCTCCGTCTCTCCTTTTACCGGCGTCTTCTTGCTCCTGCCAACGTCTTTGTAGCATGTACGCCACTCATCTGTCGTTCACCCTGCGTGCTCTTCTCGTCCATACACGATCGTATATCGCGTGGGCGTGTCTGTGGAACGGCAGGATGGATCCTGGACCTGTCTCCCTCGTTTGTTGCGATCTGTGTTCGCAGCAGTGAAAAAGTTGGAATCACGCTTCTCTTTTCGACGTCTAAATGTGGCTGCGTTAATTCACGAGACAGTGTGGCGGTCGCACGAGCGAATACGTCGCAGCGAGCACACACGAGCACAGAGTACATCGTGTAGGTGCGTTGTGACAGGTTGGGAGGTCGGGTGTGGCTGTAGGCTGTACGTGGTAGTTGGTCGAATGCGGGTGAGTCTGGAGTATAGCAGTGATGCCAAGGGCGGAAAAGCGTAAGCGACGTGAGTTGTGCGTGTTTGTATGTGAGTGTTTGTGAGGGCGGTTTGTGATGTAGTGTGTGGTGTTGATATTCAGCCTTCCCATATAGTCTAGGCGGTTAGGATAGCTGGCTCTCACCCAGCAGACCCGGGTTCGAGTCCCGGTGTGGGAACATCTTTTGCTCCGTCTCTCCTTTTACCGGCGTCTTCTTGCTCCTGCCAACGTCTTTGTAGCATGTACGCCACTCATCTGTCGTTCACCCTGCGTGCTCTTCTCGTCCATACACGATCGTATATCGCGTGGGCGTGTCTGTGGAACGGCAGGATGGATCCTGGACCTGTCTCCCTCGTTTGTTGCGATCTGTGTTCGCAGCAGTGAAAAAGTTGGAATCACGCTTCTCTTTTCGACGTCTAAATGTGGCTGCGTTAATTCACGAGACAGTGTGGCGGTCGCACGAGCGAATACGTCGCAGCGAGCACACACGAGCACAGAGTACATCGTGTAGGTGCGTTGTGACAGGTTGGGAGGTCGGGTGTGGCTGTAGGCTGTACGTGGTAGTTGGTCGAATGCGGGTGAGTATGGAGTATAGCAGTGATGCCAAGGGCGGAAAAGCGTAAGCGACGTGAGTTGTGCGTGTTTGTATGTGAGTGTTTGTGAGGGCGGTTTGTGATGTAGTGTGTGGTGTTGATATTCAGCCTTCCCATATAGTCTAGGCGGTTAGGATAGCTGGCTCTCACCCAGCAGACCCGGGTTCGAGTCCCGGTGTGGGAACATCTTTTGCTCCGTCTCTCCTTTTACCGGCGTCTTCTTGCTCCTGCCAACGTCTTTGTAGCATGTACGCCACTCATCTGTCGTTCACCCTGCGTGCTCTTCTCGTCCATACACGATCGTATATCGCGTGGGCGTGTCTGTGGAACGGCAGGATGGATCCTGGACCTGTCTCCCTCGTTTGTTGCGATCTGTGTTCGCAGCAGTGAAAAAGTTGGAATCACGCTTCTCTTTTCGACGTCTAAATGTGGCTGCGTTAATTCACGAGACAGTGTGGCGGTCGCACGAGCGAATACGTCGCAGCGAGCACACACGAGCACAGAGTACATCGTGTAGGTGCGTTGTGACAGGTTGGGAGGTCGGGTGTGGCTGTAGGCTGTACGTGGTAGTTGGTCGAATGCGGGTGAGTATGGAGTATAGCAGTGATGCCAAGGGCGGAAAAGCGTAAGCGACGTGAGTTGTGCGTGTTTGTATGTGAGTGTTTGTGAGGGCGGTTTGTGATGTAGTGTGTGGTGTTGATATTCAGCCTTCCCATATAGTCTAGGCGGTTAGGATAGCTGGCTCTCACCCAGCAGACCCGGGTTCGAGTCCCGGTGTGGGAACATCTTTTGCTCCGTCTCTCCTTTTACCGGCGTCTTCTTGCTCCTGCCAACGTCTTTGTAGCATGTACGCCACTCATCTGTCGTTCACCCTGCGTGCTCTTCTCGTCCATACACGATCGTATATCGCGTGGGCGTGTCTGTGGAACGGCAGGATGGATCCTGGACCTGTCTCCCTCGTTTGTTGCGATCTGTGTTCGCAGCAGTGAAAAAGTTGGAATCACGCTTCTCTTTTCGACGTCTAAATGTGGCTGCGTTAATTCACGAGACAGTGTGGCGGTCGCACGAGCGAATACGTCGCAGCGAGCACACACGAGCACAGAGTACATCGTGTAGGTGCGTTGTGACAGGTTGGGAGGTCGGGTGTGGCTGTAGGCTGTACGTGGTAGTTGGTCGAATACGGGTGAGTATGGAGTATAGCAGTGATGCCAAGGGCGGAAAAGCGTAAGCGACGTGAGTTATGCGTGTTTGTATGTGATTGTTTGTGAGGGCGGTTTGTGATGTAGTGTGTGGTGTTGATATTCAGCCTTCCCATATAGTCTAGGCGGTTAGGATAGCTGGCTCTCACCCAGCAGACCCGGGTTCGAGTCCCGGTGTGGGAACATCTTTTGCTCCGTCTCTCCTTTTACCGGCGTCTTCTTGCTCCTGCCAACGTCTTTGTAGCATGTACGCCACTCATCTGTCGTTCACCCTGCGTGCTCTTCTCGTCCATACACGATCGTATATCGCGTGGGCGTGTCTGTGGAACGGCAGGATGGATCCTGGACCTGTCTCCCTCGTTTGTTGCGATCTGTGTTCGCAGCAGTGAAAAAGTTGGAATCACGCTTCTCTTTTCGACGTCTAAATGTGGCTGCGTTAATTCACGAGACAGTGTGGCGGTCGCACGAGCGAATACGTCGCAGCGAGCACACACGAGCACAGAGTACATCGTGTAGGTGCGTTGTGACAGGTTGGGAGGTCGGGTGTGGCTGTAGGCTGTACGTGGTAGTTGGTCGAATACGGGTGAGTATGGAGTATAGCAGTGATGCCAAGGGCGGAAAAGCGTAAGCGACGTGAGTTATGCGTGTTTGTATGTGATTGTTTGTGAGGGCGGTTTGTGATGTAGTGTGTGGTGTTGATATTCAGCCTTCCCATATAGTCTAGGCGGTTAGGATAGCTGGCTCTCACCCAGCAGACCCGGGTTCGAGTCCCGGTGTGGGAACATCTTTTGCTCCGTCTCTCCTTTTACCGGCGTCTTCTTGCTCCTGCCAACGTCTTTGTAGCATGTACGCCACTCATCTGTCGTTCACCCTGCGTGCTCTTCTCGTCCATACACGATCGTATATCGCGTGGGCGTGTCTGTGGAACGGCAGGATGGATCCTGGACCTGTCTCCCTCGTTTGTTGCGATCTGTGTTCGCAGCAGTGAAAAAGTTGGAATCACGCTTCTCTTTTCGACGTCTAAATGTGGCTGCGTTAATTCACGAGACAGTGTGGCGGTCGCACGAGCGAATACGTCGCAGCGAGCACACACGAGCACAGAGTACATCGTGTAGGTGCGTTGTGACAGGTTGGGAGGTCGGGTGTGGCTGTAGGCTGTACGTGGTAGTTGGTCGAATGCGGGTGAGTATGGAGTATAGCAGTGATGCCAAGGGCGGAAAAGCGTAAGCGACGTGAGTTGTGCGTGTTTGTATGTGAGTGTTTGTGAGGGCGGTTTGTGATGTAGTGTGTGGTGTTGATATTCAGCCTTCCCATATAGTCTAGGCGGTTAGGATAGCTGGCTCTCACCCAGCAGACCCGGGTTCGAGTCCCGGTGTGGGAACATCTTTTGCTCCGTCTCTCCTTTTACCGGCGTCTTCTTGCTCCTGCCAACGTCTTTGTAGCATGTACGCCACTCATCTGTCGTTCACCCTGCGTGCTCTTCTCGTCCATACACGATCGTATATCGCGTGGGCGTGTCTGTGGAACGGCAGGATGGATCCTGGACCTGTCTCCCTCGTTTGTTGCGATCTGTGTTCGCAGCAGTGAAAAAGTTGGAATCACGCTTCTCTTTTCGACGTCTAAATGTGGCTGCGTTAATTCACGAGACAGTGTGGCGGTCGCACGAGCGAATACGTCGCAGCGAGCACACACGAGCACAGAGTACATCGTGTAGGTGCGTTGTGACAGGTTGGGAGGTCGGGTGTGGCTGTAGGCTGTACGTGGTAGTTGGTCGAATGCGGGTGAGTCTGGAGTATAGCAGTGATGCCAAGGGCGGAAAAGCGTAAGCGACGTGAGTTGTGCGTGTTTGTATGTGAGTGTTTGTGAGGGCGGTTTGTGATGTAGTGTGTGGTGTTGATATTCAGCCTTCCCATATAGTCTAGGCGGTTAGGATAGCTGGCTCTCACCCAGCAGACCCGGGTTCGAGTCCCGGTGTGGGAACATCTTTTGCTCCGTCTCTCCTTTTACCGGCGTCTTCTTGCTCCTGCCAACGTCTTTGTAGCATGTACGCCACTCATCTGTCGTTCACCCTGCGTGCTCTTCTCGTCCATACACGATCGTATATCGCGTGGGCGTGTCTGTGGAACGGCAGGATGGATCCTGGACCTGTCTCCCTCGTTTGTTGCGATCTGTGTTCGCAGCAGTGAAAAAGTTGGAATCACGCTTCTCTTTTCGACGTCTAAATGTGGCTGCGTTAATTCACGAGACAGTGTGGCGGTCGCACGAGCGAATACGTCGCAGCGAGCACACACGAGCACAGAGTACATCGTGTAGGTGCGTTGTGACAGGTTGGGAGGTCGGGTGTGGCTGTAGGCTGTACGTGGTAGTTGGTCGAATGCGGGTGAGTCTGGAGTATAGCAGTGATGCCAAGGGCGGAAAAGCGTAAGCGACGTGAGTTGTGCGTGTTTGTATGTGAGTGTTTGTGAGGGCGGTTTGTGATGTAGTGTGTGGTGTTGATATTCAGCCTTCCCATATAGTCTAGGCGGTTAGGATAGCTGGCTCTCACCCAGCAGACCCGGGTTCGAGTCCCGGTGTGGGAACATCTTTTGCTCCGTCTCTCCTTTTACCGGCGTCTTCTTGCTCCTGCCAACGTCTTTGTAGCATGTACGCCACTCATCTGTCGTTCACCCTGCGTGCTCTTCTCGTCCATACACGATCGTATATCGCGTGGGCGTGTCTGTGGAACGGCAGGATGGATCCTGGACCTGTCTCCCTCGTTTGTTGCGATCTGTGTTCGCAGCAGTGAAAAAGTTGGAATCACGCTTCTCTTTTCGACGTCTAAATGTGGCTGCGTTAATTCACGAGACAGTGTGGCGGTCGCACGAGCGAATACGTCGCAGCGAGCACACACGAGCACAGAGTACATCGTGTAGGTGCGTTGTGACAGGTTGGGAGGTCGGGTGTGGCTGTAGGCTGTACGTGGTAGTTGGTCGAATGCGGGTGAGTATGGAGTATAGCAGTGATGCCAAGGGCGGAAAAGCGTAAGCGACGTGAGTTGTGCGTGTTTGTATGTGAGTGTTTGTGAGGGCGGTTTGTGATGTAGTGTGTGGTGTTGATATTCAGCCTTCCCATATAGTCTAGGCGGTTAGGATAGCTGGCTCTCACCCAGCAGACCCGGGTTCGAGTCCCGGTGTGGGAACATCTTTTGCTCCGTCTCTCCTTTTACCGGCGTCTTCTTGCTCCTGCCAACGTCTTTGTAGCATGTACGCCACTCATCTGTCGTTCACCCTGCGTGCTCTTCTCGTCCATACACGATCGTATATCGCGTGGGCGTGTCTGTGGAACGGCAGGATGGATCCTGGACCTGTCTCCCTCGTTTGTTGCGATCTGTGTTCGCAGCAGTGAAAAAGTTGGAATCACGCTTCTCTTTTCGACGTCTAAATGTGGCTGCGTTAATTCACGAGACAGTGTGGCGGTCGCACGAGCGAATACGTCGCAGCGAGCACACACGAGCACAGAGTACATCGTGTAGGTGCGTTGTGACAGGTTGGGAGGTCGGGTGTGGCTTGTAGGCTGTACGTGGTAGTTGGTCGAATGCGGGTGAGTCTGGAGTATAGCAGTGATGCCAAGGGTGGAAAAGCGTAAGCGACGTGAGTTGTGCGTGTTTGTATGTGAGTGTTTGTGAGGGCGGTTTGTGATGTAGTGTGTGGTGTTGATATTCAGCCTTCCCATATAGTCTAGGCGGTTAGGATAGCTGGCTCTCACCCAGCAGACCCGGGTTCGAGTCCCGGTGTGGGAACATCTTTTGCTCCGTCTCTCCTTTTACCGGCGTCTTCTTGCTCCTGCCAACGTCTTTGTAGCATGTACGCCACTCATCTGTCGTTCACCCTGCGTGCTCTTCTCGTCCATACACGATCGTATATCGCGTGGGCGTGTCTGTGGAACGGCAGGATGGATCCTGGACCTGTCTCCCTCGTTTGTTGCGATCTGTGTTCGCAGCAGTGAAAAAGTTGGAATCACGCTTCTCTTTTCGACGTCTAAATGTGGCTGCGTTAATTCACGAGACAGTGTGGCGGTCGCACGAGCGAATACGTCGCAGCGAGCACACACGAGCACAGAGTACATCGTGTAGGTGCGTTGTGACAGGTTGGGAGGTCGGGTGTGGCTGTAGGCTGTACGTGGTAGTTGGTCGAATACGGGTGAGTATGGAGTATAGCAGTGATGCCAAGGGCGGAAAAGCGTAAGCGACGTGAGTTATGCGTGTTTGTATGTGATTGTTTGTGAGGGCGGTTTGTGATGTAGTGTGTGGTGTTGATATTCAGCCTTCCCATATAGTCTAGGCGGTTAGGATAGCTGGCTCTCACCCAGCAGACCCGGGTTCGAGTCCCGGTGTGGGAACATCTTTTGCTCCGTCTCTCCTTTTACCGGCGTCTTCTTGCTCCTGCCAACGTCTTTGTAGCATGTACGCCACTCATCTGTCGTTCACCCTGCGTGCTCTTCTCGTCCATACACGATCGTATATCGCGTGGGCGTGTCTGTGGAACGGCAGGATGGATCCTGGACCTGTCTCCCTCGTTTGTTGCGATCTGTGTTCGCAGCAGTGAAAAAGTTGGAATCACGCTTCTCTTTTCGACGTCTAAATGTGGCTGCGTTAATTCACGAGACAGTGTGGCGGTCGCACGAGCGAATACGTCGCAGCGAGCACACACGAGCACAGAGTACATCGTGTAGGTGCGTTGTGACAGGTTGGGAGGTCGGGTGTGGCTGTAGGCTGTACGTGGTAGTTGGTCGAATGCGGGTGAGTATGGAGTATAGCAGTGATGCCAAGGGCGGAAAAGCGTAAGCGACGTGAGTTGTGCGTGTTTGTATGTGAGTGTTTGTGAGGGCGGTTTGTGATGTAGTGTGTGGTGTTGATATTCAGCCTTCCCATATAGTCTAGGCGGTTAGGATAGCTGGCTCTCACCCAGCAGACCCGGGTTCGAGTCCCGGTGTGGGAACATCTTTTGCTCCGTCTCTCCTTTTACCGGCGTCTTCTTGCTCCTGCCAACGTCTTTGTAGCATGTACGCCACTCATCTGTCGTTCACCCTGCGTGCTCTTCTCGTCCATACACGATCGTATATCGCGTGGGCGTGTCTGTGGAACGGCAGGATGGATCCTGGACCTGTCTCCCTCGTTTGTTGCGATCTGTGTTCGCAGCAGTGAAAAAGTTGGAATCACGCTTCTCTTTTCGACGTCTAAATGTGGCTGCGTTAATTCACGAGACAGTGTGGCGGTCGCACGAGCGAATACGTCGCAGCGAGCACACACGAGCACAGAGTACATCGTGTAGGTGCGTTGTGACAGGTTGGGAGGTCGGGTGTGGCTGTAGGCTGTACGTGGTAGTTGGTCGAATGCGGGTGAGTATGGAGTATAGCAGTGATGCCAAGGGCGGAAAAGCGTAAGCGACGTGAGTTGTGCGTGTTTGTATGTGAGTGTTTGTGAGGGCGGTTTGTGATGTAGTGTGTGGTGTTGATATTCAGCCTTCCCATATAGTCTAGGCGGTTAGGATAGCTGGCTCTCACCCAGCAGACCCGGGTTCGAGTCCCGGTGTGGGAACATCTTTTGCTCCGTCTCTCCTTTTACCGGCGTCTTCTTGCTCCTGCCAACGTCTTTGTAGCATGTACGCCACTCATCTGTCGTTCACCCTGCGTGCTCTTCTCGTCCATACACGATCGTATATCGCGTGGGCGTGTCTGTGGAACGGCAGGATGGATCCTGGACCTGTCTCCCTCGTTTGTTGCGATCTGTGTTCGCAGCAGTGAAAAAGTTGGAATCACGCTTCTCTTTTCGACGTCTAAATGTGGCTGCGTTAATTCACGAGACAGTGTGGCGGTCGCACGAGCGAATACGTCGCAGCGAGCACACACGAGCACAGAGTACATCGTGTAGGTGCGTTGTCACAGGTTGGGAGGTCGGGTGTGGCTGTAGGCTGTACGTGGTAGTTGGTCGAATGCGGGTGAGTATGGAGTATAGCAGTGATGCCAAGGGCGGAAAAGCGTAAGCGACGTGAGTTGTGCGTGTTTGTATGTGAGTGTTTGTGAGGGCGGTTTGTGATGTAGTGTGTGGTGTTGATATTCAGCCTTCCCATATAGTCTAGGCGGTTAGGATAGCTGGCTCTCACCCAGCAGACCCGGGTTCGAGTCCCGGTGTGGGAACATCTTTTGCTCCGTCTCTCCTTTTACCGGCGTCTTCTTGCTCCTGCCAACGTCTTTGTAGCATGTACGCCACTCATCTGTCGTTCACCCTGCGTGCTCTTCTCGTCCATACACGATCGTATATCGCGTGGGCGTGTCTGTGGAACGGCAGGATGGATCCTGGACCTGTCTCCCTCGTTTGTTGCGATCTGTGTTCGCAGCAGTGAAAAAGTTGGAATCACGCTTCTCTTTTCGACGTCTAAATGTGGCTGCGTTAATTCACGAGACAGTGTGGCGGTCGCACGAGCGAATACGTCGCAGCGAGCACACACGAGCACAGAGTACATCGTGTAGGTGCGTTGTGACAGGTTGGGAGGTCGGGTGTGGCTGTAGGCTGTACGTGGTAGTTGGTCGAATGCGGGTGAGTATGGAGTATAGCAGTGATGCCAAGGGCGGAAAAGCGTAAGCGACGTGAGTTGTGCGTGTTTGTATGTGAGTGTTTGTGAGGGCGGTTTGTGATGTAGTGTGTGGTGTTGATATTCAGCCTTCCCATATAGTCTAGGCGGTTAGGATAGCTGGCTCTCACCCAGCAGACCCGGGTTCGAGTCCCGGTGTGGGAACATCTTTTGCTCCGTCTCTCCTTTTACCGGCGTCTTCTTGCTCCTGCCAACGTCTTTGTAGCATGTACGCCACTCATCTGTCGTTCACCCTGCGTGCTCTTCTCGTCCATACACGATCGTATATCGCGTGGGCGTGTCTGTGGAACGGCAGGATGGATCCTGGACCTGTCTCCCTCGTTTGTTGCGATCTGTGTTCGCAGCAGTGAAAAAGTTGGAATCACGCTTCTCTTTTCGACGTCTAAATGTGGCTGCGTTAATTCACGAGACAGTGTGGCGGTCGCACGAGCGAATACGTCGCAGCGAGCACACACGAGCACAGAGTACATCGTGTAGGTGCGTTGTCACAGGTTGGGAGGTCGGGTGTGGTTGTAGGCTGTACGTGGTAGTTGGTCGAATGCGGGTGAGTCTGGAGTATAGCAGTGATGCCAAGGGCGGAAAAGCGTAAGCGACGTGAGTTGTGCGTGTTTGTATGTGAGTGTTTGTGAGGGCGGTTTGTGATGTAGTGTGTGGTGTTGATATTCAGCCTTCCCATATAGTCTAGGCGGTTAGGATAGCTGGCTCTCACCCAGCAGACCCGGGTTCGAGTCCCGGTGTGGGAACATCTTTTGCTCCGTCTCTCCTTTTACCGGCGTCTTCTTGCTCCTGCCAACGTCTTTGTAGCATGTACGCCACTCATCTGTCGTTCACCCTGCGTGCTCTTCTCGTCCATACACGATCGTATATCGCGTGGGCGTGTCTGTGGAACGGCAGGATGGATCCTGGACCTGTCTCCCTCGTTTGTTGCGATCTGTGTTCGCAGCAGTGAAAAAGTTGGAATCACGCTTCTCTTTTCGACGTCTAAATGTGGCTGCGTTAATTCACGAGACAGTGTGGCGGTCGCACGAGCGAATACGTCGCAGCGAGCACACACGAGCACAGAGTACATCGTGTAGGTGCGTTGTCACAGGTTGGGAGGTCGGGTGTGGTTGTAGGCTGTACGTGGTAGTTGGTCGAATGCGGGTGAGTATGGAGTATAGCAGTGATGCCAAGGGCGGAAAAGCGTAAGCGACGTGAGTTGTGCGTGTTTGTATGTGAGTGTTTGTGAGGGCGGTTTGTGATGTAGTGTGTGGTGTTGATATTCAGCCTTCCCATATAGTCTAGGCGGTTAGGATAGCTGGCTCTCACCCAGCAGACCCGGGTTCGAGTCCCGGTGTGGGAACATCTTTTGCTCCGTCTCTCCTTTTACCGGCGTCTTCTTGCTCCTGCCAACGTCTTTGTAGCATGTACGCCACTCATCTGTCGTTCACCCTGCGTGCTCTTCTCGTCCATACACGATCGTATATCGCGTGGGCGTGTCTGTGGAACGGCAGGATGGATCCTGGACCTGTCTCCCTCGTTTGTTGCGATCTGTGTTCGCAGCAGTGAAAAAGTTGGAATCACGCTTCTCTTTTCGACGTCTAAATGTGGCTGCGTTAATTCACGAGACAGTGTGGCGGTCGCACGAGCGAATACGTCGCAGCGAGCAGACACGAGCACAGAGTACATCGTGTAGGTGCGTTGTGACAGGTTGGGAGGTCGGGTGTGGCTGTAGGCTGTACGTGGTAGTTGGTCGAATGCGGGTGAGTCTGGAGTATAGCAGTGATGCCAAGGGCGGAAAAGCGTAAGCGACGTGAGTTGTGCGTGTTTGTATGTGAGTGTTTGTGAGGGCGGTTTGTGATGTAGTGTGTGGTGTTGATATTCAGCCTTCCCATATAGTCTAGGCGGTTAGGATAGCTGGCTCTCACCCAGCAGACCCGGGTTCGAGTCCCGGTGTGGGAACATCTTTTGCTCCGTCTCTCCTTTTACCGGCGTCTTCTTGCTCCTGCCAACGTCTTTGTAGCATGTACGCCACTCATCTGTCGTTCACCCTGCGTGCTCTTCTCGTCCATACACGATCGTATATCGCGTGGGCGTGTCTGTGGAACGGCAGGATGGATCCTGGACCTGTCTCCCTCGTTTGTTGCGATCTGTGTTCGCAGCAGTGAAAAAGCTGGAATCACGCTTCTCTTTTCGACGTCTAAATGTGGCTGCGTTAATTCACGAGACAGTGTGGCGGTCGCACGAGCGAATACGTCGCAGCGAGCAGACACGAGCACAGAGTACATCGTGTAGGTGCGTTGTGACAGGTTGGGAGGTCGGGTGTGGCTGTAGGCTGTACGTGGTAGTTGGTCGAATGCGGGTGAGTCTGGAGTATAGCAGTGATGCCAAGGGCGGAAAAGCGTAAGCGACGTGAGTTGTGCGTGTTTGTATGTGAGTGTTTGTGAGGGCGGTTTGTGATGTAGTGTGTGGTGTTGATATTCAGCCTTCCCATATAGTCTAGGCGGTTAGGATAGCTGGCTCTCACCCAGCAGACCCGGGTTCGAGTCCCGGTGTGGGAACATCTTTTGCTCCGTCTCTCCTTTTACCGGCGTCTTCTTGCTCCTGCCAACGTCTTTGTAGCATGTACGCCACTCATCTGTCGTTCACCCTGCGTGCTCTTCTCGTCCATACACGATCGTATATCGCGTGGGCGTGTCTGTGGAACGGCAGGATGGATCCTGGACCTGTCTCCCTCGTTTGTTGCGATCTGTGTTCGCATCAGTGAAAAAGCTGGAATCACGCTTCTCTTTTCGACGTCTAAATGTGGCTGCGTTAATTCACGAGACAGTGTGGCGGTCGCACGAGCGAATACGTCGCAGCGAGCAGACACGAGCACAGAGTACATCGTGTAGGTGCGTTGTCACAGGTTGGGAGGTCGGGTGTGGTTGTAGGCTGTACGTGGTAGTTGGTCGAATGCGGGTGAGTATGGAGTATAGCAGTGATGCCAAGGGCGGAAAAGCGTAAGCGACGTGAGTTGTGCGTGTTTGTATGTGAGTGTTTGTGAGGGCGGTTTGTGATGTAGTGTGTGGTGTTGATATTCAGCCTTCCCATATAGTCTAGGCGGTTAGGATAGCTGGCTCTCACCCAGCAGACCCGGGTTCGAGTCCCGGTGTGGGAACATCTTTTGCTCCGTCTCTCCTTTTACCGGCGTCTTCTTGCTCCTGCCAACGTCTTTGTAGCATGTACGCCACTCATCTGTCGTTCACCCTGCGTGCTCTTCTCGTCCATACACGATCGTATATCGCGTGGGCGTGTCTGTGGAACGGCAGGATGGATCCTGGACCTGTCTCCCTCGTTTGTTGCGATCTGTGTTCGCAGCAGTGAAAAAGTTGGAATCACGCTTCTCTTTTCGACGTCTAAATGTGGCTGCGTTAATTCACGAGACAGTGTGGCGGTCGCACGAGCGAATACGTCGCAGCGAGCAGACACGAGCACAGAGTACATCGTGTAGGTGCGTTGTCACAGGTTGGGAGGTCGGGTGTGGTTGTAGGCTGTACGTGGTAGTTGGTCGAATGCGGGTGAGTATGGAGTATAGCAGTGATGCCAAGGGCGGAAAAGCGTAAGCGACGTGAGTTGTGCGTGTTTGTATGTGAGTGTTTGTGAGGGCGGTTTGTGATGTAGTGTGTGGTGTTGATATTCAGCCTTCCCATATAGTCTAGGCGGTTAGGATAGCTGGCTCTCACCCAGCAGACCCGGGTTCGAGTCCCGGTGTGGGAACATCTTTTGCTCCGTCTCTCCTTTTACCGGCGTCTTCTTGCTCCTGCCAACGTCTTTGTAGCATGTACGCCACTCATCTGTCGTTCACCCTGCGTGCTCTTCTCGTCCATACACGATCGTATATCGCGTGGGCGTGTCTGTGGAACGGCAGGATGGATCCTGGACCTGTCTCCCTCGTTTGTTGCGATCTGTGTTCGCATCAGTGAAAAAGTTGGAATCACGCTTCTCTTTTCGACGTCTAAATGTGGCTGCGTTAATTCACGAGACAGTGTGGCGGTCGCACGAGCGAATACGTCGCAGCGAGCAGACACGAGCACAGAGTACATCGTGTAGGTGCGTTGTCACAGGTTGGGAGGTCGGGTGTGGCTGTAGGCTGTACGTGGTAGTTGGTCGAATGCGGGTGAGTATGGAGTATAGCAGTGATGCCAAGGGCGGAAAAGCGTAAGCGACGTGAGTTGTGCGTGTTTGTATGTGAGTGTTTGTGAGGGCGGTTTGTGATGTAGTGTGTGGTGTTGATATTCAGCCTTCCCATATAGTCTAGGCGGTTAGGATAGCTGGCTCTCACCCAGCAGACCCGGGTTCGAGTCCCGGTGTGGGAACATCTTTTGCTCCGTCTCTCCTTTTACCGGCGTCTTCTTGCTCCTGCCAACGTCTTTGTAGCATGTACGCCACTCATCTGTCGTTCACCCTGCGTGCTCTTCTCGTCCATACACGATCGTATATCGCGTGGGCGTGTCTGTGGAACGGCAGGATGGATCCTGGACCTGTCTCCCTCGTTTGTTGCGATCTGTGTTCGCATCAGTGAAAAAGTTGGAATCACGCTTCTCTTTTCGACGTCTAAATGTGGCTGCGTTAATTCACGAGACAGTGTGGCGGTCGCACGAGCGAATACGTCGCAGCGAGCAGACACGAGCACAGAGTACATCGTGTAGGTGCGTTGTCACAGGTTGGGAGGTCGGGTGTGGTTGTAGGCTGTACGTGGTAGTTGGTCGAATGCGGGTGAGTATGGAGTATAGCAGTGATGCCAAGGGCGGAAAAGCGTAAGCGACGTGAGTTGTGCGTGTTTGTATGTGAGTGTTTGTGAGGGCGGTTTGTGATGTAGTGTGTGGTGTTGATATTCAGCCTTCCCATATAGTCTAGGCGGTTAGGATAGCTGGCTCTCACCCAGCAGACCCGGGTTCGAGTCCCGGTGTGGGAACATCTTTTGCTCCGTCTCTCCTTTTACCGGCGTCTTCTTGCTCCTGCCAACGTCTTTGTAGCATGTACGCCACTCATCTGTCGTTCACCCTGCGTGCTCTTCTCGTCCATACACGATCGTATATCGCGTGGGCGTGTCTGTGGAACGGCAGGATGGATCCTGGACCTGTCTCCCTCGTTTGTTGCGATCTGTGTTCGCATCAGTGAAAAAGCTGGAATCACGCTTCTCTTTTCGACGTCTAAATGTGGCTGCGTTAATTCACGAGACAGTGTGGCGGTCGCACGAGCGAATACGTCGCAGCGAGCAGACACGAGCACAGAGTACATCGTGTAGGTGCGTTGTCACAGGTTGGGAGGTCGGGTGTGGTTGTAGGCTGTACGTGGTAGTTGGTCGAATGCGGGTGAGTATGGAGTATAGCAGTGATGCCAAGGGCGGAAAAGCGTAAGCGACGTGAGTTGTGCGTGTTTGTATGTGAGTGTTTGTGAGGGCGGTTTGTGATGTAGTGTGTGGTGTTGATATTCAGCCTTCCCATATAGTCTAGGCGGTTAGGATAGCTGGCTCTCACCCAGCAGACCCGGGTTCGAGTCCCGGTGTGGGAACATCTTTTGCTCCGTCTCTCCTTTTACCGGCGTCTTCTTGCTCCTGCCAACGTCTTTGTAGCATGTACGCCACTCATCTGTCGTTCACCCTGCGTGCTCTTCTCGTCCATACACGATCGTATATCGCGTGGGCGTGTCTGTGGAACGGCAGGATGGATCCTGGACCTGTCTCCCTCGTTTGTTGCGATCTGTGTTCGCATCAGTGAAAAAGCTGGAATCACGCTTCTCTTTTCGACGTCTAAATGTGGCTGCGTTAATTCACGAGACAGTGTGGCGGTCGCACGAGCGAATACGTCGCAGCGAGCACACACGAGCACAGAGTACATCGTGTAGGTGCGTTGTCACAGGTTGGGAGGTCGGGTGTGGTTGTAGGCTGTACGTGGTAGTTGGTCGAATGCGGGTGAGTATGGAGTATAGCAGTGATGCCAAGGGCGGAAAAGCGTAAGCGACGTGAGTTGTGCGTGTTTGTATGTGAGTGTTTGTGAGGGCGGTTTGTGATGTAGTGTGTGGTGTTGATATTCAGCCTTCCCATATAGTCTAGGCGGTTAGGATAGCTGGCTCTCACCCAGCAGACCCGGGTTCGAGTCCCGGTGTGGGAACATCTTTTGCTCCGTCTCTCCTTTTACCGGCGTCTTCTTGCTCCTGCCAACGTCTTTGTAGCATGTACGCCACTC
This sequence comes from Phytophthora capsici, assembly GCA_030324255.1. Classification (NCBI taxonomy): domain Eukaryota; phylum Oomycota; class Peronosporomycetes; order Peronosporales; family Peronosporaceae; genus Phytophthora; species Phytophthora capsici. Next base: position 912,270 of record CM059355.1, read on the forward strand.
ATCTGTCGTTCACCCTGCGTGCTCTTCTCGTCCATACACGATCGTATATCGCGTGGGCGTGTCTGTGGAACGGCAGGATGGATCCTGGACCTGTCTCCCTCGTTTGTTGCGATCTGTGTTCGCATCAGTGAAAAAGCTGGAATCACGCTTCTCTTTTCGACGTCTAAATGTGGCTGCGTTAATTCACGAGACAGTGTGGCGGTCGCACGAGCGAATACGTCGCAGCGAGCACACACGAGCACAGAGTACATCGTGTAGGTGCGTTGTCACAGGTTGGGAGGTCAGGTGTGGTTGTAGGCTGTACGTGGTAGTTGGTCGAATGCGGGTGAGTCTGGAGTATAGCAGTGATGCCAAGGGCGGAAAAGCGTAAGCGACGTGAGTTGTGCGTGTTTGTATGTGAGTGTTTGTGAGGGCGGTTTGTGATGTAGTGTGTGGTGTTGATATTCAGCCTTCCCATATAGTCTAGGCGGTTAGGATAGCTGGCTCTCACCCAGCAGACCCGGGTTCGAGTCCCGGTGTGGGAACATCTTTTGCTCCGTCTCTCCTTTTACCGGCGTCTTCTTGCTCCTGCCAACGTCTTTGTAGCATGTACGCCACTCATCTGTCGTTCACCCTGCGTGCTCTTCTCGTCCATACACGATCGTATATCGCGTGGGCGTGTCTGTGGAACGGCAGGATGGATCCTGGACCTGTCTCCCTCGTTTGTTGCGATCTGTGTTCGCATCAGTGAAAAAGCTGGAATCACGCTTCTCTTTTCGACGTCTAAATGTGGCTGCGTTAATTCACGAGACAGTGTGGCGGTCGCACGAGCGAATACGTCGCAGCGAGCACACACGAGCACAGAGTACATCGTGTAGGTGCGTTGTCACAGGTTGGGAGGTCGGGTGTGGTTGTAGGCTGTACGTGGTAGTTGGTCGAATGCGGGTGAGTGTGGAGTATAGCAGTGATGCCAAGGGCGGAAAAGCGTAAGCGACGTGAGTTGTGCGTGTTTGTATGTGAGTGTTTGTGAGGGCGGTTTGTGATGTAGTGTGTGGTGTTGATATTCAGCCTTCCCATATAGTCTAGGCGGTTAGGATAGCTGGCTCTCACCCAGCAGACCCGGGTTCGAGTCCCGGTGTGGGAACATCTTTTGCTCCGTCTCTCCTTTTACCGGCGTCTTCTTGCTCCTGCCAACGTCTTTGTAGCATGTACGCCACTCATCTGTCGTTCACCCTGCGTGCTCTTCTCGTCCATACACGATCGTATATCGCGTGGGCGTGTCTGTGGAACGGCAGGATGGATCCTGGACCTGTCTCCCTCGTTTGTTGCGATCTGTGTTCGCAGCAGTGAAAAAGTTGGAATCACGCTTCTCTTTTCGACGTCTAAATGTGGCTGCGTTAATTCACGAGACAGTGTGGCGGTCGCACGAGCGAATACGTCGCAGCGAGCACACACGAGCACAGAGTACATCGTGTAGGTGCGTTGTGACAGGTTGGGAGGTCGGGTGTGGTTGTAGGCTGTACGTGGTAGTTGGTCGAATGCGGGTGAGTCTGGAGTATAGCAGTGATGCCAAGGGCGGAAAAGCGTAAGCGACGTGAGTTGTGCGTGTTTGTATGTGAGTGTTTGTGAGGGCGGTTTGTGATGTAGTGTGTGGTGTTGATATTCAGCCTTCCCATATAGTCTAGGCGGTTAGGATAGCTGGCTCTCACCCAGCAGACCCGGGTTCGAGTCCCGGTGTGGGAACATCTTTTGCTCCGTCTCTCCTTTTACCGGCGTCTTCTTGCTCCTGCCAACGTCTTTGTAGCATGTACGCCACTCATCTGTCGTTCACCCTGCGTGCTCTTCTCGTCCATACACGATCGTATATCGCGTGGGCGTGTCTGTGGAACGGCAGGATGGATCCTGGACCTGTCTCCCTCGTTTGTTGCGATCTGTGTTCGCAGCAGTGAAAAAGTTGGAATCACGCTTCTCTTTTCGACGTCTAAATGTGGCTGCGTTAATTCACGAGACAGTGTGGCGGTCGCACGAGCGAATACGTCGCAGCGAGCAGACACGAGCACAGAGTACATCGTGTAGGTGCGTTGTGACAGGTTGGGAGGTCGGGTGTGGCTGTAGGCTGTACGTGGTAGTTGGTCGAATGCGGGTGAGTATGGAGTATAGCAGTGATGCCAAGGGCGGAAAAGCGTAAGCGACGTGAGTTGTGCGTGTTTGTATGTGAGTGTTTGTGAGGGCGGTTTGTGATGTAGTGTGTGGTGTTGATATTCAGCCTTCCCATATAGTCTAGGCGGTTAGGATAGCTGGCTCTCACCCAGCAGACCCGGGTTCGAGTCCCGGTGTGGGAACATCTTTTGCTCCGTCTCTCCTTTTACCGGCGTCTTCTTGCTCCTGCCAACGTCTTTGTAGCATGTACGCCACTCATCTGTCGTTCACCCTGCGTGCTCTTCTCGTCCATACACGATCGTATATCGCGTGGGCGTGTCTGTGGAACGGCAGGATGGATCCTGGACCTGTCTCCCTCGTTTGTTGCGATCTGTGTTCGCAGCAGTGAAAAAGTTGGAATCACGCTTCTCTTTTCGACGTCTAAATGTGGCTGCGTTAATTCACGAGACAGTGTGGCGGTCGCACGAGCGAATACGTCGCAGCGAGCAGACACGAGCACAGAGTACATCGTGTAGGTGCGTTGTCACAGGTTGGGAGGTCGGGTGTGGTTGTAGGCTGTACGTGGTAGTTGGTCGAATGCGGGTGAGTATGGAGTATAGCAGTGATGCCAAGGGCGGAAAAGCGTAAGCGACGTGAGTTGTGCGTGTTTGTATGTGAGTGTTTGTGAGGGCGGTTTGTGATGTAGTGTGTGGTGTTGATATTCAGCCTTCCCATATAGTCTAGGCGGTTAGGATAGCTGGCTCTCACCCAGCAGACCCGGGTTCGAGTCCCGGTGTGGGAACATCTTTGCTCCGTCTCTCCTTTTACCGGCGTCTTCTTGCTCCTGCCAACGTCTTTGTAGCATGTACGCCACTCATCTGTCGTTCACCCTGCGTGCTCTTCTCGTCCATACACGATCGTATATCGCGTGGGCGTGTCTGTGGAACGGCAGGATGGATCCTGGACCTGTCTCCCTCGTTTGTTGCGATCTGTGTTCGCATCAGTGAAAAAGCTGGAATCACGCTTCTCTTTTCGACGTCTAAATGTGGCTGCGTTAATTCACGAGACAGTGTGGCGGTCGCACGAGCGAATACGTCGCAGCGAGCAGACACGAGCACAGAGTACATCGTGTAGGTGCGTTGTCACAGGTTGGGAGGTCGGGTGTGGTTGTAGGCTGTACGTGGTAGTTGGTCGAATGCGGGTGAGTATGGAGTATAGCAGTGATGCCAAGGGCGGAAAAGCGTAAGCGACGTGAGTTGTGCGTGTTTGTATGTGAGTGTTTGTGAGGGCGGTTTGTGATGTAGTGTGTGGTGTTGATATTCAGCCTTCCCATATAGTCTAGGCGGTTAGGATAGCTGGCTCTCACCCAGCAGACCCGGGTTCGAGTCCCGGTGTGGGAACATCTTTTGCTCCGTCTCTCCTTTTACCGGCGTCTTCTTGCTCCTGCCAACGTCTTTGTAGCATGTACGCCACTCATCTGTCGTTCACCCTGCGTGCTCTTCTCGTCCATACACGATCGTATATCGCGTGGGCGTGTCTGTGGAACGGCAGGATGGATCCTGGACCTGTCTCCCTCGTTTGTTGCGATCTGTGTTCGCAGCAGGTGAAAAAGCTGGAATCACGCTTCTCTTTTCGACGTC